>JAAALK010000282.1:7396125-7815602 GCA_019279435.1 Zizania palustris
GAGCCTCAACATCCATCGACATCAAGCTCTCTGGAAGTGCCTTTGGCTGCTGGCACTGAGGTAGGCATCAGTGGCGTTAAGCATAGGGAATCACTCTCCCAATTGAAATCTGCAACGGGTGACCACCAGCATCGATAATAAAAGAAGAAATAGCGATGTGCCAAAGAAATACCATGATGCTATTCTACACCACAGGCGAAAAAGAACGGGCACTTATCCAGCGACCAGTGACACTGTGATCCTACAGCAAGAGGCCAAAAAAGATAGAGAAGGCAACTGTGACCTGAAGGCCATGGACGCTCGCCATGACGTTTCTCGAGCGCTGCCCATACTGACATGCATGCAGTCCACGAAGTGAAAAGGGTCCAACACGTCTCTGCCGGCTCCATTTCTGAACCTAGAACAGAAGCTGGAACGACCGAACGAGTTCTAACTCCAATATAAGATCATTCATGGCACATCCCAAGGTGGCAAAGTTCTTCCTTTTTAACAATCTTGAATGGTCACATATGTAGTTTTGTTTTTATGTAATTAAGCTAGTCGTGCACGAACTAAGTGGGATGTTGGTTTCCAAAGTTCAGGGCAGGTTTGTGTGTTAGCTTTCGGGTTAACTGAACAGTGAACGGTTAACGGCGAGACGTACTTACAGGAGGGTCAGGCGGCCGGCGAGCGACAGCGGTCAGGTTCTCCTCTGTCCAGCCAAGTACCTCGCCGTCGCCGACGTCCACCCTCTGCACGAGCCTACTGCCGTCGCCGTCGATGTCGCCCACTCGGTGCGAGCTCAGCACGAGCCCGGCTACGACGGCGAGGAAGAGCAGGCACGCGACCGCGTTCCTGAGCCAGGCCTGATCGACCACGGGCGCCCTCTTGCTCCTCCTGGCAGCGAACAGCGCCCTGACGCCCGCCACGCCGGCGCCGTCGTCGTCGCCGCCGCCGCCGCACGGGCGCCCGGCGTAGTCGACCGCGTCTCGCTCGACGTCGTTGAGCCGGCGGCGGTGAGCGGTCGACAGGACGGGGCTTGAGGACGACGACGCCGAAGAGGAAGACGAGGACGCCACGGCCATGGCCAAAAGCGCTGGCGCGCGACCTGAATAGCTCTGATCACGAGCAGGAAAAAGTTCTCCGGATCAAACAGCCTTGCCTTCGCCGCTTCGTCACCCGCCACGAGGCGTGCGTGCTTGCCTGCGATTTGCACGACGAGCTAGCAGCGCGCAGGCCAGGGCTAGCTAGCTCATCACGACGAGCCGCGCCATGCCTCCCCTCGCACGCACGCGGGCACGCACGTTGTCGCGTGGCCTCGCACGTCGTTTATATAGCTCGCTGTTTTAGCTTTCCTTGACGCGAGGCGAGGGCGCGACGCGTGTAGATAGGCAGCTTGCGGTGGCTGATAGCCTGACATGAAGTGCATTGCACCGATCGGTCGAGACTGGAGTACGTGGATGCAGACGTGAAACAATCCAATCTGCCCGTGCAAAAAAAAATACCGAATTAACGTGGTCCATCCACGGTGAGGATGAGTCTATCGGCTATCGCACGTCGCACGAGTCAGCACGATTGCTAGACTAGTACTGAATTTTACTGGAATTTTTGTGTCACAAGTAACATGGTGACAAAAAACAAAGAGATTTTTAATATGTCACTAAAAAATTATGCAGTTTCATATATATCATTGGCTGTGTCACTGACGTGTGGGTTCTGGACCTATATGTCAATAACACAACTAATAACATATTTAAAACGGAAGGAACTTTCAGTAACAAATATAGAACTTTCCCCAAAACAAAACAAAACCATTCCCTTCCTGGTTCCGTGGACCGTGGGTTTTGCACTGACAGTACGTAGGAAAGTCCATTTGCCTGATGCAGTGGGTCTCATGAGTGGACTTTCTGCAAGCACGAGAACAGCTGATTGCTGCTACACGCGTACGTGTGCTGTGCTACATAACATGCGCTCTGCGCTGCAGCTTCCGTAGGGAGCGAGTACTGAGCTCCTGACGGCTGACGAGGGATTTGAGGATTTCTCGTTTCGCCACTTGAGATTCGCAGATTTGCACCCGTCCAATCGACCGAACAAATGCCGTGGTCGCCGGGGAACTCCAGAAACGTGACTAGCTAATAACCGCGTCTTTGGTGGCTTGTTATATCGACGATTTTTTTATAAATAATATTCATTTATTTTATTTGAAATTGTAATTCTGGATAGCGCTATCAAAAAATTATAAAACTAAGTCTCAGTCAACATTCAAAATATCGACAGAAACATTAAAATGCCGACAAAGTCTACCGATAGAAGACTGTGTCGGCATTTTTTTCTTGGAGCAATTTTCTTTTGTCGATATATTTAAAATGTCAACAAAGTTTATGTTGTGGTCTAGTTTTGCAGTTTCTTGACGGCGCTATCTAGAATTGTAATTTTTTAAAAAAAGTTATGAATATTGACTAACAAATAACATGTGCCGCATTGGAAGGATGATTATTGCCAGTATGAAAAGCTACTGCATGCGCCCATGGAATGATGGATGCCAACATATTTCTTAAGTGGGAATGGACCAGACGACGGACATCAGAATTCAGGACTTGTTTCTTGGCCGCCGGGGGGTTGGGTGTTGTCAGGTAGGCGTCGCTCTCGATCCATCTCTTGTTCCATTAGACGCCTAGATCGCTAGAGACGTCGGATCACCGATCACATACATACGTGCTAGCTACAGCATGATCCACTATCACACCGAGTGCACGAAAGCCGGAGAAAGTAGCCGTCGATTGAATTTAATTACTTGGTGTTAAACGCTTGATCACTTGAGTCCTTCCAAACTAACTTGGATCGTCATCTGGCACCAAGGGTGAAAACTCCGTTCTCTGTTCAAGAAAAGGACGCGTGTATGGTTACATTTCTGCTAGCTTGTGGCCTAGTGGCTAGTGCTCGTTGAGTGACTTGGTCCAAGCAGCGAAGAATCCAGCTCGTACGTGCGACAAGGCCGAGTTTTCGCGTGCGTCCCCGTCGCGGAGCAAGCGCCAAATTTCTTCCGGCCGCCTGCTCGGTTGAATTGATCTATCTTGGCAGCCGCCGAGCTAGTGCCAACCGCGCTCTCTGCTCCGGCTCGTCGACCGTTCGCTGCCGGACCGGGCATGAGATCTGCGCGTGCGTTGGCCGCAGGGAGAGGCAGACACTCGTGACCCGGTGACCGGCCGGCCTGGCAGGGGATGACGATGGTTGGTTGCATAGCCACATCATGCTACTGCTCCGCGCCGCGGGCGGCCGGGCGCGCTGGCACTGCGCCCGCACGCCGAGGCCGATGTGACGAACTGGGTGGATCACGGTCACGGTCACGACTCACGCGACGCGCCATAGTCCATCGGCAGGAATGCTCGTAGGTGATAGGTCGCAGGCCATGTCTCATCACGGCGTTCACCTGCTTTAACTCCGACCAGGCGCGAGAGGACTCATCACCGGAGATGCCCATGGTGTCAGGCAGCCAAGCGGCCGTGAATCCGTGATGTTCCATGAAACGTATGCGGTATGCTGTTGCAAGATTTTTTTTTAAATCATTATTTTTTTAAAAAAAAATCAAATTTGTACGTCAAATTCAAAATATTGTAAAAATAGCATCCGGTCGGTCAACCATCGGCCGACTAGCAGCCAGTTGGCACTTGGTCGGCCGACTGACGCCCGGAAACGCGTCGCGCCCACCTCGCGCCCCCTCGCCTCCCGCGCCCCCACGACCCCTTGCCTCCAGGGCCGGCCTTGGGCCAGTGCCAACGGTGTGACCACACCGGGCCTCCGAAAGTAGGGGGCCTCTAAAATTTAGTATGTTAATAGGCCTCACAAGTATTAATAAAGCCCAGTTACAAATTAGTCACAAGTCACGGACAACAAGCCTATTAGAAGAAATTGTTTTAAATAATATAGAGATATTTCTTCTTTGTATTTAAACTTATTAGTGTGAGATTCATTAATGACACTAAATTTTTCAATATTTTTTTGTATCTTTATGGTGAATGAAGGCCTCCATTTTTTGTTTCACACCGGGCCACAAAAATGTCAGGACCGACCCTGCTTGCCTCTCGCACCCCCGCGACCTCTTGCCTCCCGCACCCCTACGACCCCTTGCCTCCCACACCCCTAACCGACTGCGCCTGCGCGCCCCACCCCTTCACCTCCCGTGCCAGCCGGCCCCACACCCGCTGCCTCGATTCTCGCTCTACACGCCACGTGGATGGGCGGGAGCTGAGGCGGCGCGTGCGAGGGCGATCGATGAGGGGTCGCGGGGGCCGGGAGACAAGGGGGCGCGGGTGTTGGCGTGGCGCGTTCCGGGCGCCAGTTGGCCGCACATCGGTCGACTGCCGGTCGGCCGATGGTTGGCCGACCAGATGCTATTTTTGCAATTTTTTGAATCCAACATACAAATTTGATTTTTTAAAAAAAAATATTTAAAAAAATTTGCTGTTGCAAAACCCGTATAGATGACTGCAAACGCAACAGAAATGCATAACATTGCAGAGCTAAGCAAGAAATTTACAGAAAGAGATTTTGACGGATGTAAAAAAATGTTTAGTTCTGGCAAGACCAAGTAGACAAGGCAAAATTTTGTTGATCACTGTACCACGAGATCAACACGATTTCTTCTTTTTAAACAGCATGCTCTTAATCTCAGATTTGTGCGCCTTCCATGCTTGCGCACATGCCTGAATATTTGTAGACGCTTGATTTAAGAACCTGGCAATGTGTTCTTCGTATTTATCCACCAATGCAGGAATGGTGAGAACAAGAACAAGGCCTGGAAGAAAAACAGTTCAACAATGTCAGCACTGATTCACTTCTTCTATAATATATTGTACACACAGCCACCAGCTGTTTCAAAGAAAATAATATGTCCACACCGATCAGTAAGATGATACTATATATTGCATTTAAGATTGCACCTCCTTTCTATATATACAATGGTCCATTCTGCTTGAAATGGTTTCAGCAAAAAAATTCAGAAGAGTTCCTTCTTCCAGACTTCAGATTAAATTGAGTGCACACAATGCTACTGCGGCATAGCCACCTAGGTAGAGAGGGATCCCCTTTTCAATGTCCCAATTTTAGAAAACTGTTAGAGTGTGTGTGTGGGGCCCCTGTAAGGCTCCCCTTTTATCCTCCCAACCCAAGGGAGAGGAATCTAATCTATCTCTTCCTACATGGTATCAGAGCCTCAGGCTCCTCCTTCCCTTCTCTTCTCCCCTGCCGCCGGCGTCGCCGCCGTCGCCTCCATGGCCGGCGACCCTCCTCCGGCGAGCACCACCTTCTCCTTCTCCTCCTCCTCCCCTTTTCGTGGGCTGGGTTCCGCCACCATGTCCGGATCCGCCCCTCTCCCGCCCGGATCCGCCGCCGGGGCGACCGGATCTGGCGCCGCCGGCTTCCCCCCGCCGGGGTTCGCCGCCGCCGGCCTTCCCCCGTCCTTCATCGACGCCGGCGCCACTCTCCCGCCCGGATCCGCCGCCGGGGCGGCCCGATCCGGCGCCGCCGGCCGTCCTCCGCCCGGATCCGTCGCCGGGGCGGCCGGATCTGGCGCCGTCGAGCTCCCCCCGCCCTGCCTCGACGCCGGCGGGGCCGGCTTCGCCGCCGCCGGCCTTCCCCCGTCCTTCCTCGACGCCGGCGCCACTCTCCCGCCCGGATCCACAGCCAGGGCGGCCCGATCCGGCGCCGCCGGCCGTCCTCCGCCCGGACCCGACGCCGGGGCGGCCGGATCTGGCTCCCCCGGCCCTCCCCTGCCGCCCCCCTCCCCCCCCCGCCACGGCCCTGCAGTGGCCGACCATGGGGGGCCCCCTCCTGCTGCTGCCGGCCTCGCCGGCCTCCCCCGGGGCCCGGGGGCGCTGCCCCCCTTCCCCCTGCCCTATCCTGGCCGACTCCGGGTGGGCCGCCGCCGCTCCCCCCCATCGCCGTGGCCTCGGGCTGGCTGGCCCCTCCGGATGTGGTGGCTGCCGACGCTGCCCTTGCTGCCGCCCTTGCCACTGCCAAGACTGATGCCGCTGCTGCTCGGGCGCGCGAGCGAGCAGCCGCCCTCGCTTGGGAGAATGCTCGCCAGACCGCTGATGCCCTGGCCCAGCATGTCGCTGAGGCCGAGCATCACCTCAGGGGTGTTGACCCCACTGCCACCGCGGCTCCAGCTGTCGCCGCCGATCCGGACGCCGCACAGCTTCACGCCCAGGCGGCCGGAGTCCAGAACATCCGGGCGCTGGTGCCAGTCACCCTCGATCCCTCATCGTCCTCCTACGCACGCTGGCGCGACCTGGTGCTCCTCACCCTCCAGCGCTATGCCCTGGATGACCACGTCCTCATCGACACTCCGGTGGTCGCCCAGGGGTCCGTTTGGCGGCGCATGGACAATGTGGTGCTGTCTTGGATCCTTGGGTCCATCACTGTCGAGCTCCAAGACATCATGCGGGAACTTGGTGGCACCGCTCGACAGGCCTGGGTTGCGATCGAGGGGCAATTCCTTGGCAACCACGAGGCTCGTGCTCTCCAGTTGGACGCTACCTTCCGCACCTTCGTCCAGGGGGATCTCCCCATCTCGGAGTACTGTCGCCGCATGAAGGGAATGGCGGATTCTCTTCGTGACCTTGGCGAGCCTGTTGCGGACCGCACTCTTGTCCTCAACATCCTCCGTGGTCTCGGAGACAGCTACGCCCATCTCCGGACATGGATCACGAGGACAGTGCCGTTCCCCTCCTTCCACAAGGTTCATGATGACCTTGTCCTTGAGGAGCTGACCCGGGGACTCGCTCCCCCTTCTACTACCGCGACTGCTCTCATCACCTCCGGCGCCAACCGGCCGACCTCCCAGACACCGCCGTCACCGGCTCCCTCCCTTCTTGGTACTCCTACCGCCGGTTCCACCACTGGCGGGGGGGGGGGCGTGGTGGCGATCGTCGTCGCCGGGGAGGGGGGCGCCGTGGTGGTACCGGTCGTGCTCCGGCTCCTACCTCCGCCACACCAGCCCCTGCCGCCGGGAGTGCGCCCTGGCCATCCTTCTCCAACCCATGGACGGGGCGCATTTCCATGTGGCCGGGCCAGTTCCCTCCTCGGCCTTCTACCCCACCTGCGGCCATGCTCACCGGGTGGCCGGTCCCACCTGCTCCTTCGGCGTGGGGCCCGTGGTCCGGTGGGTGGGATCAGACGGCCCTCGCACAGTCATTCAACACCATGGCGTTGACTCCGCCGGCCGCCACAGACTGGGTGGCCGACTCGGGTGCTTCCTTCCACACCACTCCCCGTGATGGTATTATCTCCTCTCACAGGCCCCCCCACCCATCTCACCCTTCTTCCATCATGGTTGGGAATGGCTCTTGCCTTCCGGTCACTTCCGTGGGTGATGCGACTCCTTGTGGGTCTTTTCGCCTGCAAAACATTCTTGTCGCCCCTGACATTGTTCACAACCTTCTTTCCATTCGTCAATTCACCACTGATAATTCCTGTTCTGTTGAATTTGACTCTTTTGGTTTGACTGTGAAGGATATGGCCACCCGGCGTCCTCTTCTCCGCTGTGACAGCACCGGACCCCTCTACACGCTTCGTCTTCCACCTTCCGCTGCTCCACCTTCGTCCGCCCTTGCCGCCACAGCGTCCTCCACACTCTGGCACCGCCGGCTTGGTCATCCCGGTGTCGATATTTTGGCTCAGCTTTGTCGTAGCTCCTCTATTCCTTGTACTAGGGCCACTAGTGAGCACATTTGTCATGCATGTCAATTAGGTCATCATGTTCGCCTACCATTTTCTATTTCTTCCTCGCATGTTGTTCATGCGTTTGACCTTATTCACTGTGACTTGTGGACCTCTCCGATCATGAGTATTTCTGGTTATAAATATTATCTGGTTGTTCTTGATGATTTTTCTCACTA
The DNA here is from genome assembly GCA_019279435.1 of Zizania palustris. Lineage (NCBI taxonomy): Eukaryota > Viridiplantae > Streptophyta > Magnoliopsida > Poales > Poaceae > Zizania > Zizania palustris. The sequence continues at coordinate 7,404,003 of JAAALK010000282.1, forward strand.
CTCATGGACGTTTCCTTTGCGGTCCAAATCGGATGCCTTCCCCACGCTCACTCACTTCTTTGCTTGGGTCTCTACTCAGTTTGGGGTTACTATCAAGGCCGTCCAATGTGATAATGGTCGTGAGTTTGACAACTCTGCTTCCCGGGCTTTCTTCCTCTCGAAGGGAGTCCAGTTGCGCATGTCCTGCCCCTATACCTCCCCTCAGAATGGCAAGGCTGAGCGCATGATTCGTACCACTAATAATGTTATGCGCTCCATGCTCTTTCAGGCTTCGGCTCCAGCTCGCTTCTGGACTGAGAGCCTCCTTACTGCCACCTATGTGCTCAACCGCCTGCCTTCTAAGGCCACGAGCGCTCCCACCCCTCACCATGCCTTGTTCGGTACCCCGCCTTCCTACACTCACCTTCGTGTTTTCGGATGTGCTTGCTATCCCAACACTTCTGCCACTGCTCCTCATAAGCTTGCGCCCCGCTCGACCCTGTGTGTGTTTCTTGGCTACTCCCACGATCATAAGGGTTACCGCTGCTTTGATCTCTCCTCTCGTCGTGTTCTTAGCTCACGACATGTCATCTTCGCTGAGTCCGTCTTTCCTTTCTCCGTTGACTCCACACCCACCACCAACCTTGAGTTGGCCTCCCTGTTTTCTACTGACCCGGTGGTTCAGCCACCTTTGTCTTCTGCAGGTACATCACCGGCTGTTCCGGTGGCTCCCCCGCCAGCTGACGAGCCGTGTGTGGCAACGGAGCTGCCCGTCGTGCCGCCCGTGGCCCCCGTGCCCCCGACTGTGCCACGTGCGGCCACTCCTCACCGGCCGGCGTGGCCCTCCGTGCCATGCGCGGCCCCGACGTCCTCGTCCGTGCAGCACGCGGCCCCGTCCCTGCCACCTCCTGTGCCCAGGGTTGGCCCGTTGTTGCCGTCGGCGCCGTGTTCCGCCCTGGACACGGCCCCGGCCGTGCCTCGTGTCCCCGCGACACTTGCCGCGCCACGCGCGGCCCCGGCATCTTCCCGCTACGCCAACCCTGTTCGGGTCTACCAGCGCCGCCCGACGGGGCTTGCACCGGCCTGCTCTCGCGCCGAGCCGCCGGTGTACCACCCGCCCCTCCTCCACCGCGATCCCCGCCACACTCACCCGATGGTGACTCGGCGGGCTGCGGGGGTCCTCCGTCCAGTTGACCGACTGGTCCTCTTCGCCGCTACGGCGCCGCCAGTCTCCCCCATTCCCTCCACTGTTCGTGGCGCCATGGCGGATCCTCACTGGCGCCACGCGATGGAGGAAGAATATGCAGCTCTTCTGGCTAATCAGACCTGGGACCTGGTGCCTCGCCCCTCTGGCTGCAATGTGGTCACCGGCAAATGGGTCTAGACACATAAACGCAAGGCAGATGGCTCGCTGGATCGCTACAAGGCTCGCTGGGTCCTTCGGGGTTTCACCCAGCGCCCTGGAGTTGACTATGATGAGACCTTCAGCCCGGTGGTGAAGCCTGCGACTGTTCGGACCGTGCTCTCCCTGGCTCTCTCGAGGTCCTGGCCAGTTCACCAGCTTGATGTGAAGAATGCCTTCCTCCATGGCACCCTGACGGAGACTGTGTACTGCAGCCAGCCTGCGGGTTTTGTGGATCCTGCTCACCCTGAGCGTGTTTGCCGGCTCAACAAGTCCCTGTATGGTATGAAGCAGGCTCCTCGGGCTTGGTACAGTCGGTTCGCCTCCTTCCTGGTGTCTGTGGGGTTCAGCGAAGCCAAGAGTGACACTTCTTTGTTTGTCCTCCACCGCGGTGCTGACTCAGCCTATTTGCTGCTTTATGTGGATGACATTATTCTCACTGCGTCCAGCCAGTCTCTCCTTCAGCGGATTGTCTCCTCGTTGCAGCAGGAGTTTGCCATGAAGGACCTTGGTGTGCTCCATCACTTCTTGGGAGTGACAGTGGAACACCGCCCTGATGGCCTCTTTCTTCACCAGCGCCAGTACGCCTTGGATGTCCTTCAACGCGTAGGGATGACTGACTGCAAGCCCTGTGCCACTCCAGTCGATGCTCAGTCCAAGATTTCCGGTACAAAGGGCACACCAGTGGATGATCCCACTGCCTACCGAAGCATTGCTGACGCCCTTCAGTACCTCACGTTCACTCGGCCGGATATCTCCTACGCGGTGCAGCAGGTGTGCCTTCACATGCACGACCCCAGGGACCCGCACCTTACCGCTATGAAGCGGATTCTTCGCTATCTGCGCGGCTCCCTCGACTTTGGGCTTCACCTTCGGCGTTCTCCTGTTGCTGACCTCGTGGTTTACACTGACGCCGACTGGGCGGGCTGCCCAGACACGCGTCGCTCCACCTCCGGCTACGCCGTCTTCCTTGGTGGCAACCTCGTGTGTTGGTCATCCAAGCGGCAGCCGGTTGTCTCCCGCTCCAGTGTCGAGGCTGAGTACCGGGCTGTTGCCAATGGGGTGGCCGAGGCGTCCTGGCTCCGGCAGCTCCTCGGGGAGCTCCATTGCCCCCTCGCCAAGAGTACGTTGGTCTACTGCGACAACGTCAGCGCCGTCTACCTCTCCACCAACCCCGTCTAGCACCAACGCACCAAGCATGTGGAAATTGACCTCCACTTCGTTCGTGATCGTGTCGCCGTGGGAGCTGTCCGTGTCCTACATGTGCCTACCACCTCCCAGTTCGCCGACATCTTCACCAAAGGCTTGCCTTCCTCCATCTTCTCCGAGTTCCGCTCCAGTCTCAACATCCGCTGCGCCGGAGTTTCGACTGCGGGGGGTGTTAGAGTGTGTGTGTGTGGGGCCCCTGGTGTGTGGGCCCCTCCTGTAAGGCTCCCCTTTTATCCTCCCAACCCAAGGGAGAGGAATCTAATCTATCTCTTCCTACAAAAACTAATGCAGAACTACTGATAAGATGTTTAAGATTGATATTTACAAATGAAGAACTTTCACCTAGTAAGTAATAGCTCACGAATAATTCTGGACGGGCCATGCCCATACATGTAATTACTAGCAGTCGTATCAACTAGACAAGGGATATGGTGCAAATCGACAATTTTCAACCTAACCTTTATTTCCATGATTCCATCTGTGCTGTGTTATATTTGTACGGCAAGTTACAAGTTTTGGCATGATTCTCAGAAAACTAATAGTAATGCATATCATCACTGCATTGCATATAATCCCATCATAGAGTTCTTAATTTCTTATAGCAACAGATAAGCAGTGAAAGTTTAGTCATTCAGAATAGAAAAACAGTAAAAGGACTTACATGCATATACCAAAGTAATAAGATCAGTCACACGACCAACTATGGAGATCACCAGTAATATAGAAGCCATCTTGTAGAAGAGGCCGGAGTCCTTTCCCAGTGCAATATTTTCAAAACCCTGTAGCGCCTTATTTAGGGTGTTACCAACTGCAGCTGCTGCTTTGCTCATTGAATCTTCAGATATTTTGATCAGTGGAACAGGTGGAGGTGGCCTGCATATTCTTTTTTATGTTGTTAGAGTCAGCACTCAGCAATTAGAAACTGATGGATTGGATTCTCCTACACTTCAACATGGAATTTCCATGTGGTCCATTTCCAGTTATCAGTTTCAAACATCAGATCACAACTAAGAAGCTTTAATTTAATTGGATGGGCAGCTTTCTTTCCTGATACAATGACGCTAACTATGACGAACATATCGATCGGGCAAGATAATTTGCTTTATGCAGCATGTGTGAATGACTCTAGTCATAATCAGACAGAATAAACCATCCAGTAGTTAACATGAGGTAGGCACCCAAAATATGCAGAACTCAGATACTCAGAGATTGATTTAAGTTTTTTCCTCAAGATTCCTCGGATTCTCATGGAGCTAGCAAATGCAATGGATAGTATTCTAATTTAGTATTTATGTACCAGTAGTTTCAGAGCTCACAAGTACCAATATCATGGCCTACTCGATCCAAGTTCATCCAACATTTCAGAGCCAAGTTGAATTCGACGATTCGTAGCATTAATCTAGCATATAACCAAGCACTACACCCACTAAAGCTCCAATAACTCTTAACCACACCATGCTGGCATCCACAAAACAGAATCGATAACAACCGGAGGCAAATCGATGACACTAATGCATATAAACTGCAAAAAAAATGACCTGTTGAGCAGCCGCGCGGCCTTGGCCCAGACGAAGAGGACGGCGAGCACGATCATAAGCACGCTGGACACGAAGGAGAGCAGCGTGTAGCCGGGCATGCAGTAGAAGAGGACCCAAGACGCCGCCACCGCCGCCAACGACCAGCCGGCAACCTCCGTCCTCCTCCACAGCACCACATCCGCCACTGGCCACAAAATCCTTAAATGTAAACAACGCAGAAACCGGCCACGGGGAAGGGAAGACGATCTACAACGCACTGAAGATAACCGAGGTGAGCTCACCGGCGCCGCCGCCGAGGAGGCCGTGCAGCGATCTCTGGGCGCCGAACAGCCGGCAGCCTTGGTCGGAGGCATCCATTGCCCTGCCGGATGGATGGATGGATGGATCTCTCCCCCGATCAGATCATGGCAAGCACATCCGCGCGTTGCAGGAATGGCAGCAGCTGCTGAATCTCGTTTAGTCCAACTCCTCGAGCTGAAAAGAGAGGAAAGGAAGAAGAAAAAGGCAAAAGCATGGGCCACCACGCCACGTCATCAGCGCCGTCGTGTTGTGGAGCTGGTGGCCGGCTGCTTAAGCTCGCCAAGTGCAAACGCTTTTAAGATCATTGATATTTGTCTGGTTTGGATCGCTGTCCTACTGATTTTCCTCAAAAACAAGTTGATAACATAAATGATATCACAGGTTCAAGATCAGGGCCGCTGCAGTTGTAAAAAGGTAAAGGCATATATGCAAAAGTGGAGACTAGAAAGAAGACAAGCCTTCGTTTTAGTCTATGAAGTTTGAACATTAAGTTACAAAAGTCAAAAGCAGCACAGTTCAGAGTCCAAACTATGAAGTGTATACGGCATTCATAGATCAGTTGTTCACAATAGCATTACTCCCCCGGTCAAATGGAGAGCAGTTGAAATGTATACCGAATCATGCCATCCTAATCTTCTTTATCGATTCTTTTTCCTCTAAAGAGGGAGTCTCCCTCGGGTTACTGCCTGAAGCAGGCTCATGAACATTATCGCTGCAAGGCTCGTTTGGTTCAGATTTATTAGCTCCTTGTTGGCCCAGGTTGCTGTCTTTGCTGATTTCGCCTGATGCTGATTCACTTGCAAAAGCATCCTGAGAACTGCTCTCTTCGTGAGCTGCGCCATAGCTGGCAAATGGACCCCCAGTGTCCATCAGGCTAGCAGCTATAGCAGCATTCAAGTCAGCTTCTTCCTGTTGTGCTGCAATCATGTCCATTTCACTCATTTCCTCTGATTGATCACCAACCAGTGTGATGTCTGCCTGCTGAGTAGGAGTTTGGACCTGGTTACAAGAGGCCGTTATCCTCCGGGCATCATCAGGAGTCAGCCACTGCCCAAAACCATTAGAGCCTTCCGTTGCCATGGGACACTCTTTAGGAAAAATGCCTCTCACTGAAAAGATGCTCCAGCCTGACCCCTTCAGGGTATCCGCGAAAGCTGATAGGTAAAACTTTGACAGATGCTCAGGAGCAGGGTACAGACTATTGAAGTTGTACCACTCTTCATTTACCTTCCTAATGCAGAACCAGTGATCCTGCAGATGGCAAATCAAAGCAGTTTCCAGCTCAGGGTCAAATAAGCATGACCCTGCAGCTGGGGAGTCGAAGGGGATAACTTGCAGGTCCCAAACCTCAAGAGCCTTCTGCAGAACCTATAGAGCAAGAGGAAAGCATTCAGTTGAGCATATGAAATGGGTCATAACTTAAAACAACAGACTTAAAGCTTGCATTACTGTGCTTAAAACACAATGTGGTTCCAGCATAAGGAATATGCCATTTACTGCTCCAAAACATAGATTGCCAACATGTGCAACATATTGCTGGGCTCACTAATCATTCCTAACAGTGCCATATCCTGAATATGCTAAAACCTTTTCTACTGCATACTGTAAAATCAACCCCTTATGAAGTGGCAATGCATTAACTAGTATTTGTACTTCTGTGGGGAAATTGAGACTGTTCAACACCTTTTCTTTGATTGTGTGGTTGCTCATTTTATGTGGAGACTGATCAAGGTTTGCTTTGATGTTGGTCCTTTTAGAAACATGAATCATGTGTGGCATGTGTGGTTTAAAAAACTTGGAAAAAACGACAAGTTGCTGGCTGGAGTTGGGCTTGCTGCTTTGTTCTGGAATATATGGAAACTCAGGAATGATGCTTGTTTTAGGAGTAAAACTATTAATGATCCGATTGAATTAGTGACATCGGTCTATTTTTGGATCTCGACTTGGTCTATTTTACAGAAATCGGAGGAAAAAGCAAAAAGGCTAACAGCGCAGCGGGGGTGCATCTACTAAATCGGGTGGTGGCTGAGGTCTTTGCAAGAAGTCATGGATGGGTCCTGAGGAGGCACATGCTGGGCGGATGAAGAAAGTTAGCTGCTGCTGATATGTTTTGAACTGGTCATTTTGGAAGGGATATTTTGATGGTCTGTCTCGATCTGGTTCCTGGTCCTTGTAATAATTGGTAGTGTTTTGGTGTCTTTCACGACAAAAACTTGTTCTCGGTGTTGGTTTTATGTTTGTTAGGTGTGGGATGATGTTACCAGAAGTCCAGAACTCAGTTTCCTTTCTGTAGAATTTGGTCATTTCTCTAATAGAAATGGGGGAGATCCGGTTGGATTCCTCTTTCTCAAAAAAAAAGATGATCTAACCTTGTTCCTGGTAACTGATATGTAAATATAGGCATATCTAGGGCAGCATCCTGGTTACTGTTTCCCCTTTTTGAGTTAGACAGCATGGTTCTACACTTCTACACAAGAGCCAGGGGCCAGGGCTGAAGTGTAAATTGTAAATAAGAGCACTTTGCATCAAAAGGCTCCTCTGATTGTGCTGTTACCAAGGAAGGAAGTCCATCCTCCACTTAATATGATAATAGCAAATGCATACTGTATTACCACAATGATATAATTGGCAAGCTGCAAGCTTTAACAAACAAACTCGACCACTGTGAGCTTTACTGCCATTTAGCCAGTTAACTGGGTATGGGCTCAGTAAAAACTTAAGACTTTTTTTCTTCCGTGTTGTGTACTGTTGTTAAAAAGCTTGCTGTTATATACTTTCAGAATTAAAAATACTGTGTATATTGCTAAATTTGTACCTATAGTAGCTGCCATATGTACATAATGGTAATGCTGATATGGTACACTGCCAAAGAAGTCAAAAGTTTGATATCCATAAAACTTTCCTTACAAATTTGTTTCTGAACCAGTTTAATTTAAAAATGTCATCAGAACCTTAATATCGCCATCAAACTTACTCGTGTTCCTAATGAACAATAAAAATCTTATGCCCATTAACCATGTTTTCAAAAACCTCTCTTGCTGTTTTCCCTTTAAAAACCAGGTATTCAATACTGGCGACCTAATTGAGTGGCTTCATTTGACCCCAAAGACCTTCCAGGCTTCCACAGCTAAGATGAAACCTAGAAAACTACAAATCTAGATTTATTCTTAATGTCAGCAATTCGGTACAAGACAAAACCCAAAGAGAAAAACTAAAAATGTATGGCATAATCACAAAATAATTGTTAACTATACATGCACGCCGGTGCATGGCAACAACGTAACAACTAACATGAAAGCCCCCCAAACACACATACAAAAACCCTATTGTTTCCTCTGATAACTGCACTTCTGCTACTGAAACCTCTGAACATAACTTTCCCAACTAGCAAAGCTGTGTCTACAGAAAAGAATCGTGCAAATGATATAAATCCGTGATATTACCAAAACCTCTGAACATAACTTCTGTTAGGATGATTATAAATCCATGACATTACCTAACCATGTAGAACAGGACTACAGGAGAAGTGTTTCAATAAGAATGATATGACTTCATCTAAATTCAAGGATCATAGTGTGCAAGCTTTCAGTAGAAACTCATGGATAATCTCTAGAGGCCCAACTATCGCATATCTTGACAATAAACATTACTTCGCCACCACTGGCAGAGCCACCTCCCAGCCACCCCGAGCAGCCGCCGAGGCTCGTGACGAATGCACTATAGAATTTTAGTATTATTTCAGAGATTAAAAGTAGAATTCTTATATCATAAATGCAGTTAGATTTGCCTGGGCCGAATTTTTTTTTTTTGGCTACGCCACTGAAATCGCCACCCTTAACATGATAACATTAACATATTAACATCCATCTTACAAATCATCTATTTGGAGTTCCGGACGCTATCTGAGAGCCTTCAACTAAAATGCAGAATCCCTAACTTGGCAATAGCAATGCGCCAAGAAAAATGCCATAAATTCGAAGCTACAGACGTACATGCAACCAAGTTGTTATCCCATCTTGACAACAGCCGAAACTAACCAAGGGCAGGAGACAATGAAAGCAAAACCAAAAAAAATTCCCCAAAAGCGTGGAGGGCCTAGACCGGGAAACATACCTGGATACTGAAGTCGCCTCCGAGGGAGACGTTGTGGGAGCCCTCGGCGAGGAAATCCCCCGCCGCCCCGGTGGCGGCGCCGGGCGCGCCCTCGGACATGACCTGGCGCTCGCGCTGGTCTAGGTCCGCAGCGAGCGCGGCGAGGTCGAACTCGGAGAAGAAGGGCCCCTGCAGGGCGGTGTTGATGCAGTGCACGGCGCAGAGCTTCCCCTCCTGCACCTCGTGGTACAGCAGCCCGCCGTTGCTAGCCGCCGCCGACACCTCCATCCTTCCAGAATCTTCTCAAAGCCTCCGGCCGATCCCTCCTCCTCTGCCCCTACCGTATAAAGCGCAGATTCGGAGCACGGCAAAGAGTAGTAACGAATCAACGATGGGGGTAAGGTTAGAAAAAAAATCGCAATTTACCGAAATATAATTTGATTATGATGTACCAAAACCTAACTGAATCAATAAAAATAAAAATAGATCCGAATAGTAAATCAATATTCATCAAGAGTGTGGTATTTGAGCAAAACCAGTTAGAGAGAGATTTTTTAAATAATATTTTTACGAAATTATAGAAATTGATCTATCACATTTGAACAGTCGATAGAAAATGCTCAGCGCTGCTGCTTTTCTTGCGCGTGCTGCGGGTGGGTCCCACAAAATGCTTTTCGACCGTTGAACTCGATCTTTTCTCAGGGCGTTTGGATTAACGAGCTAAAGCAAAAGTGATAATTCCCACCTGTACATAAAAACAAGTTGTTTTGAATATAATTTTACATACCAAGGAATAATTAATTAGTGTATACTTTAATGTTTGTTCCTATTAAATATAGCGTGAGAGTAAATATAAAACAAAAAACGAAAAAGAAGTAGTATTGGGTATAGTTGTTCAAAATGCACAATAAAATGCAAAACAACTTGTTTTAGCAAACTCTTGATACAAGCCTAAAACGACTTGTTTTTGTGTACCGGAGGAAGTAAAATTTAGTCACTTTATGGCTAAAAATCTAAACAGCAATGTTATAAAGAAGCTAAAATTTTTTAGTCTAGTCTCTAAGGAGGAGTTAAAGGGACTAAAATGCTCCATTTCCGCCCATTGTAAATGTTTTATCTCTTTTTTTAGTTCTTAATCTAAACAGAAGTAACTAAAATTTTAACCTCTATTTTAATCATTTTGCTTCAGCCTTCTGCCCTTTAGATCCAAACATACTCTCAATTCTACCCAAACCAAACTGGCCTAGTTGTCTACGATGTTGACAGGAGTTTATTTTATAATTTTATAAAACAAAATATTAGAGTTATAATTTCGTAAAAAATAATATCTTAAAAAAATCGGTGTGAGGGCAGTGGGTGACCCAGATTTACTCCACGAAAAAAAACCATTAAATGGACGAGATCGAGAAGAATCAAGTGGACAATGGTCGTGACGAGCTCAGGCTTACAAGAGAACCTGGATATATATAAAGAGAGCGTGGTTGGCCTCACATCACATGGCTGTACTTTACACTATACCTAGCCCCTATTTGGATGGTTTTTCTTATTTTTAGGGACTAAAACATGTTTATTTTAGTAGGGATTAAAGTTTAGTTTTCTTATTTAGATGTATTGACTAAATATTATTTAATGAGGGGTTTATAAATGAGGATAGAATATACATGATACTTTTAGTCCCAATAAGCAACATCAAGGGCCTAAAGTTTAGTCCCAATAAGCAATCCTGTTTATGATTTTAGGGACTAAATGAGACTAAACTTTAGCCCCTAAAAATAAGTAACCCCAATCCAAACGGGGCTCAATTCAACCGGAAGCCAGATCATACAATGCAACGGAACGACGACATTCAACCTTGCTCGTTTTAGTCCCGTAGTTCCAAATTTTAGTCCCATCATATCAGATGTTTGGATGTTATTTTGAAGTATTAAATGTAGCCTATTTATAAAACTCATTTCATAATTGGTGGATTATTCGCGAAACGAATCTAATGAGCCTAATTACACAATGATTAGACAATGTGATGCCACAGTAAACATTTGCTAATTATGGATTAATTAGGCTTAAAAAATTATCTCGTGAATAATCCTCCAATTCTGTAATTATTTGTATAATTAGTTCAAGTTTAATTCTTCAAATTGATGTCCAAATATCCGATGTGACACGAACTAAACTTTAGTCTAGGAAACCAAACACCACCTTAATACGATGAGGAAAGAAAATATAGCACATTGACGATGCATTTGTATGTAGTACTCCCTCCGGTACACAAAAACAAATCGTTTTGGATAAGATTTCACATACCAAGGAGCAATTAATTAGTGTGTACTTTTCATGTTTGCCCCTATTAAATATAGTGCAAGAGTAAACATAACACGAAAAACAAGAAAAAAGTAGTACTACTTGAGGGGTATAGTTGTCCAAAATGCACAATAAAATGCAAAACGACTTGTTTTAGCAACCTTTTGATAGAAGCCTAAAACAACTTGTTTTTGTGAACCGAAGGGAGTATATCGTAACTCCAAATTAAATCAAATATATTACAGACTTATTTGGTAGAGATTAGGATTCTAAAATCTATATTGAAACTAGAGCGGAGCACTTGAAGCTGGTTAGACCCTACTCCACCACTCCAGTTCATTTTTCTGAAGAGTTCTCAACAAGATCTACATTTTAAGAGAAAATGTTTGATTTGAAAAAGAAGCTAAAGCCCTGTCAAACACACCCTAAATCATATTTTCGATCCTATCTATCTGAATCTCTAGGATGTTTTATTCCACTCACTTCTGCGGTCCACTTCACTGACCAGAAGAACTAGCCATCGAGACGAGTAATTTCGCAACGCAACCCGCTTTGTAAACATCTTGTACTATTGACATTTCGTTTGACATTCAATAAAAGTCCGTTCATAAGAATTCGGGCTGTTACACACATCCAACAAATTTAGCCACCTGCCTAGGCTGCTTATCCAAAAAGCAATCAGCAATACTATGAGATTGTTTGCTACGAATCACACAATACAGCACAATCTTGCAATCTTTGGCGCCCTTCATCCACAGAAACATTATCACACTCAGTTGCAGGATTAGGGTTTACCTTTGGCACAACGTCTCATGATCACCCGCTGTCGCTTGACTCGCAGCTTTCTTCTAGTTAGCCGCCGAATCAGTGCCTTCCCCTTTAGAGCAAGTATAATAACAGGCTGCAAGCAAGCTATAAGCAGGCTAAATGCTGAGGTGGAAGAGAGAGAAGAATAAGCAGACTGTAAACTTGTAGCCAGCTTAGACACAGAAACCAAGAAATTTCGTGAGAGAGACAAATTAGTCATGTATTAATGTTGAAAAGTTAACTACTATACGAATAGGCTAAAAGATGGGCTGTAATCTAGTAGCCGACAGCCGCACCTACTTCGTCTTTCCCAGCACCCACAACTTTGCTCCAGATTGGGGGCCTAGGACGCCGGGATCTATTCCCCCAATCAGAAGCAACCACTTGAGCAAAACTCCGAGCACCAACAGCCTGCACCAATCTCTCCTCCCACACCAATCCGTGGCCACACAAACTCCAAGCACGAGAACTAGCCATCGAGACGAGCCATTCCGCAACGCAACCGCCCCTGCACCCCGCCGCGCCCCCATCGACACGTCGGGGTAACGCCCCGAGAGCAGCGGCGCGTGGATGACTGACCGGCAAGGCGAGGTCATGGGCGGTGGCGACGCGCTGTACGCGCGGTGCCTGGTCACGCTGTACCTGCTCAGCCCGGCCACCGTGTTCGCGCTCCGGTTCGTGTCGGCGCCGTACGGGAAGCTGTCCCGTCCGGGGTGGGGGCCCGCCGTGACGGCGGCGCTCGCCTGGTGCGTCATGGAGAGCCCCACCCTCTGGCTCCCGCCTCTCGTCCTCTTCGCTGCCTCCCCGTCCCCGAAGCTGCGCGCCGCCGCCCTCCCGGCCGCGCTGTTCGTGCTCCACTACGTGAACCGCACGCTCGTCCACCCTCTCCGCCTCCTCCGCCTGCGCCGCGCCGCGGCGCCCGTGCCGGTCGTCGTCGTCGCGTTCGCCTTCGCCTTCTGCCTCCTCAACGCCTACGTCCAGGCGCGCTCCTGGGCGCTCGACGCCGCGGGGCCCGCCTCGCCCGCGTCCCTCCCCCGCTGCCTCGTCGGGCTGGCCCTCTTCGCGTGGGGGATGCGGACCAACATCGCAGCGGACAAGGAGCTCCTGAGGCTCAAGGAGGCGGGGAAAGGATACCAGATTCCCAGGGGCGGCCTGTTCGACTTGGTCACCTGCCCCAACTACTTCGGCGAGGCCGTGGAGTGGCTCGGCTACGCCGTGGTGGCGTGGACGCCGGCGGCCTGGGCCTTCTTCCTCTACACCTGCTCTAACCTCGGACCGAGGGCCAGGGACCACCGCCGGTGGTACGTCAGCAAGTTCGGCGACAGGTACCCGGCGTCGCGCAAGGCGTTCGTCCCGTACATTTACTAATTGCGTTCCCATTCCCATTCCCATTCCTGGATCGAATATTCGAATCATCTGTCTTGCAATTTCGCATTGGATGGTGACATCCGCGTACGGTTCTAATGTTCTCTTGAATTGAATATAAATGGGTTATGCGTGTTCCTTCCGCATCGTCTAATTACGCACTCATGTTGTTCATTTTTTTTATAATTTTGACTAATTTTATAGGAAAAATATACTCGCAACTAAAATGTTAAATGTACTGTAAAATATATTTTCAAGACAATGTTTATTAGGTACCATAAATGTTAATATATATTTTTAAATGTAATCAAAATAAGGATGTAAGAAAATCAAAGCTAAATACTTCCTTTATTTAAAAATCTTTCATATTAATTTTTGTATTAAGATCAAGGATACATTAAATATTACTATTATTATATGTATGAAACTATAAGTTTAATACTATAAACGAAACTTATTTAATATTTAAGTCTAGATCTACTACTAGGTAGAAGATTTTTGAAAAAAATAAAAATGTAATAGCTAGAAGAATTTTAGACGGATGGGAGCTTGTGGTACGGCAAAAGTCTGATGTGTATATTACTCTGTGTTCGCTTCGTTTAAGGATACCTCCAGTCACTACGAGAAGCACACAATCGACGAATCTATCTCATTATCATTTATCCAACAGAGCCTCCGATCCCTTCGTCGGGTTGCCGCTAGACGATATGAGTTTACCCTTCGACTCTCCGACTTCAAAACATATTAAATATAAAATAGTATGAGAAAAGAAGACTTAGTACATCATCAACATATAAATGTTTTGTCCAAAATACATAATAAAGTATAAAATAATTTGATTTAAACAGTATATATGATCTAAAATAAATTGCTGTCGAGGGGAGATCCGGCAAGAAGGGGGTCCGCCGGAAGAAGTAGAGATGTTGCTGAGACATAATGCTCTTGTTTTTTTCGTTTTTCCAGCTGTGAAAGAATTAGTGATGACTGTGGGGATCTTGGCTGATGTTTGGCGGGTAGTCTGTTCGCTTTTTGTTTCTGATTGGGTGCTGGTGTTGCCTAGTTTGGTTTGTTCTTATCACTGCTATGTTGGATGTTTTTCATTTTGGTGTGCTGGGTTTATTGTAATCTTGTAACCCCCGAAACTTGGTGCTTCTATTCCACTTTCTAATAAAGCGGGGCATAGCGTGGTTATGCCTAATTCTCCAAAAAAAACTTGAGTAAATCAGATGTCACGAACCTCCAAAGGTTTTACAAGCTCGGCGTGCACTGGATCGCGTCCAAGTCCGGCGACAAGTTCGAGCCGGTCGTCCGCAGCGGCTCTGTTTTTCCTGCGACGGCGACTCGGCTCCAGAATCTTCTCGGCTCCATTTCGGGCGCTGCAGCCTGGAGGGCCGTGGCTCAGGTTTTCCTCTCGGCTCACCCCTGGGGATCGATAGGATTAGGCCCATATCCGTTCTGGCCCAGCAGATGGCGGTGGGTCTGGCTCATGAATGGAGGTCGTCGGGGGGTCTGATTCCCATTCGCTCCAAGTCCTCGGTGTCTCCTCCTCTTCTTCCTTTCCGCGGTAACCCTGGCGGCGGACCTCTCTGCCTTGGTTCATCTGCTTCTTCTCTCCCATACATCTCCGACAAATTTAGCCATCTTTGGTCTCCGGTTCAATTGGATTGGGATACCTCGTGGCCGAGGATTGGTATTGGTGGTGAGGGTTTTAGGGTTTTCTATGAGAACAAGAGGAGTTTTGCACAAGTTATCTCAGAGTTGTCAATGGCGGACTGGGGCAACCGTGCCTGGAGACCCCGTCCTCCTCATCGCCCCTCCAACACATGGAGAGCAGCTGGCGGTGTGGGGGCGGTGGGGGAGGGAACCGGGCTGGATTTCGGTCTGGCAAGACCTTTGAAGGGGGTGTGGATATTGGAAAAGTGGTTGCTGCTGGAGTTGGTGGTGATGGTCAGGATCGGGCCCGAGGAGGGGAGGGTGGCGCTGATGCGGCTTCGAACTGGGAAAAAGCATCTGCGCAGATCGCATCGGCAGTGGCTATGGATGATAAGTCAAAGGTACAATCTGATTATCGGGTGGAAAATGTTGAAACCCCGGTGGATATTGCCAAACCAGCCCATGTAGATCCTCCTGTTTGTATGAGATGTAAGGGTTTAGGACATTTTGCTAGAGAATGCAAAGTGACTGTGTATTGCATCATTTGTGGGAAACACTCGCATAGGACTATGGACTGTTTTTTGGAGAAACAGTCTAAACCTGTTGCAAAATTGGTGGGATGTGGTGCCAATGGATTGGGTTGTATTCTGATTCAAAGTGCTAAAGAAATTTCTAACAAAGAGCAAGTTAATCCTTTAGCGGTTGTTTCTGTGGAAGAAGGTAAAGTTTTGACTGAGAAAAAGATGGAGGAAGGATTTACTAATCAGTTTAAATGGAATTGGCTGTGGAGAGCCAAAGACATGGGTAATGGCACCTTTCAAGTGAGGTTCCCTACCAAATTGAGACTAGAAGAGATCTCAAATTTTGAAGAGTTCACCTTGAAGGGTACAGATGTGAGGGTTAAGGTTAGGGCTTGGACCCATGAGGCTATGGCTTCAGGAAGGCTACATGAGGTTTGGGTAACTGTGACTGGTTTGCCTGATTCAATGAAGGGGTATCTTTCACTTTGTGAGGTTGGTTCCAATCTGGGGATTGTTTTAGCTGTAGACATGGAGGCTGTGAGGAACAAAGATATAGTGTGAATTAAAATAGGAATGATGAATACTTTTGCTTTGCCCTTGTCTTTGGTTCTGTCTACACCAAATTTGCTTATGTATGAAGTCACATTTTCTCTTGATGAGTTGGTTAAAATTGGTTGGGTGCATAACAAGGACAAGGGTAAAAGAACTCTTGATACAGATGGAGGTAAGGAGGTTGGGAAGGATATGGACGTGCCTGCTAAGAAAAGAAACATGGGTGACAAGTCAAATAACACTACTAGGGAGATTCAGGATGGGAATGTGAGCAATATTATGCCTGTTGTTGAACATAGTGGTGGCTTAGAGGTTACTATGGATAGTGCTAACAAGCTAACTGATGAGGAATTGGCTGACAAGCTCCAACTGGAGGAACTGGCTCAACTGGCTCCTGCATCCAAAATGTCTGGTAGTGATGGTCAGAGAGGTGGTGATGTTTTTATGTATGGCAGTAATAAAGAGGGGGGGAATCATGCTCAAGAGGATAAAGAAGAAAATGAGGATGGTAACTCTGGTGAAGAGGGGGGAGATTGCACATCACTGATAGTGAGGATTATATAGACTCTCAAGAATCGGTTGATTTTGCTACCAGAGTTGGCATTGTGATGGTTGAGAAAGAAAAGATTCAAGATGAAGAGGAACACAGAAGGTGTGAGAGACTCAAGCTGAAGGATGACAAATCTGTCTTTGAGTTGGCCACTTCGCGCAAAGAAGCCCAGAACGCTTTTGTTGATAAAGGTAATGATATTCCTTCCTTTATTAACGAAGATAATGTTTCTTTGCATCAGATGACTAGTGTCTTGGGGGTCTCCTTAGGTTGCTCTATTGAGCAAGTTGAACAGAACCTGGAACTTATTAAAAATTTGGAACAAGCAAGGATTGCCTTGTTTTTATCCGAGCAGAATAATAAGGGTTCTGATATGAAGGAAACAAAAGGGGAGGGTGATAACTTTGATCTGATTAAATCTTTAGCTGAGGACCTAGGTGTGGATGGAGATTGCTCTGATTTGGACAATCTTGATTCTTTGGTTTCTTTTGGAAAATCTAAAAACCCTGGCAAAGGGAAAGGAAAATGTGGAAACTCTAGTATGACTAGGGTTAATCCCAGAAGAACGCATGTTAGAAAAGTTAAAAAAAGATTTAAATGAAAGGGTTGATTTGGAACATTAGGGGTATGGGAAATGTTGATAAAATTAAACATCTCTTGGATGTTTGTAAAAAAAGAAAGGTGGATTTTATGGGGATACAGGAAACTATGAAAATTGATTTTACTGATGGTTTGCTTAGAACTTTAAGTGGGGGCAGGAATTTTTTGTGGAAATGGATCCCGGCCCAGGGGAGATCTGGGGGTATTTTAGTTGGTATTAACAATGATAGTTTAGATTTGATTGATTGTGACCTAGGTTCCTTTTCTATTAGAATGAAAATTATTAATAAAGCTGATAACAAGATTTGGAATCTGGTGGTGGTTTATGGGGCTGCTCAAGCTGCTTATAAGGAGGATTTTTTGATTGAATTTGCTCAAGTTTGTCAGAATTGTCAGGGTCCTACTCTTTTTGGTGGGGATTTTAATATTTTGAGAAGAGATAAGGAAAAAACAAAGGTGGTGGTTATAATAAATGGAGCTTTTTGTTTAATGCTATCATTGAAAATAACAATATGAGGGAAATTAATATGTGTGGAAGGCTTTTCACTTGGAGTAATAACCATGTCAATCCCACTTTTGAAAAATTGGATAGGTTTCTGATGAGTGTTGAGTGGGAAATGCTCTTTCCTTTAGTTATTGTGGTTCCTTTGGAAAGAGTCCTCTCTGATCATGTCCCTTTGTTGATTGAATTTGGGACTAATACTGTTAAGACCTTTGGCTTTAGGTTTGAGAATAGTTGGTTAATTAGATCTGATCTTAGACAAATGATTTCTGAAGTTTGGTGTAATGCAAAGTTCAGAGGCAGTGCCATGGATAGGTGGCAAGCCAAGATGATTGCCCTTAGAAAAAAATTAAGAGGGTGGAATGCTAATTGGGAGGGTCTGTATAGTAAGACCAAAGCGGATGTCTTGAGGAAAATTGATGTGTTAGATAAGAAATGTTAAAAAAAAGGAGAGAGATGTTCTAGAAGGTAATAGTAACACAAAATATTTTCATGCTAAGGCCAATGGTAGAAGAAGGAAGAATTTAATTCCCTTTCTGAAGAATGATGATAAAATCATTTCTGATCAGAAGGAACTTTTGGCTCACATTACTGATTTTTATAAGGTTTTGTTTGGGGAAGCTGATAGAGTAAATATCAAGTTTGTTGAGAATGGTTTTACCAAGATTAAAGATAGTGATAAAAATGAGCTGTTAAGACCTTTCTCTGAGGAGGAAGTGAAGAGTGTTATTTTTAGTATGGAGAATAATAAGTCCCCAGGACCTGATGGTTTCCCTGTTGAGTTCTATAAAAATTTTTGGGAAATTATTAAAACAGATTTGATGGAGGTGTTGGGAGATTTCCATCATGGTGTGGGGGATATTGATAGATTGAATTGTGGTATGATCACTTTGGTCCCTAAATGTGTTAATGCTGAAAAGGTTAAAGATTTTAGACCTATTTGTTTGCTAAATGTCAGTTTTAAAATTGTCACCAAAGTTCTGATGCATCGTCTGGAAAAGGTGATTAATTATTTGATTTCTAAACATCAAACAACTTTTATTAAAAATAGATATATTCTTGATGGGGTTGTAGTTTTACATGAGATTCTGAATTCTCTTCACAAAAAAAAGATTTCTGGGATTTTTTTCAAAGTGGATTTTGAAAAAACATATGATAAGATTAAATGGTCCTTTTTATTTCAGATGTTGGAAATGAGAGACTTCCCACATAAGTGGAATGACTGGATAATGAGGGTTGTCATGGGAGGGAAAGTGAATGTTAGGGTCAATGATCAGATTGGCCCTTATTTCAAAACCTGTAGGGGGTTAAGACAGGGAGACCCTCTGTCTCCTTTGCTGTTTGATTTGGCTGCTGATGTTTTACCCTTTTTATTGAACAAAGCCGTGTCTCATAAGTATATAGCTGGGCTGGGAGTTGATTTGCTCAATGAAGGTGTGACTATTTTGCAGTATGCTGATGACACCATTTTTTTATCCAAGATAACACAGAGTATGTCAAGAATCTGAAATTTGTTCTGAGTATGTTTGAACAAATGTCTGGTTTAAAGATCAATTTTCACAAAAGTGAAGTTTTTTGTGTTGGCATGAGAGAGGAGAGGAAAAAAGAATACAGTAGAATACTTACTTGTAAAATGGGAGATTTTCCCATGAAGTATCTGGGTCTAACAATAAATAAGACTAAGATTTTAAATAAGGATTGGAAGATTTGTGAAGATAAAATTGAAAACAAACTGAGCTGTTGGAAAGGTAAGCTACTTGATATAGGGGGTAGATTGATACTTTTGAATGCTTGTCTGAGTAGTATTCCTCTGTATTTCCTGTCCTTTTACCCTCTCCCTAAGGGAGTTAAGAAGAGAATGGATTACTTTAGATCTAGACTTTTATGGCAGGAGGATCAAGGTGTGAGGAAGTACCATTTAGAGAAATGGGAATTGATTTGCTTGCCCAAGGAAGTTGGTGGATTAGGAGTTTTAGATCTGAACATTATGAACACAGCCTTATTGGGTAAGTGGCTTTGGAAATTAGATACTGAGAAAGGCATGTGGCAGGATCTATTAACCAATAAATACTTAAAAAACAAAACATTGTCACAAATTAAGGTGAGAATTGGTGACTCTCAGTTCTGGAAAGCTCTGATGCGTATCAAGCCTCTTTATTTGCAGTATTGTGGTAAAAAGGTGGGTGATGGGAAAAACACTTTATTTTGGGAGGACAAGTGGATTGGGAATGGTACCTTAGCCACTCGTTTCTCTGATCTTTATGGTATTGTGATTACTACCAACATCTCTGTTGCTCAGGTGTTTGAAAGCAATTGGTCTATTCTTAAATTCAGAAGATCCTTAAGTGGGGATAAATACCAGTCTTGGCTGAGGCTGAGGGCGGTTTGTGGTAATGTGGTGCTGTCTAACAGATCTGATACAGTTTATTGGAATCTGGATGGAAAAGGTGTTTTTTCTGTTAAATCTTTTTATAATGCTCTTAAGTTTCAGAATGTGGTTAGAAATAAGAATGTTATCTGGGACTTGAAAATTCCTTAGAAGATTAAAATTTTTTTGTGGCTCGCCAGAAATAATAAGATTTTGACCAAAGATAATTTGACTAAGAAGGGCTGGAAGGGCTATAATAAGAATTGTCTATTTTGTGGGTTGGAGGAAACAGTTCAACATCTATTCTTTGACTGTGTGGTGGCTAGATTTATATGGAGAACAGTTAAGATTTGCTTTGATATTGGGCCTTTTATGAATTTTGAACATATGTGGATGTCTTGGTTTGGAGGTCTGAGTAAAAATTTAAGAAAGATGATTGGTGTGGGTTTGGCTGCTGTTATTTGGAGTATCTGGAAGTGTAGGAATGAAGCTTGTTTTAAAGGGAGTATGTTGGATGATCCTGTGTCTGTTGTTAAATTGATTTGTTACTGGATGTCCTCTTGGGCTGTTTTACAGAATTCGGCGGGAAGGGCAAGAAACCTGCAACTGGGGGTGTCTCTACTAGAGCATCTAGCAAGTAACTTCTTCGTTCGAAGCTACGGCTGGAACCTGTCGAGGAACCGTCTGGGTGTTGGCTGATTGGGGGTCTTTTAGCTTCTGCTGGGATGGTCTAGGCTTAGCTACTTCAGGATGGGCTGTTATGTTTCCCTGGATGTTATGTTTAGTAAGGTTGGTTGGCCTGTGAACGTTCTGGTTTGTGAATAAGCTTTGTGTTTTGAAGGTTACGTAGGTGTGGTGGCATCTTAGCCGTGGCTCTGCTTGACAACTGTTTTCTGGGTCTTGTAAGAACTACTAATGTGTTTTTCATTTCTTTAATGGAAATGGGAGGGGCTTTCGTGCCTGCTCTATCTTCAAAAAAAAAACTTCCTTTCTTACCCTACTAACCGTAGAATTTTATTTTTAGTATTCAACTTTATTTTTGAGCTTATTTTTAAGTTGATATATATGTAATTAGAGAATTATTTCTCTGTGATACTAATCTATCTTTACCACTATAAAGATTCAAGTATTTCTCTACACTATTAACCTGTTTAACGATTGCAATTACTAAAAATAAGTGAGAGTACTGCCGTGCCATACTGTCATGTCAGAGTTTGGCCCTGCTGACTTCTGGATAGACGAGGAAAAACAAAATCGTAGCAGGCCATCATGGCAAAAGAGCATGTTTTCGTAACAAAGAACTAAAACAAAAAAAAATTAGAATCATTTTATTTTTTGATAGAAGATTCCAACAGAATTATTTTGTTCCTGACCAAATAAATACAGGAGATTGGGAGTAGAACAAAAGACGGGTTACGTTTTCCTGCGCCGTCCAAAGCAAGTTTAGCAGGTTAAACGATACAGCAAAGCTTCATTCGTTGCGGGGTTCTTCGTGCTCCAGCACAACGGAAGCAGGTGTTGTTCACCGTGGATCGTTAGTCATCCTTATTAACGCCTAGTATAGCATCCAACTTGACGAGAACTTCATCTGGACGCATGTCATCTTTAGGGAACAGGGCTGGCCGTGATTCCCCATATTTCCTTTGCGTACTGGGCGATAGTACGGTCGCTGCTGAATTTGCCACTTCCAGCAGTGTTCAGTATAGACATCTTGATCCACCTTTTCTTATCCCTGTCATGAAAACAAGATTTAATCAAAGCATTAAGTTCAAGGGAAGATAGAAACAAGAACGTAATGTGCCTGTATTTGGTACCCACATATGTAAAGCAGATTTACATACTGGCTGAGTTGTCATATCAGTCAACTGATGAACATATTATTACGTACAGTAAATAGTTTTAAAATTAATGCGGAGCAATGGGTGAAGCCCAAGCTCTCAACAAAAGAATGCAAAGTGATTACAATTTGGTTATAAAAACAAATTCGGAAAAATTAAGAGCACATTAAAAATTTCCATAGTGTCAAGACCTAAAGGAACATGCATGTTTGTTCAAGAATTTGCAAGATATGCAGTAAGTAAATGCAATCCTTACTTGTAGGCTTCATCAACTCGGGTCTGTGCATCAATGTAGCTTGGAAAATCATAGCCAACGAGGAAATAATCACCACGCCCAAATCCGGAATTTCCTTCAAGAGAATCCAAGAGAGGAGCATAGTCATAGCTGCCAAAAGCACCACTCCTTATAAGCTGCTTTGCTTCTTCAAAACGTGGGTCTGGTTTGAACTGTTGATATTGTAAAAAAAGGTTAGTAATAGTTCATTAACTTGTGATAAATATAATAGCACATATTTCAAGTTATCTATTTGAAAGTCCAGCTCATCTAATAATGGTTGTATTATTGTATACCAATTTCTGCTAGAAAACATCTTACCAAGCCATTCTCTCTATCCTTCCTCAGCCCAGCAACTTGATCTGCCTTGGCACCAAAAAGGAAGAAATTTTCCTCTCCAACTTCCTCTCTTATCTCAACATTAGCTCCATCCAGAGTTCCAATGATAACACAACCGTTGAGAGAGAATTTCATATTACTTGTTCCACTTGCTTCCATGCCTGCAGTACTGATATGCTGTGACAATTCACTACCAGGAATGAGCACCTCCGCTACCGATACATTGTAGTTCGGAATGAACACCACCTGAGAGGATGAAGGAGAACCGCATTTAAATTTAAAACACACACCAGAATATGTGTAAGGACTACAGGTCTATAATATCTTAGTAGTGCTGATTGCATGAGAATGATATTATTTTAAATAGACGGCAGGTATATTATTCTCCGGTGGCCAATTTGAGAAATGATGTGTTTTTTGTGGATGTGATAGCATGTGAAAATTCCATACCTTTAGGTATTTACTGATGTCAGGATCGTTGTTCACCACAGCACCGACGTCATTTACCAATTTTACTATTCTTTTAGCATTGGTGTATGTTGCAAATGCTTTCCCCCCTACCATGATAGTGCGTGGTGTAACCTTTTGCTTCTCTTCTGCACTCATTTCCTACAAGATCCATGGACCTATTTCAGAAAAACATACTGCTAGCTTCCATTTAAATTTAGATAAACATGGTATTACTGTAAGAGTAGGGGAAAATCTTAATGACCTTTAACTTCTTGTATCTGTACACAGCTCCCAAAATGTTTAGCAACTGTCTCTTGTACTCATGAATGCGTTTAATCTGTATATCGAAAAGGCTATTTGGATCAATTGTAACACCAGTCACATCCAACACATGCTTGGCTAGGCGTTTTTTTGCTAGCCAACTTGGCTGATGCCCACTCAGCATGAAGCTTTTCATCATCTGCAAACTGTTAAAAAAGCTTTCAGTTGTACTGTGGTAGTTAGGCGAGCAATAGCAAGAAAAAGAGATGCAAAGTTTAAAGGTAGACACACATACTTTCCGAAGTCCAGTAAGAAGATCAAGATTACTTGTCCACTGATCTGTTTTCAGCCATTTTGTGACTATTTCACTCAACTCTGGGTTGCAAAAACGGAGCCATCTACGAGGTGTAATTCCATTGGTTTTGTTCTGAAATTTGTTAGGCCATATAGAGACATAGTCAGCAAAAAGCTCTTCCTTCAAAATGTTGCTGTGTAACTCAGCCACTCCATTCACCTGTCAGAAGAATTTAGCACACTTCAGTACAGCCTCTCTCATCTGAGATAAGAAGGCAAATAAATGTTGAAATAGTTAAAAGGTTGTGGGATCCAGATTGTTAGTAAGTTGATCAAGGTAGATCTCATTAGAATGGGCATGATGAATATGTAACACTGACAAACATCTGTTGTGCATTGAACAAGGCTATAGAACATGGGCATCAAATAGAAATAAATGCATTTACCGTATGGGCTGACACTACACACAAATTTGCCATGCGCACAACCGGCTTCTGGGGATTTGAGTTGTCTAAGATTCTCAGAGACTCAATCTTTCCCTCCATTTCCCTCTTGGTGGAGATTACCATTTCTTTGAACTGCAAGACAACAATACTAGTTGTAATCTTTTACCATAACTGTAGTGTACACAAGTATAATATAAATGTGGCATCGCACTTACCCGCTTGTCAATTTCCTCAATAATTTCCATATGTCGTGGAAGTAACTTCCTCATTTCAGCCTGTGACCATTTCTCAAGGGCTTCAGGAAGAACAGTATGATTGGTGTAGGCAATTGTCCTGGACCATGGACATAATTTATTAATTAGATCAAGCTTTTTAGTTAGATGCATAGTTGTTACGGCGAGGCGGCGATGCGCGGCGACCTAGCACCTTCACAACTTTACAGCGCTTATGGCGCGCGGCGTGGCGTCGCCATAGACACATCGGCGTGGCGACCAATATAGAAAAATAGCTTATAGAATTTAAGGATTTTAAATATATATCAATATATAAGTACTAAATTGCAAATAAGAATAGTAATATAGTATTATAAAAATAGCAATTTCATATCAAGTTGCAATAATGTTAATTTATATATCTTATAAAATAAAAATATATAATTAAAATTGCAATAAAATATATAAAATTATGTCTAATATTATATTTAAATGTTCATTTAATAATCTGTTTTATAAATTTGATCCAATAGCCCATTTAAAGCCCAATCTGAACTAAAGTCCATTTCCTAACCCTAATTTTCTCAACCCCTCCCTTTCTCTCTCTCACCTCCCTTTCTCTCCAGCCACCTCCCATTCCCTCCAGCCGCCGCCACACAATCCCCTCCCCCCCTCTCTCTCTCACTTCCCTCTCAGCCGCCGGCCGCCGCACTCCTCTCCCTCCTCTCTCTCACCTTCCTCTCAGCCGCTGGCCGCCGCACTCCTCTCCCTCCTCTCTGTCATCTTCCGCACCGGCGCTCCTGGCCGTGTCGTGCGCTGCTTGTCGCGGCTGGCCGCGCCACGCATGGCCCGTCCGCGCCGCTCGTCGTGCTTGGCCGTGCCACGCCTGGCCGCGCCGCGTCCAGCCTCGTTGCGCCTCGCTGTGCTGCTCGCTTTCTCCTCTCTCTCCCTTCTGTATGTCAGGCGCCACCGCCGTGGCGGGCGCCACGCGACGCCATAGCGACGCCACGCTCCTGTGGCGCTTGCCATAGGCCTTCGGGCGATATGGTGTGGCGTGGCGAATTGCAATTTTCCACCACGGCGATATGGCGACGATATGACGACGCCATAACAACTATGGTTAGATGACTATTATTAAAATGGAAAAAAAAGAAAGACATTGATTGAAAATGGTAAGAAAAAGAGATATTATAATAAGTTGTTTGTAAAATTGAAATTCACCTATTTATGATATCCCAAGCTTCATCCCAACCAAGTCCCTCCTCATCCATGAGTAACCTCATTAGCTCAGGAATAGCAAGAGTTGGGTGAGTGTCATTCAACTGAACAGCAACTTTTGCTGGGAACTCACTCCATTTCCCAGAAACTCTGTCAGTCTTTCTTTCTTTAAACCTGAAAATAATATCCTGCAAGCAGTTCATCGTGAGTTATGCTTGCCAATATGCCTCAGCTATTTTAAAAATGTGAGAAAGCTTAGATAAAATAACACAATAAGGTGATAAGTTGTAAACAGAACTCTTCTTTTTTCCCCAGGCTGGAGGAAGAGCTCACGGCCAAGATTTTATTAAGATCAGTGACTTTTAAGATGTAACTAATCTTAAAAGTTTAAAATAAAGCATGATCCAAATGTTCTTGGTCTGGAAGGAAGTCATGGTAATTAATTAAATCTTCTTGATCCAATTTTGGTTGAGCATTCTCCCATTCAAGATGGGAGAAAATCCATATAGGATGTTGCGACAATACATGACTACAACATGCTGCAGCCAGGTGGCTAGGAGACACTGTAGCAAACTTCTTTTACACTAACCGTGCTTCCAAATAAAATCGATTAATTACCTGGAGTGATGCACTACAAAGGAAATACTGCTGCTTTAATCTGAGAAGCTTTCCTTCTTCCGTGGCATCACCAGGATAGAGGACAGCACATATCTACAAAGCCATACATGAGGCACAAGCAATATTAATCAACCTAGCATTCATAACGGAGTGAAGATACAATACAGTACTCTTAGCCTGCATAGGTATTGGTAAAAGATAGGAAATATATAGAACATAAATATTCTACTTCGTAGTTAAAATGAATCCACTGTTGAAAATCATGTAAAAACTACAAGACATATTTTGTTTATTAGTAGTGACTACCCAAGCTTTTTTATTAAGATATATTCACCATTTAAAATGGTACTGCCCTGAGAAAATATGGCATTGAGTTAGGCTTTAAATACTTCGTTGGAAATGTTAGGATATATTTTTTATGGAATGGTAGGATGTTTATGTAACCGACTAGGGGACAAAAGGTCTATATTAAAAAAAGAATATCACATAGGCAGGCTATGTTGGGTGTGGATGGCTAAAGGACCTTCAAGGCTCATCTTTAGAATGTTGTAATGAATAGACAAAAACGCTGGTTTCAGCATGTAATAATACTGATCAGCAGGAGAATCCACATCAATTAAATGCATAGTCCCTGCTAGTGCATCTTAATGAACAATTGACGAAACTCAGTGTAGGATGATAGGTCACCTGTTGTGCCCTAGCATGAAGTTGAGCAGCAGATTCATACTGACCATCATTGAACTGAAATAAGTTGAAATCCTCCGCACTAGCTTTTGCTTCCCAAAGACGAAGGCTGATAGCATTTTTTGTTTTGTACCCAGGAATTGGCACATCATATGCTAAAGCATTGAGAACTTCTCCACCCGCCCATTTACGACTAAACAAAAACAAAGAAGCGGTCAATGAAAGGACAGAAAAGCCTTGACGTAAACAACAATTTATCTGTTTCTTTTATCAGCATCAAAACAAAGCACTATGAAAAAGAATCAGGTGCCAAAGCATTTCTCATGTGTTTTGGTTATTTCATCCAGTTGCCAAAAGATATAAAAGACAAGAGCAAGCCACAAAAGTGTGCTGAAAAAGGCTTAGCAAACACATTGTTGTTTCAATGTACAGTTGGACACACTACACAGCAATGATCCTAGTTCAATAAATTGAGTCATTAAAAATAAATATGATTCAAGCCTGTAGTTCTTTTTTAATATTTAAGGTATCACAAGCTCTATAAGATCAAATTAAACTACTAGTAAAATATTCCTCACACAAAATGAACTATTAATCAGCATTTTCTAAAAGTTTAACTTGTACTTACGATCCACTTGGCAAAATCTCGATGTGACCAAAAAATCTGATTGGATATACAATGTCATGCCTGACAATCTCCCATGGGCTGAACTTCTGAAAAAAATAAAAGATAAACAGTGCAGCTCATCAGAAAGAGCTAGAGAGATTGATTTTGACCGAAGCTTGTGTATATTCCAGATGGTACCTCAAGCCAATCTTCAGCAATTTCTTCTTGGCCGTCCTTGGTGATGCGCTGTTTGAACAGTCCATAACGGTACCTCAGGCCATAACCCCAAGCAGGCAAATTCAACGTTGCCATTGAATCCAAAAAGCAAGATGCAAGCCTACCCAAGCCACCATTTCCGAGGGCAGCATCTTTCTCCTGAACACATGTTTTAGAAATGAGTATAGTGACAAACCAGTTAAAATAATTCAGATCTAAAATACCACCAAAATTTTCTTATATAGTACATCGATGCTTTGGAATCATATTTTAGTTTGGTTAAACATCGGATCAAGTCTAATCCGTACATCCAGATGCCTCAAATGTTTCTAAAATAAGCAACACATACAAACACATTCCCATTGGGACCATGCCACAGTCAAACAACGCACTAATTTAATAATGTCGCTAAAATAGCTTTTACTGAACAAAGCAAGGACTAGAGACATTCCACGGGAGCTCACCTGCCCGGCGAGCGCCTCGAGCTCGTACCCGAACTTCTTCACGGCCTCCGCGTAGGCACCGGTGATGCCGAGATTGCCGACGGCGTTAGTGAGCGCGCGGCCCTGCAAGTACTCCATAGAGAGGTAGTACGTCTGCTTCGGATCCGTCTTGTGGAAATGCACGTACGTCTCGTTCCATCTCTGCACGCACGCGAGGGGTAAGCACGGATCACACCTCTAGCCTCGAGCCCTCGAGCACGGGCGCGCGGGTGCCACGTGCCAACGAATGTGCACCGCAACGAACTCTTTAGAATCCCACCACACGCGCACGCACCTGGACGAGGTGGTCGCGGACGCTCTCGGCGGTGGAGTAGAAGGCCTGCTCGGGGCCGAACGCGAGCGGCGAGAAGTGGGGGCTGTACTGCGCGTGGTAGGAGATGTTGCCAGCGATGGCAGCCGGCTCCTCCGCCGCGGGGCTGGCCGCCGGCTTCACCTTCTCCGCCGCGCTGCACGCGGCGCCGCTTCTCTCCGGCATGTCGGGCTCCCGGTGGGGAATTGCGCCGAGCACTTGGTGAGTGACCCGAACGGAACAGAATGGTAACTGGTAAGCGCTCGGCTAACCAGAGGAGCGAGCCTTTTTCTAATGGAAAGGGAAGGGGTCGGCCACGTCATCACGCGACACCCGGCCGGTGTGCAGGCGGTCAGAGCAACAACGGATCCGATAAATTGGGCATGACGAACAAATTTTGGAAACGCAAACGTATTTTTATTTCAAGCGGTAGAGGAGAAACTGGGAGAGAAAATGAAGGCGAGTCGTTTGTTTTCTAAGACGCGTATTTTTTGGATGCACGAGAAACTGGGTCTGTTTGTTTCAGTTTGTGAGAGATGCAGCAGCTACTTCTGAAATCTGATACAGAAACAAACAGTCTAGATTTTAAACTCAAATTATAAGAATCAGTAGCTACATAATTTAGAAATAAACTAGAATCCAGAAGCTGGAAAATACCAGCTACTCAGACTATCTAACTACTAAGGGTGTGTTTGGTTGAGCTGTGGCTGTGGGAAAAAGCTGCTGCGAGTTGTGGGCTGTGGAAAAACTGATGTGGGAAGTCAGTTGTGGGAAAGCTGAAAGTCGTTTGGCTAAAACAGCTGTGAACAAACTGCTTTGAGTTGTGAGCTGTGTAAAAAATTCAATTTATAAAATTTTGTATGGTTGTAAGAAATTTGAAATGTCAATTTACGAAATTTTGTATGGTATGAAATTTGAAATGTCAATTTAGGAATTTTTGTATGATTGTATGAAATTTAAAATGTCAATTTATGAAAGTTTGTACGGTTGTATGAAATTTAAAATGTCAATTTATGAATTTTTGTATAGTTGTATAAAATTTGAAATGTCAATTTATAGAATTTTGTATGGTTGTATGAAATTTGAAATGTCAATTTATGAAATTTTGTATGGTTGCGAAGCCAAAAACCAAAAGCTTCAGAAAGCAGGTCTAGAGGAGCTTTCACATTTTCACTGTACCAAAAGCTGCTTTTACTAAAAGTCGTTGGCTTGGAATATGCCCATTGGTTTGGCTTTTGGCTTACAGGAAGCAAAATCTGTTCCTGAAAACCAAACCAAAAGGACCCTAAAAATCTCTAGCTACTAAAAACTGAAACAAACATCAGTTTCACAATATACATCTTTTTATGCCGTGTCAGTTCGGAAGTAAGGTGGAATTGCCGACGAAGGAAATAATCATAATCGAAAAAACAGCGGTGCGGCGGCGGTGAGGACGGAGGAGCTGAGCGGCGGGAGAATACACGTGGCAAGTGGGCGGTGTCGATCTGGCAGTTTTGCTAGATTGGGGCGGGGGGCACTCGGGCGGGCTGGTCATTCTCGTCACCTTTCCTATTTAAGAATGTTATCTTCCTGCTCTTGGGCACCGTGCACACTCAGATGGTTGTCTCATGTTCATGATCGCCGGTCGCCGCTAGCTCATCAGATCTGGTAGCGGCGTGCTTAGGAGATGTGGACGTACGTACGTACGCTCTTTCCGCCAGGAATTGCCTTCCCTTTTGGAGAACCTGAACCCGTTTAATTGTCGTAAATTTACAGCGTGCGGCATATGATATGATGCGAGATCCAAACGATGTGATGGGATCCGGTGCATGTATTACTACGGTATATCAAACTAAATCGCGTTAGATGTCACGTCTGGTTTTTGGCGCGAGGCAGTCAGCTGAGCGTTCCCTGAGCTATCGCCGCACGAACGGTAATGCATGCTCGACAAAAAAAAAAGTGTGCTACGATTGTTTTTCTGTATTCTGTCCATTCATTTCACTCTGCTGTCAGTTGAGTACGACTAAATACCTGTTGAAAATTATCGTCATCGATCTGGTAGCAATTTTGTTGGAATATACTACGTCGAAAAAGTTTATTACATATCTTAACTAATATAAAGCGGTCAGATGGTCCGTCCGTCCACCTCTGCGTGCCTCCCCGCGCAAAACCGTCCTCCGCATGCATGTGCCGTCTCCCCGCGCAAACCCGTCCCCAATGCGCGCTGAAGCACACCGCTGCGCGTTTGCGTGAAAAAGAAAAAAGAAGGAAAAGAGTGAAAAGAAAAAAGAATAAAAAGAAAGGAAGAAAAAGAATTAAAAAAAGAAAAGAAAAGTTTGTTTTAATATTTTGGTTTTTTAATTTATATATTTTGCGCGGATATACAAATTTTGTGTAAAAACCCTTAGATTTCTAAAAAATTATATAGAAACATGAATTTTATGTAAAAGTTATATTACAAAGTAAGGTTACGTTACAAAACAAGTATAATATATAAATCTTGATGGATATGGCCTTTGTGTGGGGGTGCCCGTTAATCTCTCAATTGTACTAATCTGGCCCATCATATCTTGGGCTGGCACTGAACCCCATGTTAGAGCCCAATTTGCTGGAAGCCGACTTCCTCCTGCTGGATTTTCAGGTGACTGTTTTTTTCTAGGAGTATTTGGTTCGTGGTAATTGAATACTTACATCCGGTAAATTTGGCCGGAAGAGAACATTTACCTTCACTAACTATCCATATTGTTATTATTAGTTATGGATTATGCCAAGATTTGTGTTGAATAGGACAATCAGTCTACTTCCTTGTATGCATGGCAACCCTTGACTCCTTGAGTCATCCAATGTCTGCACGTCGATCGTCTCGGCTGGTCAGTACAATCGCCATGTCTGCAGCTTTGTTTTGCACCGTGCAGGCCACCGAATGGATTGTACACACGAACAGTACGGTGACAATCTGATTTCTGGACAGGTTGTTTGCTCAATGTGATGGGAGACACCCCGACCCATCCATGCAGATCCAAATCCAATGCTGCAAAGCCGGTTCTACAAATCCTGACCCCTGAGGCCCTGATCGACTGGGCTCATCGTCTTGCTATACTGCCTCGCTCTATGCACATCACACACATGTACATACATACATTGTACGCTGAGGTCAGTACTCCGGCTGTACGATGTACGCATGACTCGATGCAACTTGCAAGGAGTACTACGAATATAGCTCCATGCATGCAGCAGCTGCGGCGTGCTACGTCGACCGAAATCATGGGACGCATTCCAGCAACGGACGATCGATGCAGATGAGAGATATGACCGGTCGCCATCAGCATGCATGGTACCGCGCTAAACGGCGACGGGCCTGCGTCGCTGCCTGCCTCCGGTGGTAGCGGTGGTACACTGGTACGGAGTACTTCCCACGGGACACGGCGCGTGCGTGCGTACGTAGCTGGCTCTGCTCGGCGCGCACGGCGGGCGGAATCCTGGGCATTTGCCGCGAGGTCATGAGACCGGCGACGCGACGCCTGCCGGTTTGCCCTGTTGGCTGGCTTGGCGCCGCGTGCTCGATTTGGCCGAGGGGGCGAGGCCGGCCTCGTGCTTGTCGCTGCCATGATCATTCCCAGTTTTCCACCGTGATCCGTTTGCTCCTCCGTTGGACGGTTTTACTCGCCGGCTATGGGTTAAAAGAAACACGATCATAGTAGGAATGTGAAACATAAATGACGGCGAACGCGGAGAACACATTGCTAGTCTGCCCCGCATGGAGCGGCGCGACGAGTCGGCGACGGCAGAGCTCCGACGAACGCAGCTATAGTAGGCAGCCAGCGACGGATCAACACGAGAGGGCCCAGACGCCAGCGCTGCCGGTGGGCACGGCGCAAGACAACAAGCGGGCAACAACGGTGAGCCCCAGCGGCAGCCGCGACGGTGGCGCCCTTTGCCGGCGGGGGCAGCGGAATATATACGTGCCGCCTTTAACGGTTTCCGAGGCGGCGGCAAGCCGATCAAGCACGGCCAGCTTTAAGGACCAATTACGTGCAGTGGCGACGGGCCCGACCCTGCAGTATTGTCGGAGCCGCATGAAGCACGGCTCGCCGTTAGGCGTACGAACGTGTGTCCATGTCAAGCACAGCTCTCCCATCCGCTCTCAAGTCCAAAAGAACAAAAGAGCAGCTGCCTACCTGGGCGGTTGGCCCCTCGCGTTTGACACTTGACACAAAGTGACTCGTGCTACTCAAGTGGTGGACTCATGGCACGTTGAGAAGATGGATTGGTTTAATGATACGGATAAATTTTGAGATGAATGGCAAGTTATCCACCCCCAAAATGGACGGAAAGAACAACAACTTACAATAATACATGAAGATTTTATGGCTATCGCGGTATGACCCCCCGTCCCCGGTGTTTCGGCTGCACGCGTGGCGTTAATACATCCGGAGAAGGCTACGGGCGAACGACTGCGAGGTGAGCGGCCGCCCGGCCTTGCCCGGCAGGCTGCCGCCACGCCGCGTGCTGCCGCTGCGCATCGGTGTCAGGTAGAAACGTAGCATGCCGTTTTCCAGCACGTGCTCGTCCCGGCGCCTAGCGCTGCCGCTGCAGACGTCCACGTGGCTGCGCCTCGAGCTGCCGAGACCGCCGCTGTTGCTGCTGAACGAGCTGCGCGCGCTCAAGTTGCTGTTGCACCGCTGCATCTTGGGGTTGGACCCGTGGACACGCAGGTCCGGCCACGCCTCCGAGAACGAGCGGTCGGCGATGTCAGATGGCCCGCCGTTCCGGCGGCCGGCGGCCCGTCGGTGAATGAACCCCCACAGGCTCCACGCCTTGCGCCACCGCCGTGGCTTCTTGGCGCTGGCCGGGCCGGACAGTGCGGCTTCCAAGCTTGCGGAGATGTCCTCGATGAGGGAGGTGGAGCTGAAGCCGCGGTCGAGCAAGTCCTCAGCGTGACGGAAGTGGTAGAACTCTGAGCCGCCGAGAGGGGATTCCTTGACGTTGGCTACTGGCTTTGGCTCGGTGACTTCGAAGGACGGCCTGCGCACAGAGCTGGAGCGTTCCAGGCTCCGGCGCCTCCGGCTGGAGGAGTCGAAATAGTAGTCTCTCGTCTGCAAGGAGCCTCCTGGCGGGTCGAGGTCAGCGTCGTCTTCAACGGGGATTTGACCGTCAGAGCGCTCGACGACGGCGGCTGGGGTGTCCTCCAGGACGGACAAAATCGGAGAGAGGCGGGAGGGCGGAAGAGGCGCGCGGCCGACGCCAATGCCGGCGCCGGCACCAAATAAATACCCGTCCCAGGACGCTCGTGGCTCGTCCCAGGAGAAGCCAGCGTCGTCCATCGACATGCGACCGGCGTCCAGGGAGAAACGCGGATCGGTGTCACACGAGCGCCGCCCACCGGCGAGTTCCGAGCCGCCCTCTCCTCGGAGGCGCCTCCGCCGAAGGAAGGATGGTTTGGACGGCTTCTCCGGCGGCGGCATTGCCGCTGCTGCGGCCTTGCTCACTGCGGCCTCCTTCTTGAGCTTCTGCTTGCGTCTCCACTTCTGCCACTTCTTGCTGAAAACGGAGGCCGCGACCCAGAAGCTCCCTGCGATCTCTTTCAGGTCTTTCGGCGGCGGCTTCTTCGGCTGTGATGACTCGAAATCCATGTGATCCTTCATGGCCTCCCTTTCCATGGCCACATTGGGCTCGGCTTCGATTTCACCGGAGGTGTCCACCACAATTACGGGCTCCACCACCGGGATATCCTCCTCCAAGAGATATTCCGGGATGAACGGTCGCGGTGGTGGCAGTTGGGGATGAGCGACGTCAGCGGCGGAAGATGCGGACGGGAAGACACCAGGCACACTGCCGTTGCGGACTCGATCACGGTCATCCTGGTGGATCATCGACCACAACCTGCTGTGCCCCCGCACGTCGCAGGAGCGTCGCGGCGGCTCCTCCAATCTAGCGGCGGCCGCCGCGGCCGCGAGCACGTCCCGGCCACGGCCGCACGAGAACGACTTGCATCGCCGAAGGTCAGGCTGCGCCGCGGCGCCTGGGACGGACGAGCCGCCTCCGCCGAACGGCCTGGCGAAGAGGGACTGTATGGCCGACGTAGACTTGCGCCCAGGCGCGGAAGTCGCAGCGGCGGACGCCTCGAGCCCCGAGAGGCGCTCCCGCAGGCAGGCGGTGCAGAAGCCGGTAAACGTCTCGTCTGGGTGCAGGTCGCAGCTCGTCGCGGCGGAGCGCCGTGCCGGCACCACCGGCGGGTCCAGCTGCAGCGTCATCGTGCTCCTTCCGTCCGTCGCCACCACTAGCACCGTTGCACGATTACACTCGTTCTTGCTACGGAAGCAGTAGTTGAGGGCGGGCACACGAGAGAGGGAGCGGGTTTTAGAAGAAGGCGCGCCGGAGGAAGAGGAGAGAGGAAAGCAAAAGTTAAAGGCGAATCACGGGCCCCGGCGAGGCCACCATCTCTCTCTCTCATCGCATATCCCCCCCCCTCTCTCTCTAGTTCCTTTTGCTTTGTAGCTCTGACATTCTTGGGCTGCGTGTCTCGTGTGTTTGCTTTCGTCCTCCTCCTGCTCTCTCTTTCTGCAACCTGTGGAACTCCGCAATCTGCGTCCTATCGGGATT
The DNA here is from genome assembly GCA_019279435.1 of Zizania palustris. NCBI lineage: Eukaryota > Viridiplantae > Streptophyta > Magnoliopsida > Poales > Poaceae > Zizania > Zizania palustris. The sequence continues at coordinate 7,438,570 of JAAALK010000282.1, forward strand.
TGCCTGATCCAAAGGTGGATTATTTCGATCATAATCTGCACGCGTGTGGTAAAAAAACTTCCCTTTGCAGTTGCACGGCGCAGCAGTCAAGGACGCCGGCGACGCCCCCATTGCCGCGCCCGCGCCCGCGCCCGGAAGATTCGTGGCCCTTCAGGCTCCAGCTCGCCCCGCGCATCCGCCTGACCGCGCCTCTTGCAGAGGGAAACCCAGTGATCTTGCTCTGTTCGTCCTAGGGCACCTGACGGTTCAACATTACAATTTGCGAGTTTGGAACCATGATCTTTGCAAATACATCTGTCTGTACTTGCAGCAAAAACTCATATCATGGTAAAGATAGCTGAACACTGGTATTCACTGCAGTAATATCAAAGCGGAGTATAAAAAAAAAGTACATACAGACAGTGCAATCAGTGAAGACTTGACTTGAAGGATGATCCACTCGATCACTGTTTGCATGGATCTGTTTATCCTATCCAGTCAAAGCATTTTGAAAGAGCATATAAGCATCTATAAGAAGCTTTTGTTGACAAGTTGATGTGAGCTTTGCCTTTCCAGCTTTTCCCTTTCTATCCTCACTTCCATGTTCACTTCTTTTACTTCCCATTCCTACATGCTCAGGACCAAAAGTCCAGGGGTTCTATAGTAATTTCCTACAAGCTGCCCAGAAAGAGAATGCAGCAGCACAACCACACATTTTTTCTTCAGAAGTTCAGATTTGTCCTACTAGCCAGGAAAGAGAGGTGTGCCAGAATTACTGAAGGGGTTAGCAGTGTTGATTAGGGTTCGTGAGGCACATGATAGGAGACCAAAGTTGTCGCCTTCTCGAGCTTAGGAATGATAATTAATCACGGTTCATCATCTTTGGTTCACTTTTGCTGGCCCTTGCTTCGATCAGAATAGTCACCAAGCTAGAACGTGTAATGTGTCTGGATAAAATCCAAGTGTATCTGCTTCTTTGTTCAATCAAGCATAGCCAGTGAGATAATGGCTTCAATGATTCGATCTCACGATTTCTCCGGGACTTCTTCCTTCCAATAAAATAATGCTTTCACTTCTTTGTTCAATCAACCATTGCGACATTTTCATGGGGGGACGCCTTTTCTCACGCAATTTCCAGGGGCTAGCAGCTCTGGCGATCCTGCAGACGCCAAGAAGACGAGGAAAAAAAAGGATCAAGGAGATCGAGCGAGATGTGCAGACTAATCCGGGAGAGACATGGGAAAGAGAGCTCGAGCAAAAGAGGAGATGCCTCATGATTGCTGTAACGTGCAAAAGGATTCGGCTTTCCCGATCCCCCGAGCTCGACGCGACGACGGATGGATGGATGGATCGATCGATCGATTGACCAACTCGCGCGCGCCTGTAGTTGTGTTGATCGCCATCGCCGTCGCATGAACGAAAGAGGGAGTACGCCCGCAAAGCGATAAAGGGAGAAAGATCCCGTTCTCGGTTCTGACGAACTCAACGAGGCGCTTTAGCAAAACTAGAGCTCGATCCGATCCGTCAGGTGATCACCGCTCTCGCCTGTAAAAAGCTCGCCGCGTCACTGTTCTGCTAAACTATTTTCTGCGCCCGCCCATACGACGTTGTCACGTTGATCCCTAGTGGCAAACGCGAGGTGGAAGAAGGCACAAACCCAACGAACGGTTTCTTGTGAGTTCTTGTGAAAACACTGCAAATTTTCTGGCGATCTCCCACGATCCAAACAGCCTCGAGATGGTGCATTCATGCAGTGTTTGGAACATGGTGCGCTCTCTGAGCCTCTGTCCTTGGCGTGTAATGGTTAACGGGACAAGGCAAGCAGGTGCAACAGAGGAGAGGAGAGGAGTATAGGGACATGTCCTACTCCTGATCTAGGCCTAATCGCTCCAGTAGTGTCTTGGAGCTACGTGCGTGTAGTGAGTGTATGAGTGTATCTTGGCCCTGCCTCAGCCTCAGCCTGACGCTGCTAAAGGAAGGAGACTGCAGGAGGCCTGTTGCTGCATGCAGGCTTGCAGAAGCAGGGCAGGTTTTTATTGCATCTGCCAGCCCTCCAGCTCCCAACAATTTCTACTAGTCTTCATGATGGAGGAGCATTCAGCAGACAGTCAGACACACATGTTACTGTTCGGCAGAAGAAATGCTCATTTCTAGCTGATGCTCTTCGCTCGTGTTGGCCTGTTCGGAGTCGGAGAGGAATGCATTCAGATCTAGTATTACCATATTACCATCTCGAGCTCGATAGAATTCGATCTAGTATCGATAGAATTCGATCTAGTATTGCTCAGCTCAAACGAAATGAATGCAGCAAAGAAGCCCTCGACGACGTCGAACTGAGCTGGAGCTGGAGCTGGTTGGCTGGATCAATTGATTATCCTAATGACCCAATAGCTAGTTGTGCCTGCCTGTACCAGACATGAGACATGCCATTTTGTTCAATAGAGTACAAGGAATCCAATGTAACCAAGATTGTAGTAGTAGTAGTAGGAGTAGGAGGAGCGTAATATCGAAGCATTTAACGTCAGGTAAATGAAGAAGCTGGCATGAAGAAACATTGAATCTTACTGCTCTCTTCATGCACCTAGCCGGATTGGAAGCAATGGTTCATGTGGGGAGCCTTGCAGTTGCAGCTGAGGCTCGAGTGGAGGGGGCAAGGAGGGCCCAGGAAGCAAGGGAAACTTTACGTTTTTTTTTTCGTCGTCACAAAGATCGGTCGTTTCGTGTAGTACTTGCATGGGAATCACCGGCACAAGCAGCAACAGCTGCTGCTGCGGGCTGCGGCTGGCCGAAGTGGGCGGCAATGCAACGGGGCGCGCCAGCTTTAATCGCCGCCTCTTTTGCAGGAGGCCGTGTGGGTGTGGCACCACGACGCGACGGCGACGCCCCCTCGCGCATAGCCGCAGGCGGCAGAAGTAGAGCAGAGGCCGTAAACACTACACTATACGCGACGTAGGCGTAGAGCGGCGTGGGACAACGGGCGAAATGACAGTCCTGTCTCGCGGCCCACACGGGCACGCCACGACGACGACCTCGGCGGCGGCGGCGGCGGCGGCGAGCTGATCGGCGTGGCGAGGACCGTAGTGGCGGGCTCGCATCTCGAGGCAACCTAATCTCTCGCGATGATGGTTTATGATGATCAAAGACCGCTTTTACACCGAATCAAGCACGGACCTTTCAGAGTTCTTCGCCTAATCATTGCCGCCCGCTTGGATCTCGGGCGCCTTGTCTCTCCAGATTGCACAGCGCCCGCTTCTCAAGATGTTTAGAACGCGAGAATTTCACCTGAAATTGTTTGGTTCCAGTAAAAAATATGAAAAAAAAATCTTATATTGCTTGGTTCCTGAAAAAAAAAATCTTATGCTAGCGAGTAGAGACTTGCTTACGGAAACTAAGATGTTTCAGCTAACCATGGACACGGATAACAGCATTGATTGTGTAGAATTTCAAAACCAAACTTGAGAATTGGGACGCAACAAAGTATAGAAATCAGAATGTGCGTGTTTCTTGGTCATATTACAAAATCAAGAGTGATCTTAATATTTTGTATGGTTCACTTTCTCAGAGTCAGTCTCCACTCTCCACTACCCAGATCTGTAGTGAAATTTAGAGAACATGCACATGATACACTACTGCTACAGAGCAAGTTTTCCTGATGTTTCACAGCTTTGGATTCTAGAGTATGGAATAAGAGGAAAAATATGTTATTATCAATCTTTCCAGAATTTTGGATTATAGAATATGGAATGAGCGAAAGAATATTTACTCCCCTATGGTCATATTAATGTATGCCATTTTTACTATAAATTTAGTACTAGTACTATATCATGAAAGAAATTTGTAAATCTTTCAAACAATTGGTTCGTCTGTTTTCTAAAAAAAGAATGCTTTGTCATGCCAATGGAAAAATGTCCACAGTAGTCAGTAGAAGAGTTTCTATGACAGCTGGAGTAAAAGATATCCATAATGATAAATGCATTGCCAAAAAGCTTTACTCAAGGCGTCACATTGACACTCTCAAGTCTCAATAATAAGAAAAAAATGTTCCAGACCATTTGTTTTCTTCCGGCACTCTAGTTTCCTTTTTTCCTGTACAACGGGAAACAATTTGGATAAGATGACCTTCGAGTTATAACGGATTGGATTGTCTTGAGACATTTAGAATGGTTTGCCATTCAAATAAATTTTGTGCGGATGGCTCAAGCAAAGTGAACGCTCACTTTATCCAAATATCTGCAACGATCAGACCTGTGACCACAAGGAGCAATGACAATCGATTGAGGTCAGAGTGTCTCTACATAGACAAAACAAGTGCACATGCTGAAAAGCATGTGAAAGGGTAGCTGTCAGCGGGTTCATGAAATGTTCTTCACATTCTGAACATCCTGGGTCCTGAAGTAAAATAAAATAGTTAGCAAAGTCATCAACAGCACCAGAAAGTTTGCGCAAGTGTTTGAAGTTAGTTGGTTATCCTACACTAAAAGAAATGACTAATGTATAGCTCAACTATCAGAGCATTCAGATTACACCCTCCAATGGAAAAAACATATATGAGCCTATTCTAGGAAATGTAAACAATACCTCTGGGAAGTACTGGTGCTTTCAGATTGATCCTCATCCACCTGTTCCTCTGCTTCATCTTCATCACTGTCAATCTCCAAAAGATTTAATCTGCACTGGCTCAGTACTCTTCTCATCAGGAAAACATTCAGGTAATAACGCACCAAATCTATCCTGGTCTTTGAGGCAAAATGTTTTGACGCTACCGCCCAAAATGTCTTATGATCCAGAACAGGGACCAGACGCTCAAGTGCATTAAACTTTAGTTGCTCCTCGCGAGTCCAGATTTTAGAAACCTCCTCACCCATTGAATCAAATCGCCATTCTGTGAAAGCTCGACCAAGTTCAGACCTTAGTTGATCCCTGGCTTCATCTGTGTGATGCTGTCTGCAAAAGAAGGATCCTGGATATGGGCACTTACATGATACCATCCTTCCCTGGCCAACTACTGTACTGTCACTTTGTAAAACTTCATTTTCAGGTTGCCAAATTCTGGTTCCTAGCATCTTTGAGATGTTTGGGTCATTTTTGTAACGAGAAAGTTCATCTGAACGTGGTTCAGTCCAGTCAGGCACCTCTGCCTGAAAATGCTCACCTACTCCAATCTTTTTCCTCTGTGTAAGAAGCACTGATGTCATGAGTTCCATTCTCTTAGCTAGCCTCTCCGACTTCCTTGTTGGCATATTCACCGAGCCTTTACTTTTTTGTTTTTCTGAGTGGTTATTGTGAGATCTGTATTTCCTTTTCTGAAAGATTGAAAACATGGCAAGCTCTAAAATACTAAGAAAAGGGAATTTGCTTTTCACACCACAGTACAAAGTAGAAGCTAATATGAAAAATAAAAAAGATCATAATTTGGCAAACAAACTGAAAATAAAGCAATCAAATTTTGATAAACATCTCAGAAAAGGGAAAAGTTCAACAAGTTTGCTAAGTTAGTAAGCATCCGGTTCACTATTTTTGTCTGAATGTTCCCAAATTAGTTTCCCCGGGGTCATCATGTCCTTTTAGATGCAATAAATAATATAAGCGTGACTTAGGAATATTCATGTTCACAATGGAATCTGAAATTCCAGTGAACTGGTTACTGATACAGAATTCCACTGGGCTAATGAATCTAATTTATGAAATTGGCATTGGCATATCAAAAAAACTGTTTAGCCATGCAAAACACAAGAGTCATATTAAGCGTAAAGGGCCATTTTCTCTAAAGCAACACACCAACACACCATATAGACCCCACCGAAAAAGGATAATTCTAGTGGGACATGATTTTCCAACTGATGGATATCATAAATGCTTCAAACCTTTTTTTTTTGTCGTAAACACATTGCATTCCTCAAACTGTAATAACTCCCATACTAGATTGCATACCACAGCAAAAGAATAGCCTGGGTTATCTGGGATTAGTCTATGTTATATACTGTTATGTTCAAAGTTCAAACGGTACATCAGAGCAGTAAAATGAGTATTCCTAAACATCAATATAACCAACTCTCTACCAAGAAAGGTTTCATTAGTTCCAGCACTCTCTGAGTCTATGGGTAGCAAACAAGCAGCAGGGAATTTCCATGGCAAGTATTTATTGCAACCAATACTGCAGAAACGTACTAGCAAAAACTACATTACCCAAAACATTCCCGAATCTTAGAAAATATTCCAAACTGAAATAATCTCCTTCAAATACTGGCTCAGCAGTAGGGGCAGGAGCAGCAGGCAGGGGGAGGATGAGGAGTGGACGCGCTGCCATGGCGACACTAGCCGTCGGCGGTGGCCATGATGTCGAGCACTGGTGCGGAGATGATGGCCGTGACGTTGATGATGCTGGGATCGTTGGATTGTAGCATCCGAGGAGGCGGTGCGTCATTGGCGTAGTCGCCGATCCATGGGATACCCATCTACAACGGCCTAGGCAGTTTCCCGTTCCTGCAGCCGACGACTGTCGGAGACGACAGCCACCACCACTACCCCAAGGTGGGGTTCTACAACTCCTACAACCACCCGGCAACATGGCCCTCCTCCCAGGGCTCCACGTCGCCGACACTGCTTGCTCCAGGTCCACCGCTTCCTGCCGCATCCCTCGATCCCATGGTGGCGTTCCTCTCCCCCGTTGCGCACTACCGGATACTGGCCGCCTCTAACCGGCTCAACCTCAACGGCATGCTCTCTGACACCCTCCGCGGTTATGGCACCTCCGGCGGCGTCAGTGGCCTCGACACGCAACCGTTTGACCTATCCTCTCGCTTCCTACCCAAGCTCCCCGCCAAGCGCAGCATGCGCGCCCCGGATGCGGTGGACGAACACCCTCCACGCCCGCTTCGTCCACGCCGTCAAGCTCCTTGGCGGCCACGAGAGTACATCATCTTCATCATCGTCGGCCGCCGACAACCAATACCTGATCAAAACCTCGATTGTCTTTTGCAAGGGGAAAACGCAAAAAATAATAGGCGCGAGCTGACTCATCACCACAGAGGCGCCACCTAGTAAACCACTTAGGCGCAGAGAGGGTCAAACGCGTGGTTGGACCAAATTGGATCACTTACACAAGTTTAGGTTCCCTAATCTGCATTTTCTAAGTTCATGAACCTATTTGACACCTCGACACAAGTTTATGGATTAGCCATGTATTTTAACTCTATAATAAATATGAGCACTGCTTTGCCTTGTGCTGTTCCACTGTTATAGCATCTAGATAAACATCAACCTCGAGGCACAGGACATGTTGACTTAAGTCATTGTTTCTCCTGAACAAGCATGCCATACCATTGGCACTTATCTTAGTTCCTTTACCACACTGTGGATCCTGTGCTGGACTGCTGACCATATATCTCTTTAATCTTAAGATCAAAAAAAATTCTGGATCAAGGTTTCAGAACAAACATTTAAGGGATACAAAAATGCTTCACACGAAACTAAATTGTGGAGCATTGACAGGGTTTTCACTAGGTTTACATGAAAATAGATAAGATCATTATATATGACAAAGTCTAGGATTGCAAAATGGTTATCCATAAAAGATATGAGTATATGACTAAAGATCTTTGATGGTTTTTCATATCACATCGCATCAACATTTTGCAATCATGATGAACAATAGTTCAGATTCTAGACATATAATTCTTGTTTTCAATAGTAGAGATCAGTCTACACTTAATTTACACAAAACAAGTAATATTTCTTTTGCAGGGAATTTTCCTATCAGTAATATAACCAGAGTTCTAATGAAATGTCAAACATAGTAATTCAGGACAAGTATTATAAGCTGCAGCTTATGGATGGACAATCATGTCTATGCAAATACTGATGTCACAAATTTCCCATTCAGTCCCTTGAATCATGGCTCTCCTCCTCTCCCTATTTTTTACTGAATCACCAATATGTATATTTATGGTTAAAGGGTGTGTCAGAAAAGGGAAACTTACTGTTTAACAATGATTGTTTAAGAAATACACTATTGATTAAGGAGCTTTAAAACGGCGTGCATTGGGCAAAGGGGCATCAAGTCTCAGATAGTCCTATACTCCTATTGGTCATCGAGGCAAAGGATGTCTGATGGAACCATCATGAATGCAGGCAACAGCTTTCCAACTGGTGCGTCATCTGCCACCACCATGTGGAAATATATTGTAGCAGGTCGCACTGTGCCTCATCTCCATGACACCATGACGTGCGATTGTCAAAAGTCATAAGCTCCCCTCACTTAGAAGACCCCGCTGACATAATGGCATGTTTAAGTCAGGGTTCACCTTCCTGATTAGAGAATCCTCTAATGTTTGTATAAGGTAAACAATACATGTTTCTTATGCAGAGACTGTGATTGTATTCTATTGTAATGCCAGTGACAGATTATATGAACAGGGGATGACCGGACCCGTCAATTGCCAGCATGCGCCCACTGCGAGGCTGCGACTCCAGATACAAAAGCATATCCAGAAAGCAAAACCTAATGAATGGTACAGCATGGAGCAGCACAAAGTGACAAAATCCCAGATGCAGGGGAAAACACAAACGAGGACATATCAAGCAACAGCCCACGGGACACTCAACATATGGGTCAGCATATCAACAATTCAGAACACGAGGGTTTAGCTGTTTTCTACATAACCAGCTCACCTTGGAGAAGCTGGGAAGCTCGTCTGCGTTCGCAACGTCCTCCATCCTGAGGTAGCGCGCCCGCCGTAAGGCCAGCACCCGTCGCTTCCTCGCTTTGTCCTCCGCCGCAGCCGGCCGCGCCGCCACGGGATCCGCGGCGACCTCCCGCGTCCACCGCAGCACCTCCGCCAGATCCCCAACCCCGCCGGGGCACGCGCCCCCACCGCCGTTGCCACCTCCCGCGCCGCGGAGCAGGATCTCGCCCACAAGCGCCTTGAACAGCTGCCGTGGCTCGCCGGGACCATGCGCCTGCGGCAGAGGTATGGCTGCAACGGCTGACGGGGCGGGGGCAGGGGCATGCCGTGGTTGGTCACCGCAGTGGACGCTCAGAGCGAAGGGGTCATCGACGAGCTGCTGGTGGTACATCCCGACCATCGGAGCGAGGTCCCCGCAGCCGGCCGCGGTAGCCGCCTCCCCGCTAGCCCTCTTCTTGCGGCTGCTGCTGCTCCCGCCTGCGCCTGAGACGATGGAAGCCGCGGTTTATTAGCTGTAACTTGTAAATTTTTGGGATGGAATTATGAAGTTCCTGTTTGGGAGTGGAGCGAGGATGGGAACCGTCGAGGCAAGTCTGACGGCCCCACTGTCAGTGAGAAGGGTTTCTTCCGCCGCCAGTGAGAAGATTCCTTCCGCCGTTTCCTTTCTAAAAATTATGTTTTCCGATACATATATACACGTTATTTTTCTATTTTAAAACATTAAAATATACCTGAATAAAAATTTGTATGATAAATTTATTAATAAAATTTTTATATATTAAGTCCTAATATTTTTGTATTTTTTGATAATATAATCCCCAATCGCAGGTGTATTAAGAGGATATGAAAAAAAGATTATACGAACCATCTCAACTCTGCTAATTAAGATGATTTCTTAGTATTAATTACATGAGTTAAATTTTAATGTGTCAAATGATTTATTGAGGTGAAAGAGAAATAACATCTCATAAAAATAAGATTTGCACGATATCCAATAAAGAAAAAGAGGGACTGAGAAAAAAGAGAGATAAGATATGTAATTGAATATAAATTTATTTTAAATAAACTATCAAAAGGTAGCGTATGCAAAAAAAAAAGAGATACACCACCCAGAGATGTTTGATACTATGATGAGTAAGTATGGGACAAAGTCATTGAGTAGAGTAATGAGTAATAAATTTTATTAATTCTGAATTGTTATATTTGTAATAAATTTTAAACTCTAAAAAACACAGGACACTAGATTCTACCTTCTAAGACCGGTCTCGATGAAGTAAAATTTAAGGTTTGGACAGCTCTTAGATTTGGCTTGTACGGAGTATAAGATTGTGCTGCTATACTGAATGCCACATGCACAGACAAATTAATGTTCGACGAAGTACTCCACGATCGACTGCTCGCACCAATACCCTACTCACTTCTTCGAAATTGTAATCCAATCAAATTACAAGCAAAACTAATGCTCATTTTGCTTTCGCGAATAGATGAGTAAGCACTGCAATGAATGATGACTCAGCCAACCGTTCCTATCGTGGTGCTATATGTCAAGAGCACATAGCATCACGTTCTTTTCTTGGCCTCATGACATGTCAGCGTCACCACAAAAAAAAAGTTGATAAACACAAGTTCTTTTTCGAGAGAAAAAGTGTATAAAAGTTTTCTTTGTGCTATACTGAATTATGTAGCAAAGCTTGAAAATACGCACTGCAGAGATGAAGGAAGAAACTGGACACACCCAGATTTAAGTCCAAACCGGGCAGAACAGGGAGGAAAATGATATCCCATATGCAGTATTGAGATATCTTTTACAGTTAAGGAGTTAAGGGATATATTTGTTTCATGTAATTACTTCTAAAATCTAAAATTGAAACAAACGGTTCAAATTCTAGACTCAAAAATTATGAGAATCACCAGGTTCCCAAACTAAAAGAGAGAATTGCTCATTTGCCACAAAGTTGGTTGTCATGCTCTCGAATGCCACAAAGTTGATGTCATTTGCGTTTTTGCCACAAAGTTTGCTGATTTATTTGCTCTTTTGTCATTTTGTTATTTAAACTTGTTTTTCGTTTTTCTTTTCTATTTTATAAAACTGATTCGTTCCGCAAAAAAGTGTGTCACTGTCACGCGCAAAGATCGTTGCCAAGCTACTGCACCGCTATGCCGCCGGGAGCTAAGTCATGCCGCCGCACCATGGCAGCGGCAACGATTCAATTTTGTAAAATAGAAAAGAAAAATAAAAAAGGAGTATAAATGAGAAAATGGCAAAAGAGCAAATAAATCAGCAAACTTTGTGGCAAAATTACAAACGACATTAACTTTGTGGCATTCGAGAACATGTCAACAAACTTTGTGGCAAACGAGCAATTCTCCCAAACTAAAAATAATGAACTAGAATTGAGTCTTAACTTCTCTATATTCCCATAAACTAGATAGTCAAACTATATAGCTACTCAGAGCATCTCCAAGAGTTACTTTAAAAATTGATTCCCTATATAAATTTTTGGATCCATTTTTGAGGATACAAATAGTTTAAATATGTTCCCTACAAGTAGGGAATACAATGATTAATTTTGAAGATCCTTTATTTTGGGGAGTCATTTAAAGTATTTTTTGGAAGAGATTTTTTAATTCTAGTCCCAAAAATTTAGAGAAGAGAACTCTTTAGAGCTTCTCTTGAAGATGCTCTCAGATGAGCTAATTACTAAGAATCCTTAACGGTCAGAAACTGAAATAAATAAACACTAAAACTATAATTTGAATAAGTGGTAGCCAAAAATATTATTTATTTCAAAAAAATAACTCGTCTTCACAAATTATGCTATCGAATAACTGTTCCTCTAATCCTCTCACTATTATGCTGTTGTTTTATTCGGTGTCATATGGGCAATGGTCCGTGGCAGTGACATGCACTCATCGCCATCTTGAGTCATCATGGGTAGGCCTCCTTTGAAACTGATGAAACTCGCCATGATACAGGACCAAGCCGACAAGCAGCTCTAGATGTCTTCCTGCATTACTCTCACTAGATTTGCATCAAGGCGCAAAGTGGAAGAGGCCGATAGATACCCAAGAAGAACACATAATCCAGTTGATGTGGCTGTTCTTGAACCAACAGGATGATAACAGAAGGCTCGCGCATACCCCAAGGATTCAGATAGATGTAATTAGCCCATCTCCAATGCTTAGTGTTAATATAGATATATGGATGTTTAAGATAAGAAAAAAAGTTAAGTTTTTTTCTTAAGAACCCTATATCCTACAATATCAAAGTAAAGATACATAACAGTACTATATCTATTAGATAATTTATTGTTACAATTACTGATTAGCCATAAATTGCTACAACCATCTCGCTCGACTAGGAGCCAATGCTACAGTAAGCATAGCTCTAGGGCATATGCCGAATTTGCCCCATACCAACGACCAGATCTAGCTGCAAAGTGCGGAGAAGACAAGGACCTGGAGAAGAACAGGGAACATCCAGTTCTTGCTGCCTATCCAATGCGACGCATTCAAGTGTCCAGCGACTCCAGGGCCCTGCCCCTAATCTACCATCTGTGACGGGGAAAACCGGAAGATGAAACATTCCTAGTAAACTGTCCGGCCGGCCAGCCGGGACAGGACGGCAACATGCAGCGGCAGGGACAGCAACGGTACCTCGGACGAACATGACCGGAGGAGTCCAAGCATGACGCGCGACAATCCATTCTTGTACGGTTTATCTCTGATGACTGATGTTGCGCGACAATTCTGTTCAAACGCTGTGGAGGGGGTCATGGCCTCATGGGGGGTGACAGTACAGGCAGCTCCAACTCTCCAACCAGCGGAGGACACGACGAATTGGGAGATTGACCACTGGGCCTGGTCCCTATGACTTGGGAGAAGCAGAGAAAAGAAAGCGAAAGCGGTCAAATCAAATCCTCGGGGAGTCGCAGGCATGGGGATAGACGATTCAAGCGAAAGATTCCGGAGATACTCCATGGCAGCCGATTCGCCGAAGTAGCCGTCTAGCCGATCAGAATCAAGGCACAGCCGCACGGGGAGTCGGGTACCTCACCCCGCATCCTCAAACCTCAATCCACCCGCGGCGCGGAGACTTGGATCGACCGCCGACACTGGAAAATCTCGAGCACTAACAAAACTAGATCTATGGGGGGGATTAAATCGTTAGCTCGTGACTACACAAAACGGCCGTCCACGCGACGGGGATGCGAGGAGGGGAACGTGGGAAGGGACGACGACGACGACGCCGACGACGAGAAAGAAAAGGGATGGGGGAAAAGTACTCACAGCCACAGGAGGAGAGGACGGGCGCGGAGGCGGTCGCCGCCCGGTCGGGGTCTCGCGGATCGGGCGAGGCTGAGGCTGCGGCTGCGGCTGCGGCGCCCAACATACGGGCGGCACGGCCCAGCGAGAGACGCGGCATGCGCCACCGGCCAAACGCTACGCCTACCCGACTGGTTGCGCGAGGAAGAATAGGGACCCGCGGATAAAAGAGTGTTTTTTTCTCGTCCCAAACAAGGTCCGCAACGGCGATGCTCCGACGTGTTTGCGGCTCCGCACCCGTGAGTTTTATTCGTGCGCGGCCGCGTGGTATTTGGCACTCGTGAGAATGGGTGGAGATGCTTCTTTTGTTTCGATTTAGGATTATTGTAATTTAGTTTATAAAGGAAGATTATAATTATTGTAGCATAAATTTATGTTAATAGATTTAATTAACCACGAAAGGTTACATATTACGAAGTAGATTTATACGGATTCAGGTTTCAAAAAAAAATAATGATCTTACATCTAGTTCATAGTCAGTTTATTATTCTCTATATTATGTCTCTTTTTACAGTAGATATATTCAGCATTTATAGACAAGATACAACGTAAAATGATTATTTTACACTCTAGTTACAATCGTCGCAACTGACTCTATTTACAAGACTTTGTGGTGACAAAATGGTAAACTCATATGTAAATACATGTTCTGATACTAGGGGTGAGGGACCTTAGTTTTGGCCTCCACGCCAAAGTAGATTCAGGACTTCGAAGCAGGTATCGGAGCATAGTTCGGAGGCTCGTAGCCGAAGTAGCTTTGTAGCAACTGCTCATGCAAAGCCCGAAAGGTTTCAAAGGGAGCTTCGATGCTTAATGACCTTATGATTAGCTCTTAGCCTTATGGTTTCGAAGTAGCCTTCAGATGGCCTAGAATGTTTTGCTTCACGCATGACGAAGAGTTCTTTGGTCGGCTCGATAACTTCAAACCACCAGAGGGCTTTCACCTTTTGAGGAACTTCGTAGATAGTGTTATTTAGATTCTAAAATTATTTGCTTCGACAATAATCAAATAAAATAAGTGGTGAGCTAGTATAAATTATAAATATGGATGGTAAAAAACTCAAATACCCTCAAAACAAAATGCAAATATCAAGATTTGGCAATGTATATTTTAGTATTTCTAATATAATAAAATAAAAAAATAGTTTCTATCAGCTTATTTACTGTGTTTTATTTTTAACTGGCAAGTTAGATTATTTTGCCGCGTGTCTACATTAGTTTTATGAAGAAACAGTTCGATTCACATAAAAACGTGAAATTTCGTGTGTTCCGTATGAGTAGAGAGTTCGACCTCCGTAGGATCGGAATGAATCCTTAGTTCTAAACGAGGAATGAGTTTTTATTTCAACGATTGTTTTCTATCTGCTTTAACAACTCTCTTACATATCCAATTTGAATTGAAATTAGAGAAACATGTTTTAAAAACTGCATCAGATTGTGACCCGGTTACTTTGTTTTGGCTTTTGAAAGTTTAATGGCTGAAACATCCGATTACTCTGATGAAGTTGGCTTGAGTTTATCAAATCTCAGGTTTAAGAAATCTGTACTCTATTGGCCAAGCTTCAACCAAAACGAATTCTAGGACCGCAAAAAGACTATACATTCATTCATATGAACTTTATACTGTTTACATCGCAAGTGGAAATGTTGATTCACTTTTACAAGCTCAACTCGCAAGTCTTCATTCATTCTTTCTTTCCTTGTTTCTTTTCAGCTTCTGGTGATGAGATATCCTGCTCGTACAAGAACTGAGCAACCAGGCCTATGAAAATTAGACCCAAAGCTGCAACCTTTCTCCACTCCACTTCAGCTGGCGCTGCGAAGATGGCGTTTGCAATTGTAAGACCGAGTAATGCCATCAGCGCGAGGTAAATGTTCATCCTAGTTTTTGATCCCGCGCTCGCTTTTGCGATCTCTTGGACCTTCTGCGCATCCAGCTTGGGTTCCAGTTCCACCACCGTGTCCGTGAGCTCCTTCTTCTTGTTGCTGCGAGGATTCGCCTTCCCGAGGCTTTTGAAGAACATCCCTTCGTTTTTCTCCTCCTCGATCCAGTCTTCGAAATCTTGTACCACCCTCTCGTTCATCTCTATCTCCTGCCTCTGGATTTCAGCGGTTTCCTCGAAGGCATGCATCTTGCTGTCCAGCCTCTCCATGATCTGCCACGTCCGGTGCCACAATCATCGGTCAAATGGCGAGGAAAATAGTCTGCACAACTTTCGTAGCGAGAGGTGGTGCTCACTGCTCACCTGGTCGCCGACCTCGTCGAGCTCTTTCATGGCGTTCTGGCCAATCAGGTCGAACTCGGTGTCGGCATCCTTGGCGAACTTGGTCAGGTAAGCAGAGCGCTCGTCCACGAAGTTGGTGACGCGGACCTTCTGCGCCTGGAGCATGGCGATCTTCGCGAGGACCTCCTGCTGCCGTTTGTCTCCACCGAGCGACGGCGAAGCGTCGGAGCCATCATCGTCTCCAGAGCTGCAGGCACGGATGGAAGATCTCTTCCTGCCGACGAGCAGTGCACGTCGCCGGTATGGGGAAGATCTGTGCGGCGAGGGAAGGGACGTCCGGATGGGCTGGAGATTAAGCATCACTCCTCTTAATCTTTGCTACTCTGCTCTGCTCGCCCTGCGAGATATCGTGGGAGGATTTCTTGCTGTCCACCACTCGATGCTAGAGTTCTTGAACGATATCCATTGGGCTCTATGACAAGACCAATTTGCCCCCGATGCTACAGAGGAGAATATCTACCGGCACTAGGTTTTTTTAGGCGACCCAGAGAATCGCCGCAATATATTAAAGAGGAAAAAAGGATAGAAAATCTAAGCAATTTACGTGATAACATCCCAATTAAAAATAGAGACAGGAAGAAGAAAGGAAGAATTATGACAGTTTTTGCTCTAACGAAAAACCTTAGATCTGAGATCACTCCCGCTTACTTAGGGTGCGTTTGGTTCTGCTGTGAGCTGTGAAAAAGCTGCTGTGAGTTGTCTGCTGTGAAAAAGCTGCTGTGAGCTAACTGCTGTGAAAAAGCTAAAAGTCGTTTGGTTGAAACTGCTGTGAAAAAACTGCTGTGAGCTGACTGTTTTTTATAACTTACGTAATTTTCATCATTATAATATTCTAAAAATATATATAAATAGAAAACACTCAACATTGATGCAACTAAATAACTAAAAATATATTAGATAAATAAAAAAGTGCATAGTTCATCTTATAAAGTAACCGACAACTACATATTATCTCATGAAATTGTGCAATGCAATACAAACCATAATAATATTAAATCAATTAAGACACCTTGAATTCATACTATTTATTCTGAACTAAAAATCAGAAAAACAGAAAAGCAAAAGCAGAAAAGCAAGGTCCAGGCTGCTTTCAAATTTGTACTAGAAAAAAGCTGCTTTTTCACAGCAGAAGCAGTTTTGGTAAATCCGTTTGGTTCAGCTTCTGCTTTTTCACGGCAGAAGCAGATTTCAAAAGCAGAACCAAACACACCCTTAGAGTTGAAATAAGAATAGAAGATGCGCTGATTTCGTTCTTTCCGGACATTTCACTATGTGTATATAATGAGTCTATTAAACAGTCGTCGCTCCTCAGAAAGCATCTTGCAATAAGAGGAAACTCACAATGAAGGCGAGAACCTCGGTCGTTGAAAAGGAAATGTTGTAGACTTTGGTGGAGCACCTGTTTCGTGAAGGGCGGAGAAACAGAGCCGACAAAACGGATGACGAGGCTAACCCACTTCAAAAGATTGTCCATAGTTAAAAGTTTTTTCTTTAGGAGTAGCCACGCTTACGCTTACCGGCACTAGCTTGCCATGATAAAAAAAAAGAGACTAAACTGTGTCCAACCATATGTTTGAATCAATTTTTTTTACTAAATGTTACAATATCATTCGTTTTTTAAATCTTAGTACGCACTAAATGAAATATTGTAAAAAATGTGAAATGTTGTAAAAAAAGATTTGATAAGCATGTTTTTGGACTAACAATCGATCTAAATCAAACTGAATAACCTCATGTCAATAACAATACTAACCGAAATTTGAACTACATCTCGAGATAACTCTGTTTTATTTGAAAGCAGATAAGTAGAATATTGAATTGTCAGGTTATCGATTTTCAATATTAACAAAGAGACCAGCGACAATCACCTTTTCCTGACATAATTTTAGACGCTTATAAACAGAGGCAACACAAAAATGAGGCCGACTCAAAAAAACAAACAACTATAGAACATAGACACAGGCTACATTCATACTGAGGCAGGTTGAAGAACTTATGGATACTTCATTAAAAAAATCTCCAAACTGACTTAGCGAAGGGGTGTCTTTGATTAGTGCACGTATTAATGTTAAAGAAAATATCTTCACGAATAAAGTAGTTTGTTTACTTCCATTAGTAACCCATTAGGCTTAAGAGTGGCTAAGCTCGGCTCTCGTGTCACTGTCAGAGTTTTGTTCTCTTTTTTCTCCTTTCTTTGAGAGTGACATTTGAATGCTCGCTTCTACACGCAGCAATAGTTTTTTTTTTAATGAGGCTATTTGGTTCTATTTGGTTTAAAGACCGTATGCGTGTGACAGGATGTGATACTTAGAATTTCTAAGAGGTCATCCATCGTAATACTATTCTCGCTACAACACGCTCAACTGAAATTCTAATGGGATTCGGTACCAGATGCTCACGTCTCCGGTCCACCAAAGCTCGGTATTTAGTCAGTTGTTCTACTCTCTGTTACAATATTTTGTTTCGTGTAATATGGTTCATTCCAAAATATGATTAACGAAGCGACAGAATCCATAAGTAAAAAATACAGTGAGACAATCTACCAAAAAAACATGCTATAAAAACTGAACTGAAAAAACAGAGTTCGACATGAGAATGGTTATAAAAAAGTGAGGCGTCATCTGTTAAATCGTTGGGGGCCCTGTTCAGCAACTATGAACTGGGCTAAAATAGGTGTAGTTGGACTGATGAGCCCTCAGCTGGACGTGAGGCGTCTAAAGTTTGGTATTGATTCGAATTCTGGTTTTTCAAATTTATTTAAAGTGATTTTACTTACGGTGAGGTGGGTTTAATCCTGAAATCGTTTATCTAAATGATTAGTTTTTACTTCTTATTAGAAAGTGTAGTGGTCTAAAATGACCATTATATCATGTATTGTATTATATTGTATTATATGATATAAAAACAAACAAATAATATGAATAATAAACTATATTAATCATGTTATATGATGTGCTAGTAGATTTCAATCATATATAAAAATTTCTCTTCTCTGAAAATATTTCCAATTTTTACTAGAACCATTCTCGCGGGATGCCACGTTTCACCTAATTCTTTCGTGCAATAAAAAAAAGAGAGAAATAATTCTTCTCAACTCTAGCATTAATTGCTTTCATTTTTACCCGTTTGCTAGGGAGATTCTGTATATTCTTATTGCAATGGGCATCTGAAAAAAATGATTTTTGAACCGGTTTTCTGGTTCGAAAACTAGAATCTAAACCAAACAGTTTTTTTGGTCACCCATCTTTTTCAGAATCTATAGATTCTCGTAGTACAAATTTAAAAGCTGGTATAACCTAGATTTCACATTTTTCAGTTCAACTTTGAATAAATATTACCTACCATACTATTAAAACATATCACTTCATGTAAAATTTAAAAAAGTGAAATTTTAGTAAAATATATCATTTTAGTGTAATTTAAAATATATAATTTAATATAAACATTACAAAATTTAATGATTAGAATGATATACATGTAAAATTACACATTAATAATATAAGTAAATATTATGAACTACCAAAATATAAATCTGCGACTATTTCAATCAAAAATTTATCAGCTTTTCTATAACACACAACTTACAATAACTTTTCCACAACTCATAGTTTTTTCATAGTTTTTTTAGAATCTACAACTCAACCAAACAGACCTTAACCATTAGCTTCATTTTTTTGCTCCCACAGAAGTCAATACCGTACAAGAGTTATAATGGGATAAGTTGAAGTCGTCGCTTCTAGCTAGTCTCTTTTTAAAAATTCTGCTAAATTGTGTGAAAGGGATGTGAGTTAGCTGACACCAAATCTCCTCAGAACTCCATTGTTAAGAGTGCTCAGGCGGGAGTAGTACCAAGATGGGTGACTTCCTGGAAAGTTCTCGTTCACATCCCTGACACACCCATGGCCTTCAAACAAGGTCGGGCCCATGTGGCCTATTTCAAAAAAAATCTGCTAAATTAGATTAGAAGATTATCACGCTGGAGCACATTAATTCAACAACCACCCAGGCGTAAATCATTGAACGACTTTAAGAACGTTAATAACTGAGCATGCACTCCACTTCTGAAAAAAACAGTGATACAATAGTTAGTCATTTATATATGTAATATATTTGTAGTCATTTATATATGTAATATATTTGTAGTCATTTATATATGTAATATATTTAATACTTGATTCTTATAAAGTTTCTGAAAGCGTGATCAATATGTGGTTATCTAAATTTAAATTCAGGTATTTTTGTTTTAAAAATAAAGATCTAATGGTCGTCCCCTTAAATCACCTCCGATCTCTCTCGTATACGGTATTAAGCATGTATAATCCTTGTTTTCGTTCCCTCCTCTAATATCTCTCAAATGAATAAAATTTATCTTCCTTTGAAGATTTATCTGTTTGGTTGTACTAGTTAAATGCTACCTGCAATATACCACGTTTTATTTGTCCGGTTTTGCATGATTTTGATAAAAATAGTGGTTAGGATTATAGAAAAACTATTGTAAATTGATTATTTTTTAGGGAAAAAATATAGTTTATGATAGTCTCTATATTATGACATTTAGAGAAGTAGAGGTTTTTTTCGAAGATAAAACTTTTTACATTAGCATGTTGTAAACTTATAGTCTGGTTCTTCTTGTCTCTACTCCTACCTAAGAGCACTGAAGGTTGCAATGGTGCTTAGAGAAAAAAACCGGGTTTTTTTGCCATCATAGATGCTTAGTGCTAGGAGGTGTTGCTTACTTTAGCACTGGCTCTTAGTGAGTGCTTGTCAAAGTAGTTAAAGAAATGCATGACTAATTAAATAGTTGTAGCAATAAATTAACCAATATATATAGCACTACAATATATTTTTGCATTGAAGCATAAGACTCTTAAGATAGATGCTTAACTTTTTTCTCATTCTAAGCATCTATATTAGCACTAAGCATTGGAGATGGCCTAAGAGCATCTCCAAAAGTTCTTCATCTCGCTCTCCAAGCTAAATTTTAGCTAATCAAACTCAAAAAAACATTCCAAAAAAAATGTCAACCGATCTTTCAAAAAATGGTCATTCAACGTGGGCCCACTAAAAAATGGTCATTCAAATGACCATTTTTTAGTGGGCCCACGTTGGCAAACTCATACAAGTATGCACTGTATGGGACAAACATGCATAGTGAACTTTCGTAGTCTTGAAAAAATTGAGACTATTTTTTTACGTGAAAAAAGAGGATTTTTTTATAAAGTTAGAATTTGAGATTTCAAAACGAAATTAAATCTTTCAAAAAGAAAGGGAAAATGTAATTTTAAGAAATTTATAAAATTTAAAAATTCAAAAATTTATAACTTGGAGATTTATAAGGTTAGAAATTGGGATTTCAAAAAGAAATCAAATCTTTTGAAATATTTTTGGATTTTAAAAGTGACGAGTAACTTTTTTAGAGAGTTTAAAATAGAGAATCCGTCAGAGTGTATAGTAGAATTGAAGAAAAATCTTTTTAGAAAGCTAGCTAAAATGAGCAAATAGAAAATAAAAAATAGAGAAACTTTTGGACATACTTGCTCGTGCAAAAGCCACTGAGCCAGCAGCAATGACTGCAAGGCTGCAACTTGGCCCTTGTTAATAATCCGATCATATGGGTGGCGACGCTAGCGTTGTTCTGCAGGTGATCTCGACTAACCTGGTCTGATCCAGTTGCGCCGTGGAAGTCTTTTAAAAGATTGCAGCTCGTGCCGTCAGTGACTCGTCGCTGTCGATCGGTACCCTGCATCCCGGGCGGCGCCGGCGGCGGCGCCGGCGGGCGTCCGTCCGTCCGATCGTCCTCCTCTCGCTCCGGCGACGCGCGTAACTACTTCTGCAGGCTAGCTGCTACGGAAATGTCGACGTTTGCGTTTGGCAAGGTCGAATCCAACGATATGCATGGCCGTATGAACGAACCGCTCAAGCGGTACACGTAGCCTCGGAGTCAGAGGCGTAATCATTTTGAGATTTGAGACTTCTCCGCATCAGAAAATTGTTAGTTAAACATGCAACTCAGTACGGTGCGTTTGCGTCGTACGGTGAGGCGTACGTGTCGTCTGCGGAGTTATCATACTTAATATCGAGTTTTAATTACTTAAACATATCAACAGTTATTTCTTGGTGTTGTAAACATATCACTAAATGTTACGTTCGTTTGAAATATTTTTTTAACAAAGTGGTGAATTATTGTTGACTATAAAGCTATTCACAATGAGGGGTTTCATGGTATTAATTATCATGACACATCAGATTTATTTGCTGACATAACATTCAATTAATGAAGAAAAAATGAAGTAGTGTCATCATCATAACATGGTGCTAACCCGTTTCCAAGACGGATGAAACGAAATGAAACGCCCACTGAGAGCCAAATCGTTTCATCAGAGAGGGTATTCATGAGAACTAGTTGCATTTAATTACACTAGTTGGCCTAAAAAATAGTGAAATAAAACTCTTCACTGAGTGAGGGTATTTCATTCAGTTGCAAAACTGCTGTGGATTTCTATAAAACAGTGTTATGAAACCCACCACTGTGAATAACCTAAAATAAATAACTTAGTACACGTATTTAAAGGCGGAGATAGGCGGTGTATAGGATAGTTTGAGTACTAGGGCTACCACCATAGACCCATTGAATTCTCATCAAAATACTTAAAAAATATTTGAAAAAAAATAAAATGATTAGCTAATAATAGTTTTGTTCGGTATATGATAATTTCAATAATTCTAGATGATTTATGATTTCAGACAACGGTGTCCACGTAAACTTATTAAATAATAATCATGTTTTTAGTAGGATATTAAGATTACTAAGCAGATCGGATCAAACTGTTATTACTTATAAAAAGTATCTAAACAAATAAATAATAATATATCATTATTATATTCTATTCTATAACAACACAACAAACACTATAAATCGGCTATGGTACGGTGAGAGGGTTGGCAAAGCGGAAGTCTAAGCTATGAAGGTATGTTTGGCTTTGTTAGTATTACTCTTATACAAGTACGTTCAACTTTAACTTTTGGTAGGATCCGATGTTTAGTTGTTTATATCCCTTGTACGCTCGGCGACATTGCTTGGTCAATTAAGTTTTTAACTTTATTTTAAATACACTGTATAGTTAACGTGACCGAGTGGCGAACAAATGGCGGGGAAAAGAAGGGAGAGGAGAAGAGTAGGCTGAGGCAGAAGAGACATTGGGATGGGAAGAGGAATCACAATCACTCCATCCCAAACCAAATAAAAAACATAATATATACATCTTATATCAAATAATCCTCAAAAGAATAATAAAACCATTCTATAAAAACTGAGATCAAACTGTTTCATCCCCTCTTATCAGACTAATAAGCATACCTTGATAACTTTTAGAGAGCTGTGTGTCCCTGTAAAGTCTGCCATTTTCAAGTCTCAGGCAGTCAGGCGTGTAACTTTCTCCTTGAGTCATTTTTTTCAAAGACTTTCTCTTCGAGTCCTTTTTTCGTATGGGCACTTTGGGGCAGTGATGTACGTCCCATCAGGATGCGAATTGTGGACACGGATCTGCTGCTGTCATTACTTTGACTGCAACTTTCGCGGTTACAATCGGTGCATTGCTATCCAAAGTTAGACGGTACAGGTTAATCTACAATGCTGCTGCTGCAAAAACATTGTACTGTAGCTATAAATCTGGACAATTAATTGATCGTCGAAAGTTCCAGATTTGGGATTTGACAGTGTTGTTTTGGCAACGTACGCAACGCAAAGGTCCATCTATGTTTTTTTATAGGATGAATGATGCGATAGCGGTAGCAGGCGTATCAGTATTTTTGATAGGTACGGTATGGGCTACATAAATCAGCTTAAACTGCATATAAAGTGTTGCAGTATCATTATTATATTAGTAAGGTGTCGGTATTTTGCGATGGTCTTATTTTATTGAAAAATTCATATTTATATAAAAAATATAGAATTTAAAGTACTGAAATATAAAAAATACATTTTTTTCTTTTTCTTTTTTTTCTTTTTCTTTCTGCATGCAAGCACGACTGGCGGGGCACGCAGGGCACGTGGGGAGGCGGTTGGAGCAAGCGGAGGGAAAGCACGAACGGAATCCTACAGATCATTCTCATGCTTCATAATAGTATAAAGCCCTGCACCCGTCCAACATCATATTTGGATGACCCTTGTTTAATTTTAGAGACTAAAATTTAGTCCCTAAAGTTCCAAACAACTTTGCTTACGGAGACTAAAATTTTGTCCTAAAATCACTTTGGTGTTGCTTATAGGAACTCAAAGTATCATGTACACTATATCCTCATTTATAAACACCTCATTAAATGATGTTTAGTCTCTACGTCCCAATAAGAGAGCTAAACTTTAGTTCATACTAAAATAAATAAATTTTAGCCACTAAAAATAAGTAAGTTGATCCAAATAAGTAAGTTGATCGAAACATGGCCTAATAAATCTAAACCGACTCTATGTAGTATGATTTTTTTTCTTTAGATCAATACGATACGGTAAAATCCAGATATTAAAACAATCAAGCTAACTAGTTGTGGTGTATCTGTAATTAATTAGCAAGATAACAGCGACGCCATCGATCAGAACGTAGCTAATAACTAGCAAGTACCAGTATACACATGCATGCACGCTAGATTGCTATCACATAAACATCATATCACGCTGACATAAAAAAGAAGAAGCATGATTAATTGCCCGTCTATTCCACAGCTACATACGCTTAGATTGGTCTCAGCTCGTCCAGATTTATTTCATAGCATCGTTATCTTAAGCGGCCGTGGTCCAGTGAAAAGGACGCCTTTGTATGAAACGGCTAGAGCAGGCAGAAGCTGATCGATCGGTACACGTACAATAATATATGGAACTCCGATCCCCGTAAGCCATAGCAGAGCTAGCGGTGCAGATGCAACAAAGTCATTTATATTGTTATAATTTGTTTTTTTATTGAATGTACTTCATGCATAATTTATAACTTTTTTATATTTTGTAAAAAAAATAAAATGTCAAATCTCTACTATTATAAAACATGAGAATGATCCGCAGGATTACGTCGCGCGTGCATGCACGAAGAAAAGCACAGGAAGGAAAAAATAAAAAATATACTTTTTTCATTTCTGTCCATTATTTTTTGTATTTTGCTTGGAAGTACGAATTTTGCGTAAAACCCCATAGATTTCTAAAAAACCACGTGGAAACTAAGAATTTTGCGTAAAGGCCCTTGGATTTCTCAAAAATCACGGAAAATTATAACATTTGCGTATAGACAGTTAGATTCGCTGAAAATTCTAAAAATAGCATTTTCTTATATATGTTTATTATTTTTTACATCTCGTTTCAACTGAATTACGAAAAATAGTTGTTGAATCTCTATTTATAATTCATTTCGGTTAGTATTTAGCTAAAACAAGATTTCTTAAAATAGAATCTCACGAAACGTGGGAATGTGATATAGACAAAGGATTCGATCCCTCTCAGTTCTATATAGAAATCATTCGACTTTTTTATAAGTCATTTTTTCTAATTTTAAACGATTGTATATAAAAGATACAATGACAACTATAACATTAAATTAGTTCAATTAAATTCATCATGAAATATGCTCATCTTTATTTAATATTATAATATTAATACATTTTCTCTAAATTCGATAAAAATTAAATCAGAGAAATTAGACTAGATAATCAAATAACAAATATAACACCAAATACAGGGAGTACTTGGTATCATTGCAATGCAGCTGTGTGTCGGCTAGTTATGTGTTTCAGGTTAAAACCACTTGTGCTACAGTTTTTTAACGATGCTCACGTGATCCTAACGCCCAAAGCTGCCTAGTACGAAGCATTGAATTCGATTACCAATTTTCTTTTTCTGCGAAGGACTCAACGGTAAAAGCTATATACTCCGTTTTTAAATAGACAATATTTTAGGTATTGATACAGTTTTACATATATATACACAGGGCCGTGCCTAAAGGGGTCGAGCAGTGCGCTTGATCTGGGCTCTCACTTTCCCAGGGGCCCCACCCGACCACCATAGACACAGTAGCGCGCACAGGTATCACAGGCCGTGGGTCGTGGCCATGAGGCAGGAATGCCATCGCAAGTCACGGTAATTAGGGAATGAGGATAACCAGGTCACGCCACGCGTAACGCCACGTGAATACGAACGACACTGGGCCCTGGGCCTCACGAAACTCAGGAACGGCCCTGTACATACACACATATATGATAATTTTTATTTATATGTTTATAAAAATAGTTAAAAATATAATTATATAAAAATACCATTCATAAACTAACTTATTTTATTTTGGAAATTAGGGACCGTTTGGCTCGCATAACTTAGAGTTTATCTCTGTCACATCGGATGTTTGGATACTAAACATGAGTTAATTATAAAACTAATTGCAAAACCTCTAGATTAATTTACGAGACGAATATATTAAGTCTAATTTATCCATCATTAGTACATTTTTACTATAGCGCTACACTGTCAAATCATCAACTAATTAAGTTTAATAGATTCATCTTACAAATTAACCTAAGGTTCTATAATTAGTTTCTAATTAACTCATATTTAATATTTTTATTAGCATTCGAATATTTGATATGACAGAGGATTAAAGTACTTTTCTAAGTCGAGCAAAACGAGACGTAAGTTAGTGGTACACTGGAGTATCTACCTAGTGGAACATTATCGGGCACCCAATATTCGGGTAGCACAAAGCTCAACTCCGAGGAGGGCGGACGCTGATTGGCAGCTCAGCTCACGGCAATGTCAGCTGCACAGCGGATGCACTGTGGTGTGCCCGGTGGGCGAAGCCATTTATCGCGCGCCACCACCCCGGGGCTTACGTGGCGCGGCTCCACCGGTCGAGCCGTGCGGGAAACAGGCGGGCGCGGGCGCGGGCTCGGGCGCGGGCGAGCTGACTTGGAAATCCTCGTCGCTGGGGCGCTGGGTGCTGCTGCCTGCTGCTGCTCGCTCCGCTCTTCTCCCTCCAATAATTCCCTTGCGCTCGGGCTCAAAGCCAGCGGAAATTGAGGGGGGGTATGTCCATGACTGGGAGTTCGGGCTAGATCTCCGGCGAGCCGGCTGCTGGGAGGGATTGATCCGGCCCTGATCCGATGGGTGGAGAGGTGCCGGAGCCCCGGCGGCTCAACCGGGCGCTCAGCTTCGATGGCGGGGTCCCCGAAGAGGCGCTACACCTCGTGATGGGGTACGTCGACGACCCGCGGGACCGGGAGGCGGCGTCGCGCGTGTGCCGCCGCTGGCACCGCATCGACGCGCTGACGCGGAAGCACGTCACCGTCGCTTTCTGCTACGCCGCCGACCCCGGGCGCCTCCGAGACCGCTTCCCGCGCCTCGAGTCGCTCGCGCTCAAGGGGAAGCCCCGCGCCGCCATGTACGGGCTCATCCCTGACGACTGGGGCGCCTACGCCGCGCCCTGGATCGCCGAGCTCGCCGCGCCTCTCGAGTGCCTCAAGGCCCTCCACCTCCGCCGCATGACCGTCACCGACGCCGACATCGCCATCCTTGTCCGCTCCCGGGGACACATGCTGCAAGAGCTCAAGCTCGACAAGTGCAGCGGCTTCTCCACGGACGCCCTCCGCCTCGTCGCCCGCTCGTGCAGGTACTGCCATGGAGTTCTTCGTTTTCTTTTACTTCTCACATGCAACAGTGATTTCCCCCAACTGAGTTCTGAGAAAGCAAGTAGCATCAACTGAGCAGTTGCCCCTTTTCCTCATTGAGAAGTTAGGGTTGATCTGGCGGAGGTGCTAATTTGTTGTTAGTTGATGTTCCTAAATGGAGTAATGGATATAGTGGCCTGTCACTGTTCAGTGCTGAGCCAAGCTCGCTCCCTTTCTGGATTCACAAATTCCTCTTTCCCTAGAACAAGGAAGTGTCACAAATTACCTTCCTCATATGATTAATTGAGACCATAACACACAAGAAATTTCAACAGCAAAATTATGTGAGCATTAGATGTGCAAAAGACCTTGCATCAGTAGATTTTCTGTAATTCCTTTTTACCTACTTTCTTATTTTCATCTAAATGTATGCTTTGATCTGGGTGCAAAAGGAGTCCCGAATACATAAAAAAGTAAAAAAAAAAACTTATAGGAGGCAGCAACTCTGGCATAAGCAATCTACTATAATTTGGGGTAGACCCATGAATCCATGATGGCAGGTCATCTATCTTTACCAGGAGTACTACTCTAATGGTTGGATTGTACTTGAAAAGGACCCTGTTCCTGCTCAGACATATTTTGAACCAAAATACAGTTAGTTGGTGATTTCTGTTGTCAATCAATTATATCATGATCAAAATTCATGTGGAAGTATGTCATGTCTCTCTCATGTTTAGTATTAATAACTTTCTTAGTTTAAATTAGCAGTGATGAGGTTGCATCAATTATATGTATTTTTTAAAAAATGTATCCAGAATATATGGATGTTTTGTGATGAAGGTATATATTTATTTTTGAGACCTCATTTGTGAAACCCGTTTATGGAGATTGGACTGGAGCAGGAATCCTATGGGATTTTTATGTTTTTGGCTTAACTGTGATGCCTGTTCTCCTTTCCTTCTGCGTAATTTACGCAACATAGGAACAACGTGACGTGTTCGTAAGGTCTTCGCCAATGGCCTTGAACATTTTTGGTTGTACCATTCTTTTATTTTCAATATTATTAGAGGCAATAAACTACATGCAACTCCTCTGATTGGAAGTCACCTTCTTTGTGCATACAATTACATTTAAGGTCGTTCAGCAAGATCTCTTCAAGCCATACATATATTTCTTCTAACAGTAATTTATTCATGCTCAGTTCTAAGATTACATACTATCTCTGCAGTAACATGTCATTCTAAATTATGTCAGCAGATCCCTGAGAACGTTGTTTCTGGAAGAGTGCCCTATTACCGATAAGGGTGGCGAATGGCTTCATGAACTTGCTGTAAACAATTCTGTTCTGGTGGCACTGAACTTCTACATGTCTGAACTCAAAGTGGCGCCTGCTGATCTGGAGCTTCTTGCAAAGAACTGCAAGTCATTGATTTCATTAAAGATGAGTGAGTGTGATCTTTCAGATCTGATTAGTTTTTTCCAAACTGCCAATGCCCTGCAAGACTTTGCTGGAGGGGCATTCTATGAGGTAGGAGAGCTCACCAAGTATGAAAAAGTTAAGTTTCCGCCAAGATTATGCTTCTTGGGGCTTACCTACATGGGGACAAACGAGATGCCTGTTATCTTTCCTTTTTCAACAACACTCAAGAAACTGGACTTGCAGTACACTTTCCTCACAACAGAAGATCATTGCCAGATTATTGCAAAATGTCCCAATCTACTAGTTCTTGAGGTAATATTTTCCATACACAAGTATCTTGGTGTGTGAATTAGTGTTTGACATTTTAATTGACAATTAGGTGTCCTCAACAGGTGAGGAATGTGATAGGAGATAGAGGACTAGAAGTTGTTGGTGATACATGCAAGAAGCTACGAAGACTGCGAATTGAGCGGGGTGATGATGATCCAGGTCTGCAAGAAGAGCAAGGAGGAGTTTCTCAGTTAGGCTTGACAGCCGTGGCTGTTGGTTGCCGTGAATTGGAGTACATAGCTGCCTATGTGTCTGATATCACTAATGGGGCCCTGGAGTCAATTGGGACTTTCTGCAAAAATCTTTATGACTTTCGGCTTGTCCTCCTTGACAGAGAAAAGCAGGTAACAGATCTGCCGCTTGACAATGGTGTTCGTGCTCTGTTAAGGAACTGCACAAAGCTTCGGAGGTTTGCCCTCTACCTTAGACCGGGAGGGCTCTCAGATGACGGCCTTTGCTACATTGGACAGTACAGTGGAAATATCCAATACATGCTACTGGGCAATGTTGGTGAATCTGACCATGGATTGATCAGATTCGCACTAGGCTGCACCAACCTGCGGAAGCTTGAATTGAGAAGCTGCTGCTTCAGCGAGCGAGCTTTGTCCCTCGCCGTACTACAGATGCCCTCCCTGAGGTACATATGGGTGCAAGGATACAGAGCCTCTCAAACAGGCCTTGATCTCCTACTCATGGCCAGGCCCTTGTGGAACATCGAGTTTACCCCTCCTAGCTCCGAGAGTTTGTCTCATTTGTCAGAAGATGGAGAACCCTGTGTGGATAGCCATGCTCAGGTTCTTGCCTACTATTCCCTTGCTGGAAGGAGGTCGGACTGCCCTCGTTGGGTGATTCCATTGCATCCTGCATGAGATTGTAAATATGTCAAATTGCGTGTAACCTTCCTGTCTAGTATGGTTATTGTAAGAATCGAGAACCTTAGCTTGCTGCCTTTGTGATTGTGCCAGAATAAGCTAGTACTGTAGCTGGATTCTATAGTGCAATAAGTGTGTGCTACCTATCTAATCCTAGGAAGATGTATACTAAGTTGCTCTGTAAGGCTGTTCTGTGCTTTGGTCCTTAGAGTTGGGAGCTGTACTCCATTGTAATTATCTGAAATCATGGGTTTACTAGGCTTTTTTTTTGCCTCTGCTACATAAGCTGGGAGTTTGGTCACTTTGGTCTGGTAGTTGGATGAAACTGTCATCTGAAGAAGAATCCCAAAAAGGCACATTGCACCAGGCGAGCTGAAAACAGCGGCGCCGCTCCCGAAAACCAAGTGCAGCTTCTTATTATCCTGACATCACTGGTATTAGGTCGGTCAATTACAAATACATATATTCTATTGCAAATATAATTTATATAGGAAAAAGTCTGAGTTATTCTTAAAATATCGTTGGAGTGTGAATAACCCCTAAAATAATTTATCATCTGAAAAACACTCAACTCATGGTATTGAAAAAATAGCTCAACCTACGACTTTGAATGATGATTTTTTTGATGTGGCGAAACTTAGATAACTTAACTTGCTACACATAAATAAAATAAGAGTTTACTTGATGAAAATATGCTCTTCAAGGACTTCGGAAACTACACGTCAAATCAATTAATTATAAACAATATATAAGATTACTCATATGACGTGTGAAATTATTTTTATTATGTAGATCACATTTTAAAAAAATAATGCAATTTGAATGGTCAAATTTAGAATTAAAATAAATTAGTTATGAATTTTTAAAGGTTTTAACACTATTTTGGATTTTCAGAAAATAAAACAGAATTATTAAAAAAATATAGAAATCAAATTTTAAATATTTTTTATTTGTTCGGGGGTTATTCAGACTTTAGGCAAAGTTGGAGGGTGTAATTTAGATTTTTTTCATTGATGTGCTATGTCACCAGCGCCACATCATCTACCACGTCAGAAAAACCGCTCACTATTTCGTCACATCAGCAAAACCACCCTACAAAGTTGTAGGTTGAGTCATTTTTCAATACCGTGTATGTTTTTCAGACGGTAAAATTCTTTAGGGAGTTATTCAAACTTTAGTGATTTTTTGAGGTGGTTGATATAATGATATATATTCTTCTTATTTTCTACACAAGAACACATAGCATTCGGAAAATCATCCGCAGATTTAAATTTACTCAAGTAAAGGTCATGCGTTATAAAAGAGTTCTCGATCAGCAGCATAGTTTCTTCACTTCTCATAACAATACATACTATATCATAAGTCATACTCTAAAGTTCTCATTCATTACAAGTAGGGGTAAAATTTCACAAATCAAGAGGGAGGAAATTACATAGGAGAACAAGAAATTACTTGGGAGGCGGAGACCGGCGGTCGAAGGCAGCGGGGTGCGCGAGCAGCCGATGGGCATGCGGGCCCGCGGGCGGTGGTGGGCGGCGGCGGCCGGGCGTGCGGGACGGGCGACGGCGGCAGCAGCTAGGACGCGCAAGCAAAGGAGTTAGAATAGGGAAACTAGGTTTTCTGTTCACGCGTACGGAAAAATGCCTCTTAACTTCCGACGGAAGGAATTCCCACTTTAACTTCTGTCGGCCACAGTAAAAGCCGACGAAAGTTAACTTAACTTCCGTCAGCTCCTGTAGATCACGGAAATTAACTAAGCCCACGAAAATGCCAAATTTTCTTGTAGTGCATGGTTGATGCACGGGGAGCACTAGCTATCTTGTTGTACCTGGCTCATGTTGCGGTTCAATTCGTAAGTTCATTCGCCCAGTGTGTTGTTTAGCCTTTAAAACTGGTGCACATTATATTGCATTCGAAGTTGTTTTTACAAAAGTCTCAGGTTATGGATCGCGATAGATGTGTTGTTTAACATTATAACACGTGTAGATTTGCATTTAAAGTTGTTTTGCAAATTGCATGCATAGGCAACTTCTGTACGTTCTGGTTTGTGAAGTTGATGAGTTCGATTGATGGCACAACACCTGAAACCGCTGTTCGTGCGTTAAATCAGACAGAAACGGACGCAATCGTCCCAACCAGACTTAGGGGTGTTTGGTTCCACTTGCTAAATTTTAGTGACTAAAGTTAGTCTCTTTTAATTCCTAAATTGCCAAACATGATGACTAAAGCCCTGTTTGGATGAACTTGCTTATTTTTAGGGACTAAAACTTGCTTATTTTAGTAGGGACTAAAGTTTAGTCATCTAAACATCATTTAATGAGGAGAGATAGAGTGTGCATGTCACTTTTAGTCCCAATAAGCAATATCCAAGGGACTAATGGACTAAACTTTAGGGACTAAAGTTTAGTCTCAATAAGCAATCTTGTTTGGAATTTTAGGGACTAAATGAGACTAAACTTTAGTCCCTAAAAATAAGCAGCCCCCATCCAAACAGGGCCTAAAAGGGACTAAACTAGCAAGTTGATGATGTTGCTGAATGGGACTAAAAAAGACTATTGACATGATTTGCTTCTCATTAATGCTCCTTGGGATGTAAAAAAGACTATTTACAGCCATTTATTAAGGGTAGTTTGATCATTTTTTACCTTCTTTAATAATCTTTAGTCCCTGAAACCAAATATGTAGAAACTAAAATTTAGCCAAATGAATAAGAAGAGACTAAAATTTAGTTTAGTTCCCAAAGGAACCAAACATGTCCAAAGGGCAACACAACGTTACAGTAAAGTAGTCCACAATGAATAAAAAAGTAAGTTTAGATACCTATAAGTATTGTGCAATTAGTTCATAACAAGAAAATAGTTTCAGCTATCTATAATGCTATCTACTATCCATATGAAATAAAAAATTATTTTCTCTTTTTTTCCCTCTCTCAGATGTACTCTCGCTTATTTTATTTGCTTGTAGTTCCATCTAATTGGTTCAGTTAGTTATTAGTGTTGTACGAATTTCAGTAACTAAAGACTAGTTATTTTTAATTCATCTGTATATATTAACTAGACACAACTTCTGTGCCTAGAGAATATCTCACTAATATATAATATTATTAAGTTAATAATATATGAATCAAGAACATAAATATTTAATTTCCATATAAATAAATGATATATAAACAGAAGACGTGCGACTAAAATTTGAAATTTCCGTATAAACGATGCCTCCCGGCCTCATCGAACGCCGTGCCTCGCAAGCCGCAAATCCGCAATGGCCATTGGCCCCCTCTCGTCGGTTGCCCGTCGAGGTAGGCCACCGCGCACCGCCCGCAGCAGCAAGCCAGCAAAGACAGCGGTACAGTGCCCCCCTCTACGACGTCCTCCACAACAGCGCGGCATCGCCGCGTGAGTTTGGTCGATCTGGTGCCGTCAGCCGTGGCACGGGCTGCTAGTGCTAGGGTTTGGTTGCTATCGGGCGTGCAGACACGGTGATTGTACGCCTTGTTCGCCTTTGCTGCCGCTAATCTTCAGCCCCGCGACGGCGACGGCGACGGCGAGGACACCTCTCGAAGGTTTGACTCCCCGATCAGGAAATCTGATGGTCCGGTGAGATCGGGCAATGGCTGGGCAGGCGGTCGCTTGTGCCTGAAACCTGTTTGTTTAAATGCGTCCATGTATCCCGCGGGGAGGTTGAGGATGTGTTTGCCTTGCCTACTCCCATCAGGGATGTTAGTGCTCGCAAACGGATCGATGGCCGATGGGCCGTTGCCCGTTGGTGGATGGAACATCACTTGCCCAAACAAAGCGCTGGAGAAGTGGCCAGTGGGCCTACATGAGCACAAGGGTCATTTATCGCAAATTGTTGCTAATGATTACGGTGCTGTTTCGAATGGAACTGGGAATCCTGGATACTTGGATGTGAGCTGCTTTGTCATGGATGGATGTTTTTGAGGGCAGGTTAAGTAGGTTACAGTAGTTTACAAGGCTAACTGCAAAATTGATGTTAGCACAGTATTGTGCCAGAAAGTATGAACATTTGTTGCTTTATTTCAGGGTTTTGTGTTGTTGACCAGAGAAAGATGTCAACAGTATCTGCCAATCACAAAGGTTCAGGTTGTTGGGACAGTAGTGCACAGCCTGTTTGTGCTGGAATGAATATGGCACAGGTTCGCCGGATGGTCCTGACACCTATATTCTACAACTATTTGCTCTTCTGCAGCTATTGTTGAGCGAGCTACAAAAAGTGCTGCCCAGGTTGGTAAACATTTTTTTGGAACACCTTGTATTCCTGGTGGCTATTAAGAGTTTTACACTATGTGTTATGCGACAGTGATCACTTGATGCTGCTACAAGAAATTTGTATCTGAAGTGTTTCAAGGTATGCTTCATTTATTATTTCACTTATTGTCTGCACGTGTCATTATATTAGTTGATGCCAGGGCAGACAGTGGGCAATTGCTTGTCATGGAAGTGACAAGGAAGATAAATACAATGGCTGTACACATCACTTGATAATGGTATGCATCTGTTGATTATCTCTGTTGATTAAATGTTCTAGATTAGCCTATGATACATTATCATTCTCAGATATGTTGTTTATACCATTACAGTGCACAATTTTTTTAACTTGTGATTTCCTGGAATGTTAGTGTTTGGGAATGTAAGCTGCCGAGAGTGCTATTGGTTTATTTTGTACCTAAACTTGCCGTGCAGAAACTGGTTACAGGTACAAGTCTTTGTCAAAAGCAATACTGGATCATTCCAGTATTGTCAATGTTGTCCCAATATAGAACTTGTTGTGATGATGGTATATATCTGCCTTTGAATGTAGTGCATATATTTCTCTTTCTGCTATTCCTGCACCACTATGGCACTATTTCTGGTTTTACCAGAGGCCTTCTAGTGCAACAAAGATCTTCTTGCACTAAAAATGTTTATTGGCAGATATGTTCCAGATAAGTGGTTTTCTGACACATTTAATATGCGTGTAGACTGTAGAGGTCCCAAATCATTAATTCTTAGGAAATTGGAGGTAAAGGCTGAATGAACTTAATTTTTGGGTATGTGTTGAATAACTTAACTTTTTTTGTTCCATCAAATTTTATGCAACCCATCCTATAGATGAACTATTATAATTGCACTGAATATGCTTCTTGCAGAAAGTTGAGGTGTTAGAACATGGTTGTTTAATTTACACAGCATTTTTTTGTCTTTTAGTATTAGTTTACCTGTGCCTTGAGCAATTCTTTCAGATTCTGCTTGACTGTTTTAGACTGTTTATTGTGATCGTGTTTAGCCTGCTTCATGGTAAAGTACAAACCAAATAAATAACAATGTGATCAGAAGGTAAAAATAACTATATGTTTGCTTCCATTTATTATTGGCTGTTATTTTTTAAAAGAGCACAAACTTATATAATTGCCACAACTGGAAGAGTGATGCAATAAACTCTGAGGTCCTCTTGGTATAATTAAAAATACTGATGTGAGTAACATCGGATATTTCACAACTTTGAAACCTACAGTGTACAACTATTAGAAAGACAACAATTGCTTGTGAGTTGCGATAGCACCTTAACTCCTTAAGGTCCCCTTATAAACAACTCATTGCTGGCTTATAGCTCTGAAAAAGCCATAAGCTGTCTACAACACAAAATTTATTGTCCAAATAAGCCATACATCTATGTTGGGTCCCGTTAGTGGAAAAAAGCTCCTGTTTTGAGGCTTCTTGAGCTTATTTGGATCTCTATTTCACCAAATGTCAAAACAATTATCTCAAATAATGCTATTATCAATTAAATACCAAACAAAACAAGTTAATGGTTAATACAATATTTTCACCGTACTACACATACAATAAGCTCGGATTTCAGATGCTGTTTAGAATAGGACTACAAGTATCTCAAAACTTTTTTGAACTATTAAGCTTAAGCTAGCTTATGAATAAGCAAGACCATCTAGAAGGGGACCTAAAGCAAGCAAATTGCAAAATTTTGGTCACATATTTTCAAGATAAGAAAATATATGGAACCATGCCAACTTTACAAAAGATGGTCAATCGCTTTAACTACTATTCTGTTATGTGCAGATTAGATTGAATTAGTTAGATTAGATAATAAATAGTAGATTAGATTGATAATTAGTAGATTAGATTGATAATTAGCGGATTAGATTGTATAACCTGTTGGGGAAATATATTTCCCTTGAACAGGGGCCAAATGACGTCAGCCTCCGACAGCCTTCGGCCCAGAGCCCAGCACTGTCAGAGCCTGCTTTCTCTCTAAGTATTGTTTTCAGGTCCCAAGGTACCTTTCAGGGGTCCGGCTCGAACCCCCACTTCGGGCCCTGGCGAAGGGCGCCGGAGGCCACCCTCCGGGCTCAGGAAGCCGGAGGTCACCCTCCGGGAGCCAAGTCCGGAGGCCACCCTCCGGAGTCCAGTTCGGAGGCCACCCCCCGGGAGCCAAGTCCGGAGGCCGCCCTCCGGAGTCCAGTTCGGAGGCCACCCTCCGGGAGCCAAGTCCGGAGGCCGCCCTCCGGAGTCCAGTTCGGAGGCCACCCTCCGGGAGCCAAGTCCGGAGGCCGCCCCCCGGAGCCCCGTCCGGAGGCTGCCTTCCGGAGCACGCTTCGAAGCCCCCCTCCGGGGTGCACTTCGAAGCCTTCCTCCCAGCCTCCACCTTCGGTGTATCTTTTAGCTGGTCAAGCCTGGCATAGCCTGATACGTCTGTAAAGCTGTAAAGTTGTCTGGTACTTTGCTCAGTAGCTAGCTCTCTTTCCCTGTCTAGCCCTATAAGCCTAGGGGCTTGTAGAGGGTATCTTGGTCTTTTCCTTAAGGCCCGCGTGCCTATAAAAGCAGGGCCATGCCCTTGTAGCAGGACACACGCTCCAGGGGGCCAAGAGACCCTGGAACTATTGCTCCATATTAGGGCATACCATGCCAAATCCACCACCACTGGACGTAGGGTTATTATCTCCCAGGAGAGGCCGAACCAGTATAAACCTTTTTCTCCCTCTGTTAGAGTCCTTCGAGGCTCATTCTCCACATCACACTCCACCACACAAAAACCTGCTGGAACTAACGCAATTGTTCCAACAGTTGGCGCCGTTCGTGGGGAACTTAGTCCTAGAAGCTAAGTTCTCTACCACTGCCTGCAACCCGAAGTGCGCCTGAGGGGGGAGCTTCGAGGCTTTCTGCTTCGCGCGCCCTCCGGCAAGGGGTTTCGGTTGCAGCTCGAAGGCCAGCTCCGCCTTCCTACTTCGCACACCGGAGCTCACCCTCCGGCAAGGGGCTCCGTCCCACGAGTCGAAGACTGTCGAAGCCCCAAGGGCTACAAGTGCACCTGAGGGGGGAGCTTCGAGGTTTTCTAATCCGCGCACCCTCCGGCAAGGGGCTCCGACCCACGGGTCGAGGACTACCGAAGCCCCAAGGGCTGCAAGGTATGTACACTCCAACGCCCTACTTCGACATACCAATTTGCAGTTACATTAATATAAGCTCAAAGCCTCGCTTCGCCTTAAAGCCGAAGCCCTGCTTCGCCCTTGAATGCAAGCTTTTGCTTCATATTATTTAAAACCGAAGCCTTGCTTCGCCTTATCAAAAACCGAAGCAATGCTTCGCATTATCAAAAACCGAAGCCATGCTTCGCCTTATCAAAAACCGAAGCCATGCTTCGCCTTATTTAAAACCGAAGCCATGCTTCGCCTTATTTAAAACCAAAGCATTACTTCGCCTTATAAAATTCGAAGCACCCCTCCGAAGGCTACACAGTGCCTCCGGGCCCGTAGCAGTGGGCTTTGAGACTTCCGAGCGACGGCTCGGCAAGTCCGGGATTCCAGGCTCCGGCCTGATGCATCCCCGGGTCGAAGGTGGCCCAGGGTCGAAGGTGGCCCAGAGTCGAAGGTGGCTCAGAGTCGAAGGTGGCTCACATTATCACAGGATCGGTGAATCCACACCAAAAATATCCTTCTCATTACAGAACCAAGTTCCGAAGCCTTGCTTCATTATCTAAACACGCTCCGAAGCCTGGCTTCGCGTGTTCGTATATTATACGCCTAAGCGTCTCGAAGTCATACTTCGCTATAATCTAAGTGCGTTTCAGAGCCTCGCTCACGCACAGCGTCCAAATTTTAGCATGCCGAAGCATGCCTCGCTGGGCTTGGTTGTGCCGAAGCCTTGCTTCGCACCAAGTTAGCACGTTCGAAGCGCAGAAGAGGCCTTCGCTCAGTAAAATTTCGAGCAGCCGAAGCCTTGCTTCGCACCAAATTAAAGCATTTGAAGCCCAAAAGAGGTCTTCGCTTAAATAAAATTCATACGTCGAAGCCGCCGAAAGACGCACCCTTCGCATCGTTTGTTTTTTGCCCGCACCAGCAGCGGCTAAGTCCCTAGCTGCCACGAGCAAAGGGGGGAAGCATGTATGCGAGGTGTGCGAATGTAATACGCAGTACGAGCGTAGCAAGCTAAAACGTTCGAAGCCAAACAACACGAAGCATACAGGCGAAGTGTGCAAAGATAGCAAACTCTATTCATTCTATATTGAGAAGTGTGTTACAAACATACTTCGGAAGCAAAACTACGTATAATCTGTATCTAAACCTAAGAAGAACCGTGTGCGAGGCCCCAACCCTCGCTTGCCCCTTCTTCGGACAGGGCCACCTCGGCTGGACGTTGTCTCGTCGGAGCTCGCTCTCCCTCGACTAACCCGTCCAGGCTCCGAAGCCCGTAAGCTCCGTCTTCCACTTTGCAGGTCGCTCCAAGTTAGCGAAGCAGGCGGTGCCGTATCGAAGGCAGAAAAATCTAGGGCTTCGTCGCCTGCTAAGGCCGTTCGCGAAGGCAAAGGCAAAGGGCCCTGAAGGGACTCCGTCTTCACAGCGGCTAGTAAATCCTGAGCTACTTCGGAGATGGCTTCGCCGTTAGACCCCCTCAGAAGCTTAAACCGAGGGGGGCCTTCGGACCTAGCTACTTCGAGGATCGCCCACAGCTGTTGAAGCTCTTCGGAGTCCTCGAGGACTTCGAGGTCTACGCTCGAAGTCTGAGCCTGGGCAGGTATAAAAAAACCGCCGCATTCATATTAATAAGCTAATAGATTTTTTACAAGCCTGCAGCTAAGTATTACAAAAGGCCTAAGGAGATCTACACCTTCGGAGGCGTAGGTGCCGAAGTCGAAGGCTGATCAGGCACGGCAGGCGCTTTGGCTCGGCGATGTCGAAGGGCCCTCTGGAGGTCGAGGACTGCTTCGCAGCCTTGCTCCTTCCAGGGTTCCTGCAGCCGCCGCCAGGCTCCGCGAACTTCGGCCGGAGGCGTCACCAAGTACGGACCCCCGAAGGCCACTGGGGTCACGGAGGTTGCCGCCCGAAGGTGGTCACACCCCGCAGCATGGAGCATCTGCAACACCCCTTGACCCGCGACGCGACCGGCCATAAGAGCGAAGCCCGTCAGCGCTTCGTCCGCTACCCCGCTGCAGTCTTCAAGAAATCGGCGCGGTCTCCAATCGGGTCCTGATCGCCGAAGTCCGGAGTCCGGCACTCGGTCCCTATTTTCTCAAGGACCTCGGTCAGGCTCTGGGTGGCTTCGCCAAGATTGGCCACGACGAAGCTCTCAAGATCCTGAGCCCGTTGGCGAAGCTCCTCGATCTCCTTCGCCTGTCGGGCCTCAGCATCCTTCGAAGCCTGGAGCTCCGCGCGGAGCCGAGTCGTCTCCGAGGCCAAGGCTTCCTTAGTTTCCTTCGCCTCGGCAGCCAAAGCCTCGGCCCGCCTCCGTTTCTCGGCCTCCTCCGAGACCTCGCGGCGAAGGGCCTCCTTCTCCTCTGCGAGGCGCTCCATCCGCCTGTCGGCAGCAGTCGAAGCTGCCGCGTTCAGTGCGAGGGCCTGCAGAAATTCAAGAAACCTTAATTATTAACCAAGGGGCAAAGTATAGTTCAAAGCTGCAAGGGGCTTCGCTCACACGCAGGAGGACTTCGTTCGAACTGACAAAGAGATCCGTGGGGTCCCGGTGGCTAAGCTGGGCCACCAAGTCCCCCTCCTCCGCAGAAGCACAAGCCCCGCGGAAACCTCGGATCGCCGCCACCGTCACGCCCCCCTCGGCTTGAAAGGGTGAACCACGGCCACGGTCGCCTCCGCGGGCTCCGGCAAGGCGGGGCTCAAGCCCACCACATCCACTTCTTCTTCGCCTCGAGGGGCCTCGCGGCCTCCGCTGCCTTCGTCGTCGGACGAAGTGCTCTCAGACTCCGAATCGCTGCTGCTGCTGCTGCTCGAAGCTTCTGTGGACTTCGCTTCGGTGGGCTTCGATCCACCTTCGTCTACCGGCTTCGCCACAGTGGGCCTCGCATCATCTTCGTCCTCTGCAGGGAGCCAAGTCAAAATCCGCATATTGAAGAAAAGCATGCAAAAAGAAAAAGGGTTTACCATCGTCGGAGATTTCTTGGAAGGAAGGTGGGGCTAAGTGTGCCCTCCAGCCCCCTCGCTGCGAAGCTGGCGCATCCACCTCCGCGCCCGAAGTTGGTTCCGCCGGGGCATCCGTGGCCTCCTTGGCAGCAGGAGTGTGCGCGTCGGCCTCCGCCGCCGAGGGCCTCGCCGCCAGGGGCTTCGCTGCCTTCTTGGAGGTCGGAGTGGGTGCGGGCTTCGCCGCAACCTCCCCCGAGGCATCCGGTTCGTCCTCATCCCCCCTCTTCCTCTTGGCTCCGGCCGACGAGGTGGTCAGGTGGGCGAAGTCCGGCAGAGCAGGAAGCCCTCTGAGGTCGAGCGCGGTCCATACCCTGTTCCAGCGCTCCCAGGACCCTACCAGTGCGAGGCGCTGGGCCTGCTCCTCGGGGGTCGGAGTCCCGACGACTCGATCCGCCGCCGCGACGGCCTTTTCCGGGGTCCTCATTTCGAGGGCGGCTTCATGAAAGGTTTGAGTTAGAAGTGAAAATCTACGAAGTATTAAAAGCAAAGAAACTACGAAGCCTTACAGAAGCGGTCGAAGGCCAACTCGCTAAGTTCACCTCGGCCCGAAGCCTGAAAAAGCCCCTCCGGCCAGGAGCGCGCAAGGGGGCTGAGCCGGAGGGTGATGAACTCCTCCGCGAGGTCCCTCATGCTCATCTTCGCCGCCACTCTCCGGAGCAGCGAGATCCTCGAGCGAAGGATGTCTTCGCTGGTCTTCACCACCCCTTCGCGCCGGTACAAAATATGGGCGTTGGTACTCCGAAGGGGAGAGTTCACGCCGACGGAGGCATAGAACCACTCTTGGTCCCACCTCGAGTACCACTTGTTGTTTACGGCCCTCGCCGGGAAGGCGTCTTGGTACTCCTTCCGGAGCTGGAAATTGGCGCTGCCGAAGGCCAGCGCCCTCTTGACGCGGTCAGTCCCCTCCCGCGGCTTCGGTTGGCAGTTGGCGTCATGGAGGGCGACGAAGACATCCGCGCGGCCCTCGCAACCCTCGGCCCTCATGGCCCACTCGAAGACGGCTAACCTCGCCACCGCGTTGGGCGAAAGCTGAGGGAGCTCGAGGTTGTAAGCCTTGAGGACTTCGCTCAGCATCCCCACTGCAGGCAGTCCGAGGCCGGCCTCGAAGAAGGCCTCGAACACCACCACCTCGTCAGCTCGAGGCCTCGGCTCAGCCTCCGACTTCTCCGGGACCCGAAGTTGGATCTTCGCCGCAATCTTCCCTTCGCAGGCCCTCCAGACCGACTCCTCCGTGGAGATCGAGGCCCTCATCTCCAGGGTCTGCTCGAACTTGTCGGAGGGCATCCGAAGGTCCCTTGGCCCCAGCCGCCTGGGCGCAGTCTTCGCCGCCGCAGCCGCCGCTGCCTGCACCTGGGCGGAGCCCGAGCTCAAGGCCAAGGCCAGAGGCTTCGCCACCGCCTTCTTCGGCATGTTGATGGGACTTCGCCACGAAGGGCTAAAACTGGCGAGGGGGGCTCGAAACGAAGCTAGAAGAAGGAGAGAGCGAAGGTTGCAAGGCAACGAGAAGAAAGCGAATGAAGGTGTGCCGAAGCCGCACGCAGTAAGTCTCTATTTATAGGCGCGGTAAGAATTTCAACCGTCGTGGGCCGAACCCACCGCCAGGTGGGCCTCCAAGCGAAGGCGAGCCGGCCCAGAACAAGGTAACGGTAACTTTTTTGACCGTTGCGGAGCCGTTCGGGCTCCCCGAGGCCGTTCGGGCTCCCCGAGGCCGTTCTGGCAACTAGCGCGGGCATTTATTACCCCCGGGTATCGAGGTCACCTTCGGTCCAGGCTCCGAAGGTATGTTTTCTCTGAAGTTGTGTTTTCAGGTCATTTGTCTTAAGGGCGCGTGCACCCCTTCGTCCCGAAGGCCTACACGCGAGGGGCTACTGTTGGGGAAATATATTTCCCTTGAACAGGGGCCAAATGACGTCAGCCTCCGACAGCCTTCGGCCCAGAGCCCAGCACTGTCAGAGCCTGCTTTCTCTCTAAATATTGTTTTCAGGTACCTTTCAGGGGTCCGGCTCGAACCCCCACTTCGGGCCCTGGCGAAGGGCGCCGGAGGCCACCCTCCGGGCTCAGGAAGCCGGAGGTCACCCTCCGGGAGCCAAGTCCGGAGGCCACCCTCCGGAGTCCAGTTCGGAGGCCACCCCCTGGGAGCCAAGTCCGGAGGCCGCCCTCCGGAGTCCAGTTCGGAGGCCACCCTCCGGGAGCCAAGTCTGGAGGCCGCCCTCCGGAGTCCAGTTCGGAGGCCACCTTCCGGGAGCCAAGTCCGGAGGCCGCCCCCCGGAGCCCCGTCCGGAGGCTGCCTTCCGGAGCACGCTTCGAAGCCCCCCTCCGGGGTGCACTTCTGTAACACCTGAATTTTCAAAACAGTGAAACCATATTTTCAAACTAGATTTGAATTCAAAATTAGTTTTATCAATGAAAAGCTTTTCAAATTAAAACCTTTAGATAAACCATTGAATTTTGAAAATTTATATTTTGCTAAGGGTCTTTGATCCTTAAAATATTTTATAAAATTATTTTGAA
Source organism: Zizania palustris (assembly GCA_019279435.1). Lineage (NCBI taxonomy): Eukaryota > Viridiplantae > Streptophyta > Magnoliopsida > Poales > Poaceae > Zizania > Zizania palustris. The sequence continues at coordinate 7,481,037 of JAAALK010000282.1, forward strand.
AATTTTTAGAATTCGAATTCATAATTTAAACTTCAGAATCATTTTCTGGAATTAATTTTATTCGAAAAATAATTTTTATTTGTTTGTGGGCCGCGCCCTCCCTTTTGGCCCAGCCGGCCCGCGGCCTGCCTCTCCCTCCCCTCTCTCTGCCGCGTGGGGCCCGCCTGTCGGCGCCGCCTCCCACGCCGGCCTCCCTCTCCCCTCCCTCTGCCGCCGGGGCCCACTGGTCAGGCATCCCAGCCCCCTGCCGTCCCGGGCCCGCCTGTCAGCCGGCTCCTTCTTCTCCGCGCCCGCGCCCCTCTCTCTCTCCTCCCCCGCCGTAACCGCCCGCCGGCTTCGCCGGAAGCCACCCCCGAAGCTCTAGAACCCTCCCCGCGCCCCCTTCGGCTCTATTTAACCCCCCCCGCAACCGAATCCGCGCTCATTTTTCGCCTTCGCCGCTCCTTTTCGCCGCATTCCTCTCTCCCGTGAGCACGCCGCCGCTGCCTTCAGCCGCACGCCGCCGTCGCCGGCGACCGTCCCGTGCCCCGCCGCCGGCACCGCCGGGTTCCCCGTCGCAAGGGCTACCTCGGCCCCGCCTCTGTTCGGACTCCCCGCCGCCGGAACGCCCTCCCCGCCGCCATCCCGAAGTCGCCGCCGCCTTCTTCCTCGCCGCCGGCCACCCTCTCGCCCGGAGCTCGCCTCCCTAGGTATATTCTTGCTCCCCACCCCGTCCTCTATCCATTTTTGTGGTTTGTTGGGCGCTAGGACCACCGTTCGCCGTTCGCCGCCGTTAGCCGGAGTTGGGGAAGACGGTCCCTGGGCGCGTGCGTGCCGCCCGCGTGCCCTACGCGCGCCTAGCCGTGGATCCCCGATCCAACGGTTAGGGTGCGGCCGGTCCACGGCTTGTGTGCACCGGTGCGTGGTGCACCCGGCCCACCTTGCTCCCCTGGTGCGCACGGCCTTGGGTCCACCATGGACCGAGAGCGCGAGTGTGTGGTTCACGGGTCCACCGTGGACCGTCTCCGACTGTTTTTAGGTTTAAGATTTGGCAGAACTCTGTTAATTCTTGTAAAATGCATATCAATTTCAAAATAACTCCGATTGAGCCCATTCAAATTTCTAAATGTTCATAAAATTATTTTCTACGTACTGATGTAATTATTTTGTACTGTTTGCATGGAACATTGTACTGTTATTTATTTGTTTTGTTCTTTCGACGCGTTGTAGTCGAAGTCGAGGCGACCGAAGAACTCCCTATTGCCACCGAATACCCGAATCTTTGCTACGAGGACCAAGGCAAGTCACCGGACCCTCTCGTGGACATAGTTGATCATGTTGAACCTACTTTTTGCAATAATTGCTATAACCCATAGGTTAATAACTGCATTAGCGATAACCTGTTCACTCGTTTATTTATTTATTTAGCTAATGTATAGCTTTGCTCCCTGAAGTGTAAACCCAAGCCATGCTTATATCACCGTCTCCTTGTCGCCAGTGTCGTTTAATAGTTAGCGCTGTATTATATAGGCGCAGTAATGCTAGCTTTAATATAATTAATATTTAGTCGTCAGGTTATTATCTCTACACCCCTTTGGATTTATATAAGTCTTGTCTCGTCGATTCCTGATGGTGGAAAGCGTGTGGAGTCGAAGTGATGTTGTGCATGGTGGGTTCCGGGTGCAAGCTAGGGCATTGGTGGTCGCACCCGGGGCACTATAAGGACCGGTCTGCGGGATCTGTCGCAAAGCATTACCGTGCTAGCCACAAGTCTATGGGTAAGACCTAATCCGTAGTATGGGTCGGTTCAGCCGGATGCACCGAGCGGAGGAGGCAAGATCATCTATCGGGAGTAGCCCAGTGATGACTTGTGCTGACGAGGCACTAATGGGGGTCGCACGTCTACCAATCGGGGTCTACTCAGACGTTATGAGTGAGATCCCAGTGGAGCGTGGATGAAACCTAGTGAGGTTGTCCTCTTGCTGAGCCGGACATGCGAAAGGTTTTGGCATGAGTTCCTTCGGGGTGACGTGGTGTCATCTCGACACACTGTTGTGTGCGGGAGCGAGTGCCTTGTGGGTAAAGTAGTACACCTCTGATCAGAGTATAACTTTTCGAAAAGCCGTGCCCACGGTTACGGGCGGCCAAGTGATGTTCTCCGCAGTTAGCTTTCTGAGTTAAAGTTGTGAATTGCATGTCATGATCAGTATGGGTTTGAAAGAGCGAGTGGGCACATGTGTGCAACTCGAGGTAGTGGAAAGTTAAGTTCTGTTATTTAATTCAGCATGTTTATTTCTGTTTAACACTGCTCATTAAAGATTAAACATAACTTAACATGCTTTTACGCAATTAGCCTTGTTATGCATCCTTGTTCAACAGCCATCATTATTTGCATGTCCGTGGCTTGTTGAGTACTTTGTACTCACCCCTCGTGGGATTCATTCTTTTAGATGTCGTGCACGAAGAAGAAGTCCAGGAGTAGCGTCCCAGTCGAGGAGTCGGATCCGTGGAGCCAAGGCGTTCTGCAGCTGAATTATTTTGCTTCCGCTTTATTTTGAGTTGTAATAAGTGTAGCCTATGAGCTACGTACTCGTTTTCCTTCCTGTTATTCGTTGTCAGCTGTGATCGTCTTGTAATAATGACATTTCATTTATATTCAATGAATTTGTGGTTCGTGAGAACCCGGGTCGTTACAAGATGGTATCAGAGCCGACTCGACTGTAGGAAGCCCCCTGGACCATCGATAGGAACTATTTTAAAAATCTTCTAAACTTATTTACCTGGATAGTTTTGTTTATACCTCTTGTCTAATCCTGTTTTATTCTATTCCGTCGCCTCTCTAAACTTCAAAATTTTTGTAGCATGTCTTTGTGAGTGAGATGCAGTTAGAGCCTTAGAACGCTAGCTTCCGTAGTCGTTAGTCTTGTTTGTTAGATTGTTTGTTTGTGTGCTTGCTTTTGTGCCTGCTTGTTAGTGTGCGTGTTTGGCAACTAGTGCCAAGGACGTGTTAGTTTGTTATTAAAACCTTTTTACTCCTATTCTTAGTTTTCGCGTTATTCTCTTGGGTGGGTCCGCTTATCTTCTCATAGATGTCTTCCAACCCGAGTGACAATCCCGAGGCTAGCAATGCTAGAGCCAGTCAGCCAGCTGCTGAAGATCACCATCAGGCAATCGAGACTCCAATGGTGAACCAGATAGCCTTGGAAGAAGTATGTGTTGTTAAAGAGTTCATGGATGTTTTTCCTGAAGATCTGCCAGGAATGCCGCCAAAAAGAGACATCGAGTTCAGAATCGACCTTGTACCAGGAACCACTCCCATCTCAAAGCGCCCGTATAGAATGGCCGCTAATGAGCTAGCGGAAGTGAAGAAGAATATTGAAGATCTCGAGCAAAAAGGGTACATCAGGCCGAGTACTTCCCCATGGGGAGCACCGGTAATCTTTGCAATGAAGAAGGACAAGACAAAGAGAATGTGTGTTGATTACAGAGCTTTGAATGAAGTCACCATCAAGAACAAGTATCTGTTGCCTCGCATTGATGATTTGTTTGATCAGTTGAAAGGAGCTACAGTGTTCTCTAAGATCGACCTCCGATCAGGTTACCATCAGTTGAGAATCAGAGAGGAAGATATTCCGAAGACTGCCTTCACATCAAGATATGGTCTATATGAGTATACGGTGATGTCGTTTGGGCTTACTAATGCTCCAGCATTCTTTATGAACATGATGAATAATGTCTTCATGGACTGTTTGGACAAGTTCATTGTAGTGTTCATTGATGATATCCTCATTTACTCCAAGACCCCAGAAGAACATGAAGAGCACCTTCGTCTGTCTTTGACGAAGCTAAGAGAACATCAGCTATATGCCAAGTACAGCAAGTGTGAATTTTGGACGTCTGAAGTAAAGTTTTTGGGGCACATCATATCAGCAAAAGGGGTAGCAGTGGATCCTACTACCGTTGAAGCAGTGACAGATTGGTTGCAGCCTACATCAGTTTCCGAGATTCGTAGTTTTCTTGGATTGGCGGGTTATTACCGTCGATTCATCGAGAACTTCTCCAAGATTGCAAAGCCCATGACCAGATTGCTTCAGAAGGACACTAAGTTCAAGTGGACACCAGATTGCGAAGAGAGTTTTTGTACCTTGAAGAAAAAGTTAGTCTCAGCACCAGTGTTGACTCTGCCGGATATTCGAAGGGATTTTCATGTCTATTGTGATGCGTCTCGTCAAGGACTAGGATGCGTGTTGATGCAAGATGGAAAGGTCGTATCGTATGCCTCACGTCAGCTTCGCCCTCATGAGCTGAACTATCCTACTCATGATCTATAGCTAGCAGCTGTAGTACATGCTTTAAAGATTTGGAGGCATTACCTCATCGGCAACAGATGCGAAGTATTCACTGATCACAAGAGTCTGAAATATATATTCACACAGCCAGATCTGAACCTAAGGCAAAGAAGATGGCTAGAGTTGATTAAAGATTACGACATGGGAATTCATTATCACCCAGGCAAAGCTAATGTAGTGGCAGATGCATTAAGTCGAAAAGGGTATTGTAACGCCATAGTTCTCCAAGACAGCGCCCCTATGCTGTGTCGTGAGATGGAAAGATTGAATCTGGGAGTCACAACCCGAGCATACCTTGCTACGCTCGAGGCAAAACCAGCTCTCGAAGATCAGATTCGTGAAGCTCAGAAGGAAGATCCAGATATGGCAGATATAAAGAAGAACATGAGGAAAGGGAAAGCTCCCGGTTTCTCGGAAGATGAAATGGGAACAGTTTGGTTTGGGAATCGTCTCTGTGTACCAGATAAGCCAGAGTTGAAGACCATTATTCTAAAGGAAGCCCATGATACCTTGTACTCTATCCATCCCGGAAGTACGAAGATGTATCAGGACTTAAAAGAGAAGTATTGGTGGGTTAGTATGAAAAGAGAAATCGTTGAATATGTGGCAATGTGTGACACTTGTCAGCGGGTCAAAGCGGAACACCAAAGGCCAGCAGGACTGTTACAACCTCTTAAGGTTCCCGAGTGGAAGTGGGAGGAAGTCGGTATGGATTTTATTACCGGTCTGCCCAGAACTCAAGCAGGTAATGATTCGATATGGGTGATCATTGATCGTTTGACTAAAGTGGCTCACTTTATAGCAGTCAAGACAACTTACAGTGGACCAAAGTTGGAAGAATTGTATATGGCTCGGATAGTTTGTTTGCACGGTGTTCCAAAGAAGATCGTTTCAGATAGAGGAAGTCAGTTTACTTCAAAGTTCTGGAAGAACCTACAAGAAGAGCTTGGTACCAGGTTAAATTTCAGTACAGCATATCATCCTCAAACAGATGGTCAGACAGAAAGGGTTAATCAGATTCTCGAAGACATGTTGAGAGCTTGTGCTTTAGACTTTGGAGGTTCTTGGGATAAAAATTTGCCTTATGCCGAGTTTTCTTACAACAACAGTTATCAGGCTAGTCTACAAATGTCCCCGTTTGAAGCTCTGTATGGTCGCAAGTGCAGAACCCCTCTGCTTTGGGATCAGACCGGAGAAAGTCAGGTTTTTGGGACAGATATCCTTCGTGAAGCCGAAGCCAAAGTCAAGGTTATTCAGGACAGGTTGAAGATAGATCAGTCTCATCAAAAGAGTTATGCCGATGTTCGTCGCCGAGATTTGTCCTTTAAAGAAGGAGACCATGTTTATCTCCGAGTGACCCCGCTTCGTGGTACTCAAATGTTTAACATGAGAGGCAAGCTCGCTCCTCGCTTTGTCGGTCCGTTCTTGGTTACCCATCGCCGAGGAGAGGTTGCCTACGAGCTTGAGCTACCAGCGTCATTGTCAGGTGTACACAATGTGTTTCATGTCTCGCAGTTGAAGAAATGCCTCCGAGTGCCTACCGAGCAAGCCGATCATCAGCAGTTAGAGTTACAAGAGGATCTGACTTATGTGGAAAAGCCTATCCGCATTCTGGATACAAATGAGCGAGTTACAAGGAGCAGGGTTATCAAGTTCTGCAAAGTTCAGTGGAGTAACCATTCGCCAGAGGAAGCGACGTGGGAAAAAGAGGACGAGTTAAAGGCTTCGCACCCCGAGTTGTTCGAAGGTCGTTCCGAATCTCGAGGACGAGATTCTCTTTAAGGGGGGTAGGTTTGTAACACCTGAATTTTCAAAACAGTGAAACCATATTTTCAAACTAGATTTGAATTCAAAATTAGTTTTATCAATGAAAAGCTTTTCAAATTAAAACCTTTAGATAAACCATTGAATTTTGAAAATTTATATTTTGCTAAGGGTCTTTGATCCTTAAAATATTTTATAAAATTATTTTGAAAATTTTTAGAATTCGAATTCATAATTTAAACTTCAGAATCATTTTCTGGAATTAATTTTATTCGAAAAATAATTTTTATTTGTTTGTGGGCCGCGCCCTCCCTTTTGGCCCAGCCGGCCCGCGGCCTGCCTCTCCCTCCCCTCTCTCTGCCGCGTGGGGCCCGCCTGTCGGCGCCGCCTCCCACGCCGGCCTCCCTCTCCCCTCCCTCTGCCGCCGGGGCCCACTGGTCAGGCATCCCAGCCCCCTGCCGTCCCGGGCCCGCCTGTCAGCCGGCTCCTTCTTCTCCGCGCCCGCGCCCCTCTCTCTCTCCTCCCCCGCCGTAACCGCCCGCCGGCTTCGCCGGAAGCCACCCCCGAAGCTCTAGAACCCTCCCCGCGCCCCCTTCGGCTCTATTTAACCCCCCCCGCAACCGAATCCGCGCTCATTTTTCGCCTTCGCCGCTCCTTTTCGCCGCATTCCTCTCTCCCGTGAGCACGCCGCCGCTGCCTTCAGCCGCACGCCGCCGTCGCCGGCGACCGTCCCGTGCCCCGCCGCCGGCACCGCCGGGTTCCCCGTCGCAAGGGCTACCTCGGCCCCGCCTCTGTTCGGACTCCCCGCCGCCGGAACGCCCTCCCCGCCGCCATCCCGAAGTCGCCGCCGCCTTCTTCCTCGCCGCCGGCCACCCTCTCGCCCGGAGCTCGCCTCCCTAGGTATATTCTTGCTCCCCACCCCGTCCTCTATCCATTTTTGTGGTTTGTTGGGCGCTAGGACCACCGTTCGCCGTTCGCCGCCGTTAGCCGGAGTTGGGGAAGACGGTCCCTGGGCGCGTGCGTGCCGCCCGCGTGCCCTACGCGCGCCTAGCCGTGGATCCCCGATCCAACGGTTAGGGTGCGGCCGGTCCACGGCTTGTGTGCACCGGTGCGTGGTGCACCCGGCCCACCTTGCTCCCCTGGTGCGCACGGCCTTGGGTCCACCATGGACCGAGAGCGCGAGTGTGTGGTTCACGGGTCCACCGTGGACCGTCTCCGACTGTTTTTAGGTTTAAGATTTGGGAGAACTCTGTTAATTCTTGTAAAATGCATATCAATTTCAAAATAACTCCGATTGAGCCCATTCAAATTTCTAAATGTTCATAAAATTATTTTCTACGTACTGATGTAATTATTTTGTACTGTTTGCATGGAACATTGTACTGTTATTTATTTGTTTTGTTCTTTCGACGCGTTGTAGTCGAAGTCGAGGCGACCGAAGAACTCCCTATTGCCACCGAATACCCGAATCTTTGCTACGAGGACCAAGGCAAGTCACCGGACCCTCTCGTGGACATAGTTGATCATGTTGAACCTACTTTTTGCAATAATTGCTATAACCCATAGGTTAATAACTGCATTAGCGATAACCTGTTCACTCGTTTATTTATTTATTTAGCTAATGTATAGCTTTGCTCCCTGAAGTGTAAACCCAAGCCATGCTTATATCACCGTCTCCTTGTCGCCAGTGTCGTTTAATAGTTAGCGCTGTATTATATAGGCGCAGTAATGCTAGCTTTAATATAATTAATATTTAGTCGTCAGGTTATTATCTCTACACCCCTTTGGATTTATATAAGTCTTGTCTCGTCGATTCCTGATGGTGGAAAGCGTGTGGAGTCGAAGTGATGTTGTGCATGGTGGGTTCCGGGTGCAAGCTAGGGCATTGGTGGTCGCACCCGGGGCACTATAAGGACCGGTCTGCGGGATCTGTCGCAAAGCATTACCGTGCTAGCCACAAGTCTATGGGTAAGACCTAATCCGTAGTATGGGTCGGTTCAGCCGGATGCACCGAGCGGAGGAGGCAAGATCATCTATCGGGAGTAGCCCAGTGATGACTTGTGCTGACGAGGCACTAATGGGGGTCGCACGTCTACCAATCGGGGTCTACTCAGACGTTATGAGTGAGATCCCAGTGGAGCGTGGATGAAACCTAGTGAGGTTGTCCTCTTGCTGAGCCGGACATGCGAAAGGTTTTGGCATGAGTTCCTTCGGGGTGACGTGGTGTCATCTCGACACACTGTTGTGTGCGGGAGCGAGTGCCTTGTGGGTAAAGTAGTACACCTCTGATCAGAGTATAACTTTTCGAAAAGCCGTGCCCACGGTTACGGGCGGCCAAGTGATGTTCTCCGCAGTTAGCTTTCTGAGTTAAAGTTGTGAATTGCATGTCATGATCAGTATGGGTTTGAAAGAGCGAGTGGGCACATGTGTGCAACTCGAGGTAGTGGAAAGTTAAGTTCTGTTATTTAATTCAGCATGTTTATTTCTGTTTAACACTGCTCATTAAAGATTAAACATAACTTAACATGCTTTTACGCAATTAGCCTTGTTATGCATCCTTGTTCAACAGCCATCATTATTTGCATGTCCGTGGCTTGTTGAGTACTTTGTACTCACCCCTCGTGGGATTCATTCTTTTAGATGTCGTGCACGAAGAAGAAGTCCAGGAGTAGCGTCCCAGTCGAGGAGTCGGATCCGTGGAGCCAAGGCGTTCTGCAGCTGAATTATTTTGCTTCCGCTTTATTTTGAGTTGTAATAAGTGTAGCCTATGAGCTACGTACTCGTTTTCCTTCCTGTTATTCGTTGTCAGCTGTGATCGTCTTGTAATAATGACATTTCATTTATATTCAATGAATTTGTGGTTCGTGAGAACCCGGGTCGTTACAACTTCGAAGCCTTCCTCCCAGCCTCCACCTTCGGTGTATCTTTTAGCTGGTCAAGCTTGGCATAGCCTGACACGTCTGTAAAGCTGTAAAGTTGTCTGGTACTTTGCTCAGTAGCTAGCTCTCTTTCCCTGTCTACCCCTATAAGCCTAGGGGCTTGTAGAGGGTATCTTGGTCTTTTCCTTAAGGCCCGCGTGCCTATAAAAGCAGGGCCATGCCCTTGTAGCAGGACACACGCTCCAGGGGGCCAAGAGACCCTGGAACTATTGCTCCATATTAGGGCATACCATGCCAAATCCACCACCACTGGACGTAGGGTTATTATCTCCCAAGAGAGGCCCGAACCAGTATAAACCTTTTTCTCCCTCTGTTAGAGTCCTTCGAGGCTCATTCTCCACATCACACTCCACCACACAAAAACCTGCTGGAACTAACGCAATTGTTCCAACAATGGTCAATCGCTTTAACTACTATTCTGTTATGTGCATATTAGATTGAATTAGTTAGATTAGATAATAAATAGTAGATTAGATTGATAATTAGTAGATTAGATTGATAATTAGCGGATTAGATTGTATTAGGATTATAAATACCCCATAAAGATCATGGAATAAATCAAGGGAAATTTGTAAAAATGCCATTAAAATTTTCTGTAATTTGAAAAATGCCAATGTCAGTGACTGTGGTAGGTCCCATCTGTCAGTGACACGCCGATGGCATATTTCAAAACCGTGAAAATTGTAATGGCATGGAAAAATTTGACCCATAAATCAAACAGAAGGAATTATTTAGTTCCTCTCCTGCTCCTACCAGTTTGGTATCAGAGCCCAGTTTTTGAGGATCTAAATACGATGACGACGGTCACCCCATCTGCAGAGTTGGCGCAGGTCATCACAGAATGGTAGCAGGCCATCGCTGGCGTCTTGGTGCAGCTAACAACCCTCAAGGCGTGGAGGGGCCTGACTCTGGTGGCTTTCATGCTGTCGGGTTTGGCACTATGCCAACGAGATCCTGCACGCTGCTAGTGGCAATAGTTTCCACACCACATCATCGTCGTCGTCGCCGGATGCAGAGGTAGAAGCGCTAGGGGGAGGAGGGAATTGGACCCGGTGGCTCGGTACGGAGGGTGGTGCGGTTGGAGGGAAGGGAGGCACCGCCACTGGCCAAACCCTAGCTGATCTTTCTTTGTCGCGACCGCCTCCGACTTCGAGAGGGCCACTAGAGAGGCCAACAGGGCGTCGCCGACCGTGGAGGTCTAGTCACAGGTGGAGTTCCTCAACGCCATCACACCCGTGACCCCTGATGAGGAGAGCCACAATGAGGCCCTCGACTCTGTCGTCCACTCCTTCTCCGACTCCACGGACAGCCAGGAGGTAGAGGACCCTGCAACTGACGGCTTCCCCAAGAGCGCCTCGACATCGGCTTTCCTCGACGTTCGGCATGACGCCGTTAGGTTCATTGCCACCGGCCTTACCCGACGCCACCCACCCGTGTGGCTACCCACCATGTGGGCACCATCTCCACGCTGGAGGCCCAACGTCAGCCCTCCCCGAGTGTCATTCTTCTCTGCACACCACTGGTCCTCCCCACAGGCAGGCCTGTGGACCACCATGCGTGCCACATGAGAGAATCGGCGCAACTTTTCCGCTGCCGAACTCCTCATCGACACTGCCGATTCTCCCCGTCATCGCTGGTCCATCCTGTCGCCGCCGGCCCGAGCCTCCCTGCTGCTGACTACCCTTGCCGTCAGCACGTAGAAGTTCCTCAATAGCCACAGATTGGGGCACAAGAATTTCTGCCACAGAAGATCATGTTTCGCCACAGAACATCCAAACTGTTCAAGGAGTTATTTGCTACGCGCACCCGTTTCATATACAAAACATCGGGAGGGCAGGGCACATAGGGCTGCCAGTCATAGATGGGAGCTGTGTCGCCGCCGCGACAGCTACTGGCGTTTGATCCTTGGGTTCAACAATGGCGGCAGTGGTTTTTACGATCCAGCTTCACAAGGGTGGTGTCACGACACTCGCTGTTGCATGATTTTTCTTATCTGGATTTTCAACTCTTGAGGACAAGCTGATTTTCGAGGGAGGGAGAGATTGTTATGTGCAGATTAGATAATAAATAGCAGATTAGATTGATAATTAGTAGATTAGATTGTATTAGGATTATAAATACCCCATAAGGGTCATGGAATAAATCAAGCAGAAGGAACTATTTAGTTCCTCTTTTGCTCCTACCATATTCAGTCATTAATTTACTGTAAATGTTAAAAAGAAAGGGTAGCCACAGTTTTGGGTTTAGGTCATAAAATACTAGGTAAGTTATGAAGAATGTACAAGAACTGCTTTTAGCAGAGGAAACATGCTTCGATTTGCAGTCCAATCTTACATTTAGCTTTTCTTTTTTTTTAAAAAAAACTAGCTTACTTTTTAAGTTAGATCATTGTAATCAATGTAACTTTGGACCTATGCAGGTATATCTGTTTGTTGAAAGTGGTCCTTCCTAAGTTCCTATCGTGCCATGGGTGTTCTTTTTCAATATTTGTTTCAGGCTGTTAGAATCAGGGTTGCTGCTGATTTTGCTGAAATATCATTGGAGTTAAGACAATTTCTCAATCTGAAAATGAACTGTTATAACTGCATAAAGAAAAAGTTGGTATGCTTTGCTTTTCTACTTTTCATATATAGTTTCTGTCATATGCAATTTATATTTATGCTTACTACCATGTTGTTCCTTAGCTGAATATAATAAGAATAAACATGTTAATGTCCTTGGAAGTGTCTCAATGTGTTGAACGTGAGAATTAATTTTACTAGTGTACTATATCTTCTTCTTCATTAGCCTTTCAATCTCAAGCAAGTTGGAGTCGGCTAGAGTTAAAACCCACTCTTGAGTTTCCACTCCATTTGAGTGACTAGGTTTTCTGTTAGTTCATTAAGTCTATTACAACAGGTAGCAATAACCGAATGCTGTGTTTGCTTCAGTGGCTTGTTTTTTCATATCTAGTACGTCTTCGGAAGGTCCGATTGTGTCAGAGAAATGCCCGGAGAACATTCGTGCCCCTAGCTGCAGGATTATTGCTTGGCATCAGGGCTGTGGGAATCACTGACTACCATCGGGAGATAACGATTCTCTGGCATATATTTATATATGACATGGTTTTGGCCAGTTGTATCAATTGCGTCAGAACATGGAGATGCCGAATACCACCACGGAGACAACAGGTTTCCCATTGGACATGATCAGAATATGTCCAGGAACTGCGATAATTCAATGGAACAATCGGATGCCATCAACGTCGTGGTGTCAATACGTACTGGTATGTCCTGTAATTAAACAATGCCGTTCCATCTATTCTCTTGCACTTGCCCTAAAACAACTTGCAGGCCTCCCCAACGGGAAACGACGTCTACCAGCCCCGTTCAATAATTCTCTTAATATGCAATTGTCTGCAACAATCCATGTTGAGGCATGAAATATTTCTAGCTGCCTGCTGCCATGGCATCAACCACGGGGAGCATGTCAACTACGCCAGAAGCTCAGAGTCGCTGTACCTACTCAAGATGATCTTCTTCAACTCTTGCACCAAATTGCAACGCAGGTACATGCACCTTTCCACCATTATTCAAGAAAAAAGCCTCTGCTTTCTACAGTGGGTAGTGTTACCGCTCACTACATGGTTTCTCTTTTATTTCCCCCCGATTATGATATGTTTTACAAGTATTGCGACTGGCACGTCCGGGTGGTCCGGGGCGGGAAAGAGGCCTGGAATCTGGAATCTCCGTGCTCCGCCTCCAATTCCTCAATTATATCGTCCACTTGGGGAATCTGAATATTTGTATGAAAGCGAAGGGCGAACATGACGCCCCAAAAGCGCGATGGCGTCGATGATGCTTGCACCCCCCCTGTCACGCCCAATGGCCGAGCAAAGACCGGAAAGAAATGCACCACCGCCAGTGCCGGCACTTTCTTCCATCAAGCACGAACAAAAGTCGCGGGAGCACAACACAGAGCGGCAGTAGCACCGGTGGTCACGGGTCACCGCTGCCATGTCCCAGGGAGGAGAGGGGCAAAAGAGTATTAAAGCGAAACAGAGGACGAAAGCGAAAGCAACAGCAAAGCACTGGGGCGCCCACTCTCCGTCGCGTTGGATTTGCATGAATCTTGCGTGCTTCGGGGGGGGGGGGGGGGGGGGGGGGGGGCAGTGCCCCACGGCGGCTGCAAGTTGCAGCTGGAGCTCTGTCTCACTGTCTGGCTCTCGGCGTGTGGCTGGAGCCAAGGCGGAGGCGATTAAACAAGAGGCGGGCGGTTAGCAGTAGAGGGGACACCAACCACCTCGTGGAATTCAGACACGGCTGCTGTGGTGCGCGCAGGCCGTAACGCCGGTGAGTTTTCCGTCTAGTTTTCAGGTCAGCTTTCCACGTTTTGTCGTGGCCGGGCGAGACACCCCATTCGCCAGCGCAGCCTATTATAAACGGGCTAATGCGATCAATGCACTGAAACTGGACTATCTTGGAGGCCTGGAGAAAAATAGCAGCAGGCGATGACTCCTGAAGGAGATAGTTGAGTGGTCAGATCAGGCGCGTGGCATGACTGAACTGGGATTTCCCTGCGAGAGCTGAGTCAGACACCACGCGGTGCAACAGAGCAAGTGGCTCTGACACTTCCCTTATTCCGGCTTGTGATTTTCATCTTTCGCTGTGTATTCGGTCGGGAACGCTGTCAGCGGTGCCGACGACGAGGTCACGAGGATACGCCAATATGTCATCAACTCCGGCTGAGGCTGGTCGGTGGTGCCGCGCGGATTACTGAACAGAGAATCAGGTGAAAGAAACACGCCTTTTCGCTTTCTCAGAAAGCCCTTGTTTTAGTAGTAGTATGTCGCACTGTCATGAGCACCTCCACTACAGCTGTCTTGAGGCCGTCCCGTGTAACAGTGTCTGCAACTGGAGCTTTTTGAGTGGATCTGCTCGTCCGGAGATGGCGAAAAGGGGAGGAGAAGAAAGAGGCATGTGGCCGTGTGGCCAAGCTAGGTAATGAATTGATCTTGCAGCTGCTGCCTGCACAGTGTCCACTCACTGGATGGTGCAAGTATCTGACCGTGGCTTTGCTTTGAGGACAGTGAAATGTGAGAAGGACTCGAGATTATTGGGGCATGTGGTGCTTCTTGCTGGGTGGACCTCCAACTCATTCCCGACTACTTCGTGCCAGCCATTATCAGGCAGAAACACAACCTTCATTTCATTCTAGCTGAGCTGATTGACAAATCAATCAGACCCTCTCTGCAACTGGCCAACTAACTGCAGCCAGAGGTGCCTTTTCTGAACTCAGATTCAGAGCATGCCGAGGCAACATGTGCCCATGGGCAGGCAGCAAGAGCAAGAAGCATGAGCGCGGAGTATTTTAAGCCGATCTGAACAAGGACAGGTGAACAATTAATATACTCGGGTCGTATGGAAAGTACATTACAATTAAGAGATGAAGCGAAACCGGGTTTTATGAGAAGCACAGAGTCCACGTTGAGGCCGACCGATCTCTAGCCGCGCTGTGGATGGATACACCTGCTCCACAGCGACGGCAAGCAGAGCAGCAAGCTTTCATTCAGATCAGTGAGAGCCTGACCAAATCTAAACTATTCATTGCGGTGCAACAATGGCAAACTTCTTTTATTCCTTACACCTCGCAAGCATCAATCATCATGCTCCAAGTACTACCAAATAGGTACTACATTACAATGTACAACTGCCTTACAACAACAACACCACATCAGTAAATAGGTATAGTGATCTTAAGGCCCGGTGCTCCTAACCAAACAGCCACCGGTGAGTGACTGAAAAACAACACGCAGGATTCACCAAATGCTTATTTATTTCACTACCGCTAAAGTCCCTGGCGCTATACTTTCTGAGTGAATTTATGTACACTGGGATTGCGCGCCGATGGCGTTTCCTGGCGAGGATCTCCATGGACACAGAGCTGCAGAGAGATGGTGGCAGTACGCTGAAGGCTGTGCCACTCAGATGCCTTCCGCCCAGTACTTGCCATTCTGAGACGCATGAAGCAACTCTGCAACCAACTGGCTAGTCAAGCAGTCAAGCACACACTGACACAGTATTACCATGGCCCGCGACTCCTCGTGCCCAGCCAGGAGATTGATCGGAGGCTACGTTTTTGTTTCCTCCTCAGGTGGTTCTCGCTGCCGAGAACCACCGTCACAACTCACAATTGCCCGCATTGCATCTGCAGAAGGATGGCGTCGTCCAGACCGTGTCCCATGCCGGTGCCGTCGGCCAAGAACAAGGCCTTGGGCTCGAGCTTCACGCTGTTGTAGGGGTGGCTCTGGCTGACACTGAGGGCTCCCGGTAGCTGCGGTGACATCAAGTGCCGTTGCGCGCCGAGCGACGGCGGGAGAGGGGGTTTCGCGTCGACGAGGGCACCGAACTGGTCCGAGGCAGTGGTGAGCACGGACGGCGACGACGGCGAGGAGTTGTTGGCGTCATCCTCGGGCAGGTTGACCGTGGTGATGTCGTGAATGCTGGAGCGGCGCTTGTCCTTGCCGCCGGAGTTGAGGCGGATGAAGTACTTCTGCGCGTGACTGGCCACCTGCGTCGGCGTCCGGCTCGTCACAAAGTGACGCGAGATGTTCCTCCAGTCCCCCCTCCCGTACTTCTTCAGCCCCATCAAGAATGACCTACACGCAAGAAGGCGATCAAAATTCTGCCAATTGAAGCGAGAAGAACCTAGAAGTAGATCCACCGAATTCCAGCACGGCTACGAGCCTACGATTCTGATCGAATCGGGTCGTCTGCTTACTTGTGCTCCTCCTCCGTCCATGGGACGCCTTTCTTCCGCTCCTGATCTGGGGCGCGCCCACGTTTGAGGTAGCAGCCGCGCCTGAACCCGGCGTCGCTGCCGTCCCAGTCCTGCAGGGTGAACGCGGACGCGGCGGACAAGCTGCTGTAGCGAGGGAACGGCACCAGACCGGCCTCGATGGAGTCGACATCGTTCTCGAGGTCCTTGTAATGGTTCACCACGTCCATGACCGTCTTCCTGGGCAGCATGGCGGCGACCAGCTCCCACCGGTTCGGCGCGTCCCGGTCGATCTGCGCGAGCGCCTTCTCGAAAACCTTGTTCTCCTCCGCTGTCCACGCGTCCGCTCCTGCACCGTGCCGCTCCTGCCCGGCAGAGTATGGAAACGGCAGCGCCTCCAGGAACGCCTCCGCCATCATCTTGGCCGCCGTGTGCCCGGCCGAGCTGCTGGTGGCTTGGCGCGGCGGCGAAGACGAAACAGATAGACGGAGTTAAAGGGCGAGGTGGAACTTGGAAGAAGTCTCAAATAGCTCAGATAAATTATGCAGGGAAATAGATGCTTGTGATTGGGCCTCGGTGGAGTTTGTTGCTACGCTGTAGATCCCAGTGGGCGTTAAGCGCGCGCGCACGCGAGCTGCCATTGTGTTGTGACGAGCCGGATTCGCTGAGCTGGGAGGCTTGGTTTGTTATTGGATCCCAGCCGTCCATTACTATTCGACGGTGCAGAGCCATCTCGGCTGTTGTGAAGTCTCAACTCCGATTGCTGAGAAGTGACCCGGCAACGGCTTCTCGGATCCTAGCAAAACAGTTTGGGATTCGTGGACTGCACTCTACCATCGGCTTCTTCGACGGCAGATGATCTTATTTCTTTGGCTTTTGGGATCTCTCACACCCGACTGGTGTTGTCCGGTCGGCATTGGTGGCTAGCTCGCTTAGAATGTGTTTGGTTCGCTGGATATCTCTGGATGAGATAGGGTCATTCCATTCAGTCAGCTGTTTGGTTGGAGGGCGAAGGTGGATGAGATGACCACCGAAAGGAATATTCCTTCAATATGCTGGATGGAGAGATTCAGTAAATTTTTCTGGATGAGCTCATCCAATATTGGATGAGATGACGTGTCATCTCTTGATTGGTTATTACACATTTATTTTTTTGTTTATAAATATTCAAATGAATTTTACTCCCAAATTATTTATCCAAATTATGATTTAATTACATTATTGTATTGATTATAATTTAATCTATAAAATAAGATCTCATTTGATTATATTTTGTTAAAATATATATTTGATAAGTGGGTCCCACTAAATTTAACCTTATTTCATCCAAGTCGTATACATCTAACCAAACAAAAATTTGTCTCATCTTATCCATCTAACCAAACACTTTAAATGTATCATTCCATCCCTAAAATCATGGATGGGATCAACCTATCCATCCTCACGCTCAAACCAAACGGACCTTAGTCGAGTAGGATTGCCGTCATGCAGACTTGTTCTGTTGTGCTGCTGTGATTGAGATTTGCACGTGGTATTCTGATCGTTACTCTGTCTCGCACTATCTTATCATATGTTGCCGCAATGGTACTAGTATTAGTTTAGGTTTTTCTGTTAACTCGTGATTAGGGTGGGTTCTGACTGTTGGTTCCGTGGTTCGCATTGCTACTAGCTGGGATGAGAAAAAAAATACTGTCATGGTGGAATACGGGTTGTGTTAGATTGATGCCACAGTTCGACTGATGCTCATGCTTAGGTCTCGTCTTTATAGACCCTACGATGAACTCAGCACTTTGGTATCTGTCTAGCAGAAGATACCTCCTAGATTTTATTTCCTAAATTTCATATAAAGATGATTCTAAACTTTATTTCTTTCTAAAAATTAATCAATCTACAATAGTTTCTCAATAATTTTAATGATATCTTTAAATATGTATGTCGGTCAACTTATACCAACACACGGAGGAGAAAACAATGCACATAAGAGAAAAAATAGGTGAGAACAAAAATAGGAATTCATCAAACTAATCTTATATTTAAAAGGAATGAGATGTAATTTAGGAAATGAATAGAAAGAGATTCATTTAAGATAACTGTTAAAGCTTCGTTTTTTACCAAAATATTTAATTCAAAATTAGATAATAATATAGGTAGTCTCAAAATGCGGCCATTTTTTTTGCTAAGGTTCCTCTTTGTAGTTACATGTCCAATAGCAATCGCCCTTTCTTTTGTGCGATGGTATTTAGCAACCGTCTTTTCTTTTGTGTGATGGTATTTTCAATCCTTAACATTATTCATTTTGAATTGATGAACGTAAGTCGAGGAATGGGTTGTTGTAAGTCTTTGGACCTGTGGTCGTGGTCGTGGCTGATGGAATGGGAGGTGCTGCCATGGATGAGCTCGTCCATGTTGAGTAACCTCATTGGGGAGATTATTCGTCTTGAGGGTGATTCAGGTACAATTCAAAGTATGCAAGCCTTTTGTATGCTTTACACCATACATACATGAGTTCTGATAGTAACTAATTTCGGTTTAAATTATATATAGTTAATACTACCTTCGGTTTTCTAAATGACACCGTTGACTTTTATTATAACATTTGACCATTTGTCTTATTTAAAAAATATTATTTATTTTGTTATAATTTATTTTATTATTGAAGATACTTCAATCATAAATATTTTTGTTTGCATATTTGCATAAAATTTTAAAATAAGACGAATAGTTAAATATTGTGATGAAAGTTAACGGCATCATTAACAAAACGGAGGTAGTATCTCAACATCACAAATAAAACTACCGGACTAATGGTTAATGACCCAATTTTGAGAACAAGATAGATGTATTTTTTTCATTTACTAAACTTATCTACAAGTTTACTTGCTCTGCAGCCCCTGTCAGTTGAGTTGGGACCTGGTATTCTCAGCAACATTTTTGATGGGATTCAGGTAACATCAAGTTGTGAACATGATGGAATACCTATATTTCTTTCTTTGTTTTGCTATGCCCGCTTCTTATCTGTTGACTATTGCCATGTCCTTTTAACTATTGCATTTGCAGCACCCTCTGGAAACTATCGCTATTAAATCTGGAGACGTGTATATTCCCGTGGTGTTTCAGTCCCTGCCCTTGACAAAGATGCTTTGTGGGAATTTGAGCCAAAGAAGCTAGGTAATCCATTTTTACTGTACTTGAGATCTGTAAATTATGGACATCCTGTTAATAGTGTTCAGTGCAAGACACTCTAAAACCATCTTATTATCATTCTGCTTCAGGTGTTGGAGGATGTTATCACTGGCGAAGATTTATATGCTGTAAGTTGTCATGATTTTAAGATCTTTTTAAGATCTGTTTCACGGTTATTAATTTTGTGCAAAAGGATAGTACATTGAGATTTGTAGATGCCAGTTTGTGCATCTCCGACCTAGGAGGAAAAAATAGGCTCTTTGTTAACACTCTTAACTCCAGAGTAAGTAACGAATTTGGACATTCACGGGGAGGAAGAAGGAAGTGACATTATAAGATTAGATAACATCGTCGGATCTACAATCAACGATCGAAACTGTTATCATGGTCACATGAGATGATGTCGACAGGCTCAACACAGGTCGAGCGACAATGGCAGCCAGCAGCAGATCCGGCCACCTACAAGCTCATTGCATCGAGGACGCTAATGCTTCCAGTGTGAGAAATGTGACCACATGGCAGGGGAGGCCAATAATAAATGGACTAATGTCGTTGTGCTGGACAAAGGGCGCCGTCGCATTAGTGATGATAATTGAATCTGAATCACAAGCTCCTTTGAGTACATAGCATGACAGGTGCTGTGTGGGTTGAGACAAAAGACGATTGTGACCGTACCATTATAGGATGAAAGTGACAATCATTGAGGAGAAAGGTGGTGGTGGAATCGAGCTAGATGGTTCTTGAAGGGGCTTGAGCACGTCAATAACAAGATCAGTCTGTGTGTATTGATGGAGGTGATTGGATTTAAGTAGCCCCTTTGAAACAGCTTATTAATAGTTTAATTCATGTGAAAATCCTTTAAAATTCCTGTTTCCAAGAGCCTAAAAGTTTTTATTTTAAACAATCTAAAAAGTGTTAAGCGGTTTATTGATTTCTTATTGTTAGAATAATTTGTTTGATCCACAATCTATTTGTCGAAAAAAATGGGACGGCGAAAAGGTAGGATGATCTGTCATCTACGGTCACCTTCAATTATGCCTTGCTTCGATTTGTTTTCTCGCTTGACATCAGTTTCTTTCTGTAATTCTGTGTCGCTAGTTCCTGGCTGTTGCCTTGCAGGAACAGTATAGAGAAGAGCAGCTTTCTTGTTGTGCAGTTGCATTGCAGGTGGTTGTGCATTTGTTTACTGTTATTTGCTGGTGCCTTTCTCCCACGCCTGCTTTGTTTTGTTTAATCATGGTCCTACAGTTCTTTACTCCTTTTTTTTATCAAAGCTGGTTTTGCACACCCTTTGTTTAATGCTGCTGCCTGCTACTGAATACATTTAGAGAGGAAGGTGTTAGACAATGCAGGTGCAAAATTGTTGGGTGATCTTGAGTAGATGCTTGCAACTTCTGGATAGAAAAAACCGAAGGTTTTTGCGGTACAAGTGGAACAAAATGCAGTCTAATGGGTTTGTTTGCTTGTGCTGCAGAATTCGACACGGTTAACCTCAAGCACTGAATTAGATGTTAGACCGATGCCATTTACGCCAGTCACTCGCTAGGGTATATATATGGTAAGCACATAAATGATTGTCTTGTCGGAAATCTACGAGAGATTCCATTTCCAAGCCTTCGAAAGCCTTCCGTTTTTAAATATTCGATTGCCGTCTATTTCTTAAGGTTGTTTATAAGATTGTTACACGAATGGAGAGGGGTGTAGATTTTTCAACAACCATTGAACGGAATATGGGCTTGTTTGTTTTGAGGAGGTGATCTGCTTCACGAATAACTTCCCGGCCCAATAAAGGGCAAACAAGTAAAGCCCACAGACTGGTGAGCCCAACTCAAGATTTTTATTGCAGCTACGTCACATCATCACTCCGAGTCTCCGACTGACTGTTCTCCAATCCCCACCCACCCCATTGCGCCAAGCCAAACCAGAGCTGCAGTGCAGAGCACTCCGCCGCACCGCAGAGAGAGCCATGGCTTCCCCATCCCCGTCCTCCTCTCCGCTCCACCCGCAGCACCCGCACCTACAGCCCCAGTACCAATCCCCACCGCCTCCGATGCCGCCGCCCCCCGCGGCGCCGCACAAGGCCATCGTTCTGGAGGTTACCGTCGTCTCGGGCAAGCACCTGAAGAACGTCAACTGGCGCCGCGGAGACCTCCGCGCCTACGTCGTCGCCTACCTCGATCCCTCCCGCCGCGTAGCCACGCGCCCCGACGACGTCGGCGGCTGCAAGCCCGCCTGGAACGAGCGCGTCGTCCTCCCGCTCCCGCCCCATCTCTCCCCGCACGATCCGTCGCTGCTTCTCTCCCTCGATGTCTTCCACTCCAAGCCCTCCGATTCGCCCAAGCCGCTCGTCGGTTCCGCCCGCTCCCCTCTTCGCGATCTCCTCTTCTCAACGAACCCTAACCCTAGCCACGATTCTCCCGCCTCTCCTCTGATCACCCTCCCGCTTCTACGCCCTTCCGGCCGGCCGCAAGGCAAGCTACGCATCCGCCTCGCCCTTCGTGAGCAGCCGCCGTCTCCTCCCGAGCCGCAGTATCCGCCTCCGTCATCCCCCTACTATTTCCCACCACCTCCACCTCCCGCATACTCGGCCCCGCCTCAATATGGCTCGGAGCAGTACTACCGTTCCGGTGGGTACTACTCTGCGCCACCGCCCCCACCTCAGTACGAGTACGCCGCAGGTCCCTCTGCACCAGTGGAGTATGGCAGGCAGTACGATCCTAGAGCGCGGAATGGGAGTGGGAGTGGGAATGGGAGGTATGGAGTAGGCACTGGGCTTGCAGTGGGAGCGGTGGCTGGGGCCCTTGGGGGGCTTGCAATTGATGAAGGTGTGAAATACAAAGAGAAGTCAGCAGAGCGGGTTGAAGAGAAGGTAGCACCAGCTGGAAGGGACGACGATTCAAGGGGATACCGTGAGTATTGATTAGGAGTTCGTTTGGGTGAGGATGCACTGTGAGTTGGTCCTTCTCCATCCCTTCCAATGTGGGAATAAAATTCCAGTGTGATTTTATTGTTGGCTTTCCTGTATATATTTCCTCCGGTTTGTGAATTATCATGCTACTTATGCTTATGGCTTCTGTCTTATGTTGAATTTGGTGTGTATCATGAATGTTTTATTATTACATTTGAAACTGTACCTGTAACTTAACTTTTCGTTTTGACTGTATCTTTCCTTGTATCTGGTGTTTGGCATTGAGGTAGACTCCAAGTATTTGTGTATCCAAGTATGAGATATCACTATACAGAACAGCATTGAAAATTGGCATATTCATCCCTCATTGCAATCTATCTATACATGATTTGCATTATGGTGCATTAATTGATGGCTGTTGATCTATTATGAGTTTAGTAATTGGCACTAAGAATATGGAGCTAGGATATGAAGTTGGTATACATCATTCGGATCGAAATGTAGAGGCATAGTTGAGTTCAATATTTGCACTTTGCATGCATTGAAGGAGAAGAAATTTGCCAAAAAAAGGAGGGTCTGAATTAATTGGATTGGTTTAACATCAAAATTATCACACTAAAAAAAATATTTTCCATGTTCATATGTTTCTTATGCTTCTGAAGACAATAACAATTTATGTATGCACTGTTTGTGATCTTTCTTATGTTGTTTATGATTTTATTACCCTTTCTCTAATTGAACTTCAAGGGCTTTATTGTACTGAAATCCAAATGTCAAGTAAAGACTCACTTATTAAACTGCATTGAATTTTGTTAGAACATCCAAAGTAGTATATATGTTTTTAGTATACTTATTGGATGTACCCTTTTGGTCTTCACAGTAGTATTGTACTATTCGTGACTTTTTTTACATAAGATTTTCTCTCATCGTCACACTTTATAGGCAGTCTACAATTATCTTTTAGGACAACAACAAATAGTCCCTTTTGTAATAATCATCTGGGCATAACGAGCACAAAAAGTTCCTAGTTGTGCAGCCCCCCCCCCCCCCCCCTCCTCAACACACACAAGTTAGGACACCAACAGTTCAATTAGCCACTGATTTTACCTATATCTCTGCATGACATGATTGCCTTATTTTGTTATCTTTTCGAGTTTTCTGTTATACAACAGGGATACGTTTTATTGAGGTGGATCGCAATTCTGTTAAGCTCTCAGTTCATAAAGGCACATCTGCGACCTTTTCTTCTTTCTGCTTATTTAGTGTGTGAGATTAAATACTCTGTATGGTCATGAAAACATCATGTTGTTTTGGACATTGAAACAGTCTTTAAAATGTAACTTCAACCAGTATTTTTTTGCAAAATATTTGAAAAGGGCAATAAAGTTATAAAATTATGGAAGTACTTTGTGAGAGAAATATGCACATATGATCTTCATGCATCAAATCTAAATGTGTGAATTGTGAAAATATATTGATGCCTAAAGTTTCTAAAGTCTGATTTAAAACATGTCCAGAGGCACCTTTTTTGTGACCAGAGGGAGTATAATACTGCATGTGCCTGCTATTTATTTTTGCTCTCAGGGATAATAATGATGTCTTATTGTTTTTCAAAAAAACTTCAATCAAACTATTAGATTGAAAAAAGTATCATGTTTATTTTTAGTGTTCTACATGTATCTTTGGGAAGGGCAGAGTCATATTTACTGTAACTAGATTTCACAGTGCCACACATCAACCTCAAGCTGGCTCATATGTCATAAATGTGAGTAGATAATCTGAACCAGTGAACCACTAGTGCCATATTTAGTATTTTAAAGGCATCATTTTGGTATCGCTGCTAGATTCCTAGTTGGGGAAAATCAATATAAGTTCAATTGTCTGGCTTATCTCCACCCACTTGGGAAGGGATAAGTAAAATTGGTTTGCATGTTCTTTGGATTTTTGTGTGTATATATCTTTCTGATGACAAGGTCTCCAGTCACTTCTGATAAAAAGGATTATTTGTTTCTCTTCCACCCTAAGTTTGTCAAATCATTTATTTCTTTGGTGTATTGGGCTTTATTTAAATTTACTGCATTTCATTATATTCATCATATCATAATATGTTTATGCTATAATAACCTTGAAGATACTAAAGTTCACATCAGATCTACATTTATTTTGATTGTGTTAGTTATGATCAACATGCAGTGTTTTTCTCTTTGAACGAAATCGTTTTTTTTAACTATCTTTGAAACTTTGGTGTTGAAAATCTTTTTTTTAAGTGTAGTGCAACAGTACTCTGACAGCTTACATGACCTGAAGATGCTTGAAGGATTTAACTAAGTATAGTTGATAATAGAATGCAAGTGGGTCGACCCATGCTAGTTCATTTTGTTTACAGTTTTGAATCTAATTTGAACTATCAAACAGAAGAAAATTGCTTTTGTAGTTGGATGTAATGGACAAATGGGTGCCCATGATTGGGTAAACTTGCATCTCTAGTTGATATGTTTTTACTTGTCATTTTGATTGTAATATACTAGAGCTGTGTTTTATTATATATTATCTTTAAATTTAACGGCTAACACTATGTTTTCAATGTACGTGTCTATGGGTGGCTTAACTATACACGCCACACGGATAAAACTATGGGGAAACATCGAAACAACTTGGTCAGTTAAGGTTTCTCATGGCGCAGTACAATGCAGTCAGTTGTGTAGGTTCTGTAGTGCCAGAATGCCAATTACCACCATTACTCGTGCAAAATTTATATTTTAGTTTACTTCTGTTAGCTTGTAACGGATGTTGTTTTGACATAGTTTGATTCTTCAGACTTCTAGTTCGTAATCAAGGCCAAGTTATAGCTACTGTAAAGAAGCGAGTCTAGTGTAAATTGTAACTGTTTGCTCCAAGTACGTGCAAGGTCAATGTTTACTGTTTTTTAGCGTCTATATGGGCCTTCGGATGAGACGTGTTAATTTAGAAGAGGATTATGTTCCGTAGGAAGATTTAGGAATGGCGTGAAGGCTGATGGCAACTAGCGAGCCCTTAAAAACATGATAATCATGCATCAGGTGTACTGTATATTTTTATTTTCTACTGAGTCCAATCGACGTGTTGTGGTTTTATTCATTTCCAGAATTCCATTTTTGTAGAATCTGTCATGGAATACCTTATCCCTGCTTTTGTTAAAAAAGTTGTGGAATAGTTGCTTTCGATTCCCCACTTTTTCTTATTTTTAGGCAACTGTTCGGAGGAAAGAGAGCTGCTCCCGTGAACAGTATCCGACATTGCACATTTGCACGCTCAAGTTTGAAAGCACCCTGAGAGAACGAGAAATTATGTGATGGACACTCAGAATTTTTTTCTAGGTCCAGGTCTCCCTTTGATTAATAGCTCTATGGCACAATCAAATCCTATCTGATCTGAACTCTACTGATCTCAATATCTCAAATGAGCTCTTCTGTTATGCTCTACCTCCATTATTACGTCTAGGGACTTGTATTTACAGGCGCATTTGTGGACATCTATTTAAATGCAGGAATTACAGAGTAAACAACCTTATGAGGTTGTTTTGATCATTACAAATATTTTGTTTACACCAGGAGGTTTACTCTAGTCGAGGTTAGGACATCAAAATCTTACATAGTTAATGGATATCTCGTCGGATGTCACTTTTGTAAGCCAAGATAATTATCTTCAGATAGTTTAGGTGGCTGGACTCTGGAGGTTGGGGTCTTCGGATGTGGGATAGTGCTGGTACCTCATGACCTTCACGTCTCATCGTCATCCAAGCCCTTGGTGATCAGGCTCCATGTCTAACGGGCGGAAGTGGTTTGAAGAGATTATAGTTCACAGATAAGATAGCCATATAGTTCAATGATAAGATGGCCGGTGTAGCCCGTCAGAGTAATTCCCAACAGCAACCTCTCCATCTACTAATGTGATATAAAATTCGTTTGTTCAGTTCAGAACTGATCCACTCCCTATTATACTGACAGGATTGGGGCCACAATTTTTACTCAATCCGTTTCTATTCTTTTTAAATGAGCTTTGTTTGTCATGCTACATTCATTACCTCTTAAGAGATATTAAGAGATAATATTAAGATTAATATGGATCAATAATTTTAGTTAGGATTAAAAATAAAGTAAAATTGAAAATATTTGGTAACTAGCAAATAATTTAAAAATTAGCGTAGAAAAATGAAAAACTAGCTTAAAAATAAAAGTCAAGGTTAACCTGTTACCTCTTGATCAATGGTTTATAATTTTTTTAGTGTACCGCTAAAATTTGTTTTTTAAATATGATGAGTCACTCTTGGTTGTCATCTGATGGCTCGAATGCTTCACATGCTGCTTATCATCATGTTATGCTGCCATGGCATCCATACACCTGTCAGTCCAATGTGGTTTACGAGCCAACTAATGGTTAGTCATTAGTCCACAAAAGTGAACTGGTGGGAGTTAATAGAAATATCCAAATATACGTGAACTAATTATTAGTTAATCCATTCAAACCGACGGAACTCTGTTGTTTTAGTCGATTTTTTAAAATAATATTGAAATTGCTCTTTTAGGTAACTCTTCTAGAAAATTTCTTAACTAAACTCCTATCGGCGCTTAAATAGCCGATATGACTTCTCCGTCGATCAACCAACAATCGACAAAAGAAGGACCCCGTACGCCTAGCCATTTCCCGCGCTACTTGCTTTTAGTTTTTTTGTCGATAGTTCAT
Organism: Zizania palustris; assembly: GCA_019279435.1. Lineage (NCBI taxonomy): Eukaryota > Viridiplantae > Streptophyta > Magnoliopsida > Poales > Poaceae > Zizania > Zizania palustris. The sequence continues at coordinate 7,507,637 of JAAALK010000282.1, forward strand.
AATTCTGTCAACATTCAAATGCTTCTTGATAATTGAAGTATTCATAGAGATAGTATCGATCGTTTAAAAATATTAATAGACTCCTTTCGACAAGATTCTTTTTTTAATTTTCTGAAACGATCACTTAGAAGTACAATTTTGCATGAAAAAATATTTTAAAAAAGTTCGTTCTACACAATAATTTGGCAGCTGCATCTGGCGTTCGACACGTCGCCCTGACAAGTGGCACGTCACCCATCCTCTCTAGTCTCTATTGCTCCGTCACAATAACGCCGTACTCAGCTCGCTCCACCTTTTCATGCCTGGTCCGGTGAGTGAGGCTAAACCGGACACGGACAGGGACGTTTTACACGTACGCCCGATTCGTCCACAACTCATCCCCTTTCTCGCCAGTCGCCACCACCCTGTGCAGTGCAGTGCAGTGCAGTGCAACTCGAGCGAGTAGCCGAAGCGTTCGTTCAGTGAACCTGTCGCCAATCGAACACCAAAATGCCTTTTTGCACTCGAGGGAATCCCTTGACAACGCCTGCTCCCACCGCTATCTGCCGCCTGCCGGAGCGCGCTGCTGGTGAATTGACCCGGCGGCGCCATGAACGAATAGCTACTAGCTAGGCGGCGTCGCCGGCGTCTCCGCGTGCCACACGTACGACACGCACATCGCTTTTGTACCGTTAAGTTCCACACTTCCGCTTGGGATGGGACTGGGAGCGGACAAGTCGGCGAAGTGGATCGGCGCTTGGATGGCTCCGGTGCTGCCACGACGCAGCTCTCGATCGCGATGGTCCGATCGACCCGCGCGTCCAGCTCCGGTGCCCATGGGCGGTGCATGCATGATGCATGATGCATGATGCATGATGCGTGATGTGTCTGCGCGCTTGTTACATCATATGTGTGCTTGATCATATCGTGATGGGTTGTCAATACTTATGCCCATTTGGCAACTACGTGCTAAACTTTAGGTACTGTCACATCTTAATGTTATGATACTAATTAGAAAGATTAAAAATAAGTTAATTAAAAAACTAATTGTAGAACCCCGAGGCTAATTTACGAGACGGATCTATCAAACCTAATTAATCTATGATTTGACAATATAGTGCTACAGTAATAATGTGCTAATGATGGATTAATTAGGCTTAGTAATTCGCCTCACGAATTAGACTAGGAGTTTTACAATTAGGTTTTTAATCAAATCATGTTTACTCCTTCTAATTAGCATCCGAACATTTAACGTGACAGGACTAAACTTTAGACTCCGTCATCCACCCATTAATTACTCTTGTAAGGATGGCACTACTATATATATTACCTGAAGTACGTCCGAGACCACGTTTTAATTATCCTGTAACCAAAGGCAGTATCGATCTCTTCCGTTCCGATACCAGTCGGAATGAGATGTATAGATAGGTTATATAGTATGATAGATTATTACTTAACTAATACTCACATACGTATCACATTACTCATGTATACTACTATGGTCAAAGTTATACAAAATCTTATTTGTCCCACTTGCAAAAACAATAGACAAACTTCATTTGTCGCTAATTCATTTTTGGAATTTTCTTCCATCTGTGTTGCATGCACGGTAGTAAAACATGTCATCCGGGAAAAAAACTTGTCTAAAATAAGTTTTATTGTGTATTTTAGATGACTATAGTCCTAATGTCGCTCTACTTTCTTCTTGTTTACCATGTTATTTTACTCTCGTAAATTATATCTAATAGTGACAGCAAAAAACAAGAATATCGCTGGGTACTGAAGCATGATTTCCGGTAATATAATCTGATAGACATTTCCGGTAGATCGAGCCGCTAGTGAAGCATGACTTGCATTAGCTTGCGTCCCACGAAAAAAAGAGATAGCTGGTGCAAATATATATACAAAGGGAAATTTGTAAAAATGCCATTAAAATTTTCTGTAATTAGAAAAATGCCACTGTCAGTGACTGTGGTAGGTAGGTCCCATCTATCAGTGACACGCCGATGGCATATTTCAAAACCGTGAAAATTGTAATGGCATGAAAAAATTTGGCCATATAGAAAAGATGCAGGTATTAAAAGTAAGTACTATTTAAGATATTTCAGAGGTGTTTTTCACGACTTGTACAAGTCAGTGTACCACTATGTGTTTATCATAGCGTGCTATATCTAAAAAGAATATAGTGAGCCGCCCGAAAACAACCTCATTTTAACAGATGGAATAAATGACTATTTCAGATAAGTTTAGAGTAAGTATAATAAGCTTATGTAAATAGGCTACAAGACTTGTAAGGAAGGAGAGAGAATAAAAGCGGGCTACTAATTAACAGCCCACTCATACACAGGTTCCAATGAACATTGTGAGATGGTGTAATACGTTACACATTAAATGCATGATACATATAGCCAACTAACTATTATATGAGTTGGCAATTAGATTAGCTACATGTGACATGACATAAATATAAAACCAACAACTAGCTATATTATTAAACTTGCTCTTGCGGTACGGAAGGAGCTGAGCTATTAGTCAGGAATGACCTATCATAAATAGTCATTATACGTGACAGTTTATCTATGAGAGGTCATAACTAGACCCAGCTATACATGATGGGTTATCTCATTTATGTCGACTTGCTATTACTATCCGTTACATATAATTTATCATATATCATGAGCTCTAGTTATGACCCATCATAAATGATTCATCTAAACTCAATCAACATATATTAGAGTTCACAATTGGGGAGGTGTATTTGTGTAGCTTAAATGCCAGGTGTGGTGGCCCTATAAAACTAGAATTTTTTTAATAATATCTTTTAAAAAAAATCAAATCTGATACTTGAAATCAAAAAATTATAAAACTAACTTACCGTCAGCCGACCATCGGCCGAACCAGGCTGACGTGGCTCTGATTCGGCCGAACCAGAGCCACGTCAGCCTGATTCAAACGTTGGTCAGCCGAACCAAGCCCGTCTCGCTGCGTCACGCGCCCGCGCGCTGCAGGCTAGTGCGGGGGGCGCGGGGCGGCCGCAGGGGCGCGGGATCGAAGCGGTGGCATGGGGTGAGCACGCGCAGGGCATGCGACGCGACGGCAGGGTGCGGTGAAGCAGTGGGCGCGTGGTCGTGCGGCATGGCGAGGCAGGCCTTATTCAGCCATCGATCGGTCGAACCAGAGCCACATCAACCTGGTTTGGCTAATGAACCACCGACGATAGGCTAATTTTATAATTTTTTTGATTTTGGGTACCAGATTTGAAGTTTTTTCAAAAAAAATATTATTTTATGAAAATTCATAAAGCTAGCGCTAGGTTTATAATTGTTGATAAAATTACCTTTTCATGTTTCGGGTGCATGCGTGTGTCAACGTCTATGGCGAATAAATCCTTTCATCGTGGAAATCATGATTTAAATATATATTCCCTATCTGGAATAAGTGCATGCTGATTGGAAAACTCAAACTAGGCAAGATTTGTTCAATGGATTTGGTTGTCTGTTCCTAATAATCAGACTGTTGCCTGATAGAAAATAAACTAAAAACTACATCGCTCTGATTTGTTATCATATATAATGCTCGGTTCGTTTCGAATGCTTATCCGATTAGCAACACGTACACGCTCGATCGCTCGGTGGCTGACGCTGATACCTCATTGGATATTGATTCTTTTTAGTACGTGCATGAACAACGAGGAAACGCTTCTGGTGTACGCATTGGATATTCAAGTGTCCACTACTAGCTACACCGTTTTGTAGTCACTCTGGAGTCTGGACTTTACTCAGCTAGTTATATGGGCATTTTGACAGTTAATATTCATATAATTTTATTAGTTATTGAATATTATTGTTAAAATCTTTATCATACTCTCCAAAAATCCATATATACTTCATTTTGGACTTATTTCGATTTAACAAGGTAACAATAGCTTCTTGGTGTTAGCTAAGTGATTGAATCTTCGTTTTACGATAAAAAGGAATTGGTATTGGTGTGATCTGACCTATTACGGAGAATTACGTACGTGAATTAAGAAAATATAGAAATTAAACAACCTTTGTTGCCCCTATAATTATTACACATTTAAAGGCCACCAAGTTGGGGCACTGCCACGCAACAAGCTAAGTTGTGCAAACTTAGAGCATGTTTGTTTCAGCTTCTATCAGCTACAGATATTTATAAAATCTAAAGTTGAAACAAATGATTCAAATTCTAGATTTAAATAATAAAAATGAACTATAATTTAGAAGCTAGAAAATATTAATTTTCTAGATATTTACCAACTAAATATTTAAACTATCCGTCTACTTCAATTCCATTAAATATAGCTACCGCAAATCTCTATATATCGCAACTAATATAAGTACACCGGAAAAGGCTAGACGCAGGCCGTCCCCGGCCGGTCCCTCCGGGCCGGAGGCCGGAGCCACCGATGCTTGCAGCTTGCATGGCTTGATCCCAAATCCCAACAAGTTGCCCTCCGTCACGCCGCCACAGCACGACCGCCGCGCGCGCGGCCACCTGCTGGCCGCTGCGTTGGGCCTGGCGTCCCCGGCCGGCCCCCCAAGCGCGCATGAGCTGTACGTGCAGTGTTGCCGTCTGACATTCGACGGCGGAGACCAGCGACGGCGCGGCGCCGGACGGATGCGTCCCGCCTTGCTTTTGCTTATTAACCCCCTTTCTTTATTTCCACGCCCACTTCCGCGCGCCCGCCCTCCCCCTCCCTGATGGCTTCGATGGCTCGGCAGCATGCATGGCATGACGGCCTCGACGGCGTGACGTGTCGAGATCGGGAGGGACGGCGGCGGCAGCCACGTCGGTGTCACCCTAGGGTTAGCCTCTAGCCGGTTAGGGTAGGGAAAGGGACACGGGCACAAAGTGCATGTGTGATCCTATCATATCATGATGTAGGAACATGTGATGTCTGTGATGCCTTTGTGTATTCGTTTTTTCTTGAATAAAAACTGAAAAAAAAAAACAAAGTTAATTTTATGTTTTTCGGATTGATCGATTTGTTTCGGTTTCCGGTTAATTTATGCATGACTATGGATTTTTTATATTGACCTTAAGATAATAGATGATTACTTCTACTCATTTTACTCTCTGGGTATTCTTATCGTATATAGGGTGTGTTTGGTTGAGCTGTAAATTCTGAAAAAGTTGCTATAAGCTGTGAGCTGTGAAAAAACTGTTGTGAGTTGTGAGCTGTAGAAAAAGCTGAGAAGTTGTTTGGTTAGAATAATTGCGGATTTATATTTTAGTAGTTCATGATGTTTAGTTATATTATTAATGTGTAATTTTACATGTAAATCATTCTAATCATGAAATTTTGTAATGTTTATATTAAAATTATATATTTTTAAATTACACTAAAATTATATATTTTACTAAAATTTTACTTTTTCAAATTTTGCATGAACTGATATGTTTTAATAACATGGTAGGTAATATTCATTCAAAGTTAAATTGAAATCTGGGTTATACCAGCTTTTAAATTTGTACTACGAGAATCTATAGATTCTAAAAAATCTAATTGACCAAAAGAGTTGTTTAGTTCAGATTCTAGCTTTTGAGTCTCTGGTTCAAAAATCTAAGATCCATGTACCGCAAATTGTAGAAGATACCCTCTTTTCTCAATCACTATCGTCCACCAGACCGAGTAAGATATTTTGCATGTCGCAATCCTCTCAAGCCACGAGCAGGGCGGCGCTCAGGCTCACTGGCTGACGCCTGACGGATCGATTGAACAAGCTCCAGCTCACCAGCCCCAGCAGCAAGAAGGTACTTTACACATTAATTTCTAGCTAGCTAGCTCAACAAAACATGCATCAGCCATCAGCTAGCGCCGTCCCTACGTACAAAGTCCAAGCTCGTACGTCCGAGGGAGTAGAACATGATGCATGCATGCACCAGGATCATGCTGTCAGCGTCGCTCGATCTCAGTTTCTGAATGACCGGCTACTCCAAGCGAAAAAGATTCTTTGCAAGGATGGCAGCCACGCGTTCATGAACCGTTGAAGAACTGAGGGGGAGAGCGGCGCACAGCAATAGCTCATTTCAGGATAAGTACGTTCATTGCACATTATTTTATAGATTTGCAATAGTTTCCAATCAGTAGTTTATTATTTTGTAATTTACTGTCATCTAAAAAGTATGTATCTGGTAGTTGGGGAAAGAATATAAGTAAATGATCTGATAGAACAAAAAAATCCATTGATATTTTTAAGAATAATACAGGCGTTTCACGAAACACGTGTAAGTTTGCGATAGTTATTGGGTAGAGAAATATACTAATATTGTTTTAGAAAGCCTCTACCCTGCAAAAATATTGATATCAAATAAGATAATAACAATACCAGAGATCATGCATGAGCACATATTTAATTCATGTTGATGAACAGACGGCATTTTTTCTTAGAATATCTATGTATAAGAAATTAGGATAATCTTAATTAAAAAGCATGCGACACATTTATAATCAAGTACATAAATGTTTTAAATTTTATGTTTAATATGCTCTTTTTTACATTTTATCCCGAGCCATACATACGGGGGTAGGGTTTCGCAATCTTATGTATAAATTTGTATTTTTTTTCATATAAATTTACATATTTTCTGGCAACTTTTATTATTTGTATATTAAAATAATATTAAACAAATATAATATTAATAAAAAACGAAACAGATAAACCAAAACCGAACCATCGGTCTGGTTTTTTTTACTGTACTCATAAAAAACTATTTGATTTCTGTGAGAGCGAGAACATTTTTTTATCCAAACCGGACAACATAACGGGTATCGCATAGACAGAAATCCAGTGAAGATAGAAATATCTCTGATGGACAAATCATTGCGAGTACACTTGTTCCTTTTTAAAAATAATCTGACGATATTTTGCTGATGAAATTAAGGAGGGGACGCAGTTAAGTGTAGAACCGGCCAACAACCAAATTTACCAGACACATTTTTGGCCGGATTGTTCACGAACGTAGTTCACATCTCTTTGTTCCGATCCTTCGTCCGATTTATCCTCTTCTTGCGACCACAAAACCTGCGCAATATCCGAAACAGTACGGCTGCTAAAGAAAGTTTTGATTTTTGAGTGCTACTGATCCAGTTGCATGGATTCATCATTCATTCCCTATATAAATCGCTCCCCGGACAGTCGAGTGTACCGCGCACTGCCCAAACCAACTCTTTGGCCAGAGAATTGCAAGGCGCTCGCGGAGGCACACTCTGCTACTGGCCTACTACTGCTCCATTAGCATGGCTAAGATGGTCTTCGCCGTGGACATTGGGGACGCCGCCCCGGCGTCGTCCGCCATTGTGGCGAAACCGGTCGTCACAGTCGTGTCGAGACACGCGGTGCGTCCTGACGGGGCGTCGGCGGTCGGGGACCTCACACTGTCCGTGTCCGACCTGCCCATGCTGTCGTGCCACTACATCCAGAAGGGCCTATTCTTCGCGGCACCCGACGTGCCCGTGGCTTCCCTTGTTCCGTTGCTTGTGTCGTCGCTGTCTCGGGCGCTCGCCATCTTCCCCACACTCGCCGGCCGCCTCGTCACGCTCTCTGACGATCGCGTCGTCATCCGCTGTAACGACGCCGGCGTCGAGTTCCACCACGCCGTCGCGCCCAGCCTGTCGCTGGATGACTTTCTCGTACCTGACGCCGACGTCCCGACCAACAGGGGCGGATCTACATGTATTTAACGGGGTCCGGCGACCCCGATGACTTTATGAGAAACTCTTATATGTAGCCTTTTTTAACTGGTCATGACCCCAGTAAAATAATAAACGGACCCTAATAGCCCATTTAACTGACCCCGGTGAGGATTTATCCTAGATTCGCCGCTGCCGACCAAGCTGACAAAAGACCTGTTCCCTACGGACTGCACCGTGAGCTACGACGGCCACCGCAGCCCGCTAACGTCGTTCCAGCTCACCGTGCTCGGCGACGACGCCGTCTTCATCAGCATGGTTGCGAACCACGCCGTCGTGGACGGAACATCCTTTTGGCACTTCTTTAATACATGGGCCGCCCTCTGCCGTGGCGCGTCATCACCCAAGCTGCCGGACTTCCGCCGCAATTTTTTTGGCGAGTCAACCGCCGTCCTCCGCTTTCCAGGAGGCGTGGGCCCGGCAGTGACCTTCGATGCGGACGCGCCTCTCCGCGAGCGCATCTTTCACTTCAGTGCGGATGCGGTTCGCGAGCTCAAGGCAATAGCCAACCGTCGCCCGAGCAGCGGTCAAGACGCCGAGGTTTACGGTAAGATGAGGTATGACCCGAAGAATCCCGAAGGGCGCAGCGAGATCTCGTCGTTCCAGTCACTGTGCGCTCAGATATGGCTCTCGGTGACGCGCGCGCGACAGCGGCTGGCGGCCGACGCAACGGCCACGTTCCGCATGGCGGTGAACTGCCGGCACAGGCTGCGCCCGGCGATATCCCCGGTCTACTTCGGCAACGCCATCCAGAGCGCGCCGACCACGGCGACAGTTGCCGAACTGGCGTCCAACGACCTTGGATGGGCGGCGGCCAAGCTCAACGCGAGCCTGGCGGGTTACGGCGACGGTGCCATACGCCGCGCTGCAGCGGCTTGGCAGGCCGCTCCCCGGTGCTTCCCGCTGGGCAACCCGGACGGCGCGGTGATCACGATGGGGAGCTCGAATCGGTTCCCCATGTACGAGGGCAACGACTTCGGGTGGGGCCTCCCCCTCGCGGTGCGGAGCGGGCGCGCCAACAAATTCGATGGCAAGATGTCGGCGTTCCCGGCCCGCGCCATGGACGGCAGCGTGGACATCGAGGTGTGCCTCACACCCGACACCATGGCAGCGCTGCTCACCGACGGCGAGTTCATGCAGTACGCGTCGTGCCCCTCACGCATGATGTGATCGGTGTGCCGGCGCGACTGGTCGTCCACCGTGAGAGAGACATGCTGTTGGCCTTAATGTATATTGTATTAGAGCAAGTTTAATAATATAACTAGTTGTTGGTTTATATTTGTGTTATGTTACATGTAACTAATTTAATAAGCAACTCATATAATAGTTAATTAGCTATATGTATAATGTATTTAATGTGTAACATATTACATTATCTCATAATGTTCATTGAAACCTGTGTATGAGTAGGCTGTGGAACCCACTCTCACGAGGCAGTACTTGACTGTAATAATGGAGCTTTCTACAACGTGATGTGAACAAACACTGATCCTGCACTGCTGCTCTCAGAAGAAGAGAGTAACCTGGGGAAGTGATTTTTTTCTCTAGCAGCCGGTATCCACCAGACGACAGCCGACAGGATGCTTTAGACTATCTTGTCTTCGAAAAGACTTGCTAAACGAATGGTCTATGTCTTCAGATCTAAGACTGGTCAAGCTAAAAAAAAGGTGGTTCTACGGTCAAGAATAGCTTCGCTAGTTTCATGAAGTTACAAACTCCAATCATAGGAATATCTTTTCCACCGTATGTACAGGCCAAGTTCAGAAGTTACTAGGTGCAGTGAGCTTTGTACGGCGATAAAAGTACACGTAGTTGATCATGTACTGATTGATGTACACATAGTTCTGTAAAAGTTACTTGAAAATACACAGCGTGATTTCGTTCTAACGAACGGTTCCGAACGCAGTCAAACTGCTTTGACAGATACAGTTACTAAGAGTGAACAAAAAAACCGAAAAAGCAAGCGGCGATCTGCACTGCGCAGCCTGAGGCCTCAGTCCTGCCTGCTCTGCAGTCGATCGGCGACGAAGCAGCCTCTCATTCCCCCAGAAAACGCCCCCCAACTGCACAATGATTGGCGCCCCTCCTGCCGCCGCCCCCGTCCATGCCACACACGTCGCGCCCCATGTCGTCATGCCTCGGACAGCGCGCACGCCGCGCCGCGCCGCCCCCACCCTGTCCCTCCCTCCCGGCGAGCACGCACCACCGTCGCGCGCCTTGGCCGCATTATTGCCCCGTCAATTCCATATTTCCCGTCGCGTAAACGGCTCGGTGATAAAAAAAAATAACTCCATATTCCATATTTGACCAGAAAATTTGGGGGTTTGAGTTTCACAGATACCAAAATCATGAATATTTCTCTCCTAGCTAAATGGTTCTTTCGTTTGTTAGGGGGGCAAGATGGGGTCTGTTTCGAGTTGCTTAGAAGAAAGTACGATTCTGGTGGGAGTTATTTCGGGAAGAGGGTTAAAAAGAGTCCTTTTTCTGGAATAGTCTGATGAAATTCCGTATGTGGTACCAAAAACACTGTGTTTTCTTGGTTGGTGATGGCAGGAGGGTAAGGTTCTGGGAAGACATTTGGGTGGGGGATGTCCCCTTTAGGGTCAGCTTTGCTCCTCTCTTCGACATTTGTTCTGATCCTGAGTTGTTGGTTTTCAACGCTCGTGTTAATGGTTGGGATGTTGGTTTTAGGAGATCTCTGACTCAGTCAGAGAACAGCTTGTGGGATAATCTGTATGAGATTTGCTGCTCTGTTTCCTTTAGGGGTGGTTCGGATTCCATTCAGTGGGCTCTTGATAAAAGAGGCTACTCTGTGAAGTCTATGTATACTTGGCTCTCCTTCCATGGGGTTGGGGACGATGTTTTGAAACTTGTTTGGAAGTGTGTGGCCCCCCTTAAGGTTAGATGTTTCTTGTGGCTGGCCCTGCGTGGGAGGATTCAGGTCGGTGAACAGCTCAGTAGGAAGATGTGGGCTGGGGATCCACATTGCAAATTGTGTCATCAGATTGAGTCGGTTGATCATCTGTTGTTTCAATGTCCCCTGTCCAAATTCACGTGGTGTGTGGTGAGGGATTCCTTTGACTGGTTACGTTGTCTGGAGGGTATTCCAGATATTTTTTCGGTTCTGGGGCACGGTTTGTCGAGTCGGCAAAAAATTAACCTGTTGGGTGTTTACGCAGCGGTGTTTTGGGCTTTGTGGATTAACAGAAACGATTATGTGTTCAATGGTGTGATTTCGAACAATGTGCTTACTGTGCCTTACCGGGTGACATGTTTTTTGATCAGTGGACGAAGTTGGCGTCGACCAAGAAATTGGAGGGACTGTCAAGATGCCGGGACTTGCTCCGTGCTCAAATCCAAGTGTTGGCAAGTGCCGCGCCGGCGAGCGCATCGTCCGCAGGGTGAAGTTGAGCGTGGACTGAGATGGTCGGCGTTAGGGTTTTGTAGGCTGGTTGTTGGCTTATTCTGTTCCTCTTAGAGTTGGTGTTGATCCTTTTGATTTTCATATGCTTCTCGTCAGGGGGTGGTTTCAAAACTGTTTGCGGTGGTTCATTTACCTTCATTTGTAGCCTTGTTACTCTGGTGGTGTGCTAGTTTCGGATGCTTATCGTGTAGCTGGTAATCCCAGCAAACTGGTGACTGTTTTTTCGCTTTCAATCAAAGCGGGATGTGGCTACGGCTGCGTCTATTCCTCAAAATAAAAAAAATAACTGCTCGGTCTCGGGTCCAATGTTGTCTTGTTGCATCAGCCGCTCCCCTTTTTTCTTTCTCGCTTTCACTCTTTTTGGTTCGCCCAGCCGCCTCGGTTGGGGCACACATGGATCCAACTGCTTGCTCGCTTCGACGCCAAATATTCCTCCCCTCCCCGGCCACCACCGGCAGCGCCAGCGCTAGGCAACAAGGATATACCGCGCCCCACAAACACACATGTCGCGATCTCTTCTCCTGTTTTCTCTGCATTAAAGCTGCAGGTTTTGGCCGTTAGCCGGTCATATTGAACGATTAGAAGATGTGATGTGTACCCTATGCGCATTGGTTTGTGTGATCTGATCGATACAGGATTATCCTGGTGGTCAATTAGACATTTAGACAAACCTTTTATTTTATTTCCCTAGCTTCTTTATCTTTTCTTGCACTGGGGCTTTCATGCTCTTGCACGTACTAGTAGTCTGCTTTTTCCTTTGAGCAGGGAGGTATCAGTGTATCACTGTCTCTTTGCCGTATAAAAACGTGTCGTGCCTATGCCATCCTGGTGACTGGGTGATACGCACGCAGAGGCACACTAGTACACTACATTGAGCAAAGCATCTGGCGATCGAGATCGATGAGGAGGAAGGGCAGTGAGTGTACAAGAATTACCCCGGAGACCACCGGCGGCAAGGCCGTGATCTCGCTGCAGGCGGCTTCCATGTCCGGCCGGATGGCGGCGCCGTCGTCGGACCGGGAACGGCCGAGGCAAGAGCGCGACGCCTGCGGCTCTCGCCTTCTGAGGAGCGCACGGCGGACGGCCGCACGGTTCTACCGGCGCGCGAGGGCGAGCGTCGCCCGGGCGTTCCGGCCGGCGCCTGCAGCGTCGCTTTCGCCGGACTGCACGCCGGCGAGAAACAGCAGCAGGCGGCCGCATTCCGTGGCGCCGGTGGTCGCCGGTGACTCCCACAAGAGCGAAGCTGTGGAGGAGTGCATCAGGTTCATGAACTCCTCGTCGAGGAAGTACCGGTAGACGAAACCTATTACACTCGTGACTCGTGCGCGGGTGCTAGCTAGTGTCTTCCATTGTATTTTCTCCCCCATTTTGGCCTTTCGTCTATGCACGCGTTTGATCTAATCTTGTATTCCACTAATTCCAGTGGAAAAATCATACCGCTGCTCGTTTCATTCATCTTTGTCTGTGTAGTTGTGCAGTTCTGCAATCTCTCCCTGCTACTTACAGTATTTGTGTTTGTGTATGAGAGTCACTGAATCAGTATCTACTCGTCTCTCAGTCAACAAAATAAGTATTTCTGTTGTTGATAAAGGGGGAAATATCCAGTACAATCACTCATTCGGTGTAATCGTGCAATCAAGCGATTTAGTGCATCTAATCAAGCGATCGAACGATTACATATGAAAGGGGTTAAAAGTAAAAAGTACTAGGTTTCAAGTGGATGCACCAGATCGCTTGATTGCACGATTACACTAATATAAGTGATTGCACAGGATATTTTCTCTTGATAAAGCATCATAAGTCATCAAAATATGAAGTTGTGGAGATCCTGTCAGTGTGTCGCCCTACAAAAGTTATATTAGAGCAATACCTTGAGTGATTCAGTCTGAATTTAGGTGGCTGTAAAAGCAACACAAAAATAATCACACAACTTTGAGCTTCTGTTGCAATGGGCTGGTGAGTACTGCCGGTCTGAGGACGAGTGGGCTGGTAGCCTGCTACGGTATCAGCAATGTTCAAGTGCTACAGCGCCTGTGGGCCGGGACTAGAAAATTAGATTTTGTTTCTTTAAAAATTTTGATTTTCTAAAGTTGTTAGGCAGTTGTATGTTTCGTAACACTGTTTCCTAAAAGGTTACATCAGTTTTGCAACTGAATAAAGATACTCTCTTATTTTAGAGTTTCATTTCACTATTTCCTATGCTAACCTGTGTAATTAAATGCTTTGCAACTGAATTAAATATCTCCTCTCCGATGAAACGATTTGGCTCACAGTGAGTGTTTCATTTCGTTTCATCTTTATTGGAAACGGGTTAGCACCATGTCATGGAGATGACACTACTTCCTTCTCTTACCTCATTAATTTAATGTTATGTCACTAAAAAATTTGATGTGTCATGGTAATTAATATCATGAAACTTAATTTCCACTATGAATAGCCTTATGATTAAAAAACCGAGCATGAATTTGTTTAGATTGAAAGTTCCAAGAAGTCAAATCTGATAGAAATTTCTAAGGGGTCTTAGGATCGCTAGGGCTAGACCAGTAGGGTAGCTTAGGGTTACCTGATGAAGAGGAGGACGCCATGGTCGGTGCTGTGGCGTCGAAATCCGACGAACGGTGGTGGAGGTCAGGGACCTTCCCGTTGCTTCGGCACACATCCCTCAGATCGGTTCTGGACTTAGTTTTGGGTAGAGGCAGAGGAGTACGAATCCATCAGCCAATTCATGGGTTCTGTCCCTCCCTTTTTATAGTGCCGCGCAACAGGGGGCCCCTAACAGTATTCTGTTGGGGCGCCCCCGATCAGGGCGCAGTTGGACCAGGCGCATGTGCATGGCCTATGCACATGCGGGGAGGAGAGGGACTTGGTCTCCCTCTCCTCCCGGGAGATCTGCAGCTAACATTCTCCCCCCAGATCTCTACTTAGTTCTCAAACTGCACTTAACATAATATCTATTTCATTATAGATAAATGCATCGAGCACGCTGCATCACATTAGTCAGTTACGTACTACGTGACTCAACAACTACAATACACCTCTCCATTCTGAAACAGAATCTCAACTTATTTTGGGCCCCTTATAAATCCATAGATCATAGGCTTTCCATAAAACCCACGTCGACTAAGTGTTCTCTGAACACAGTGGAAGGTAAGCCTTTTATGAGCGGATCCGCAAGCGTTTGCTTGGTACTTATATGCTCTACTTATCATTTGATCTTGGATTCTCTCCTCAACAATATAACACTTAACTTAGATGTGTTTGGCAGCAACACACTTCTTGTTGTTATAGGAGAAATATATTGTTGACTCATCGTCACAGTATAACTTAAGTGGTTTTAAAATGCTGTCGACCACTCTTAAAACCGGAATAAATTTCTTAAAATATAGTGCCTGTCCGGCGACCTCATAACATACTACAAACTCGGCATATATCGTGGAAGATACCGTCACAGTTTGTTTGGAGCTTTTCCACGACACAGCTCCCTTTGCGAGTGTGAATACACACCTTAAAGTGGACTACTTAGTATTCACTCATCTCGCAATGTCTTAATTTGAATAACCCGCAATCGCTAAGTTATTTAATCTTTCATACATTAGCATGAGGTCGTTGTGCCTTATATAATTCTCAAGGCTTTCTTAATTTAATCCAGCGATCTATTTCTGGATTTTCTGATATCTGCCAAGCATTCCGGCGGTATAAACTTAGTCAGGGCGAGTACATAATTGAGCATACATTGGCTTCCGACAGCAGAAGCATATGGAACCAATCTCATTCGATCGATCTCATATTGGTTCCTGGGATACTAACAGTTCCCAACTTATCACCCTTGACTATCGGATCAGGCGATAGCTTATACGCATGCATACTATGTACTTCATCAGTATATCTTCTAGTATGCCGTATGCGATAATCTTAATACCCCCTTAATGACATCTTAGAGAAACTCCAATCCTAATACATAGGAAAATTTCTCCAAGATACTTAATGTCAAAATGAGAGGACAAGATTTCTTAGTTTCTTATATTAGATGAACATCACCACTTACAAGCAGAATGTCATCCATACGCTAAACTGGGAAAATAAATTCCCATTCTTAAACTTAGACAAACACAATTGTCCTCTTCATTATTCTTAAAACCCCAAATTTTCTAATAGTCTAATTAAATTTTAGATACCCTTACTTAAAACTTATTTAAGTCCATTAGACTTAGATAAGACGGTATCATAAAATTTCCTTTCATTTCTATGACAAAACATTTAGCTGTGTCACATAGACATTCTCATTTAAAACTTATTGAGAATGTCGTCTTTAAATCAATTTAATGCAGTTCTAAGTCATAATGTGTCTTAACGATTCTTAAAGAATCCTTAAATAAGACATACAAAAATGTCTCATTTAATCTGCTTCTTATCTGAGTTGGCACATTATTTACTAAGTTAGAGAGTTGTTCCTTTACTTCTTCATTAGCATCATCTAGAAATGCAGATTCCTGAATAACAGGAGCCTCATATACATTAGATGTCGCTAATGAAGGTCCAAACTCAAGTGTTGGACAAAAGGACACTACCACAGGTACATTAAAAATTGCTCTTGAATCATAGGAGTGGATTCACTAACCCACTTCTCTTCAAGATTAATTTCTCTAAGTACCGTGCTCCCCCTAATTAAAGCATCTTCTAAAATTGCATGTCTTGTTTCTACAAACTTAACATGTCTGTGAGGACATTAAAAAATGAGATCACCTAGACTTATCTTTGTAGTCAATAAATTTGACGACTTACTTCTTAGGACTTTAACTTATCAATATTTGGGTTAAAATATAGACTTAGCAGGACGACATACCCTTATTCTAAAATAATTCAGAAAATGGTTATCGTCCCGTCCATAATTCTTATGGTGCTTTTAGGCACAGACTTATTAGGGATCCAATTAAAATATGAATGGTGGTTTTAATGCCTCCATCCACAAATTAATCGGTAGAGTGAAATAACTTACCATACTACTTACTATGTCCACTGAGGTGCGAGTGCACCTTATCGCCACTCTATTTTGCTAAGGTACACCCGGTATAAAATACCGGGCTATTTTGCCATTTTCTATAGAACCTTGCAAAAGAGTTCAAGAAATCGACCATACGGGGTATATTGACCGTAGCACGGTCAGATCTTACTCTTTTAAACTTTAGATCATGTTGATATAAGAATCAGCCTTAAACACATCTTAAATTTATCCAGAGTAACTTATGATCTGATCGCTATGATCTGATCGCTCTTAGATTGGATAAATGTTCATCAATTAATTTTAAATCACCGTTGGGCAGAATTAGAATCAATTGAGCTTAAATATAATAACATTATCACCAACGTTGGTCAGGAGATAAAAATTACTACAATCATTAAACTTAATTACACATCTTTCTTAATTTATTTGACGTATTTATCTTAATGCAATATATGCATGAAACTTAGTCTTAAAGAAACTAAAGCGGAAGAATTGACTAAACGTTCAATCCTCCCCCTCGAAACATGGTCCATTAGACAGTGCCATAATTTCGAAAATACGTCATCAATTCTTTTGGTCTTATCATTATTCTCAGATGACAAAACCATCCTGAGAAAATAAATAAAGTTTGTCATGCTCAAAAGCAAGACTAAGGACTTTATTTCTAAGTGCGAAAATTCATCTATTACCATTCTTGTTCATCCATTTTGGAAACTCCACATATTCCTTTATGTGGTGTTCCTCCTTACATGTCTGTACTTGCCCTTCAGGACATCATGTTCCTTTATGTAAGCTTATAAGAGGAGTCCTTAGCATCATTAGAACAAGTCTTATAATGCTTCTTCCCTTTTATTCGTGTTGCACATTATAACCTAAATCATTGTGTGCTTTCTTAATTCTTATACATAGTTTGAAAACAGCATCTACAAACTCCAACACTCTCGCTGTAAGTTGTAGTTGATCAAAAAATGATCAGAAAAACTTAGTGTGACGTCATAAAAAAAAAATTTGACGATAATATCGTCGCTCGAGCTCTTTATTTATGGGTTTCAGCTTTGAAAACCACGTCGCAAAACTTACTAAGCTTTTCTTAATAAGCGTGCTAGCATACGCCTTAAAAAAGTCACTTTCAGATACTCTTTGCAGTATCATGACGTGGGATAAAACCCCTAATTGGCTCCATAATGGAGCTCTTAATCATAATACATTTTGTGTTTCCACTGATTTCCTTTAGTACTATATGTCTTATTTTATTCTTATATCGGCGAAGTCACGTAACCTTATGACAAAAGCCTCTTGGCCTTCATCTTCTTAGATCACGAGCTTCGCACGCTTAGTTAGACATTCAAGCATTAAAGCAAGATTTATGTCCTATAGCACAATCGCTATCTTAATATCTCAGCTCCGGGAACCGTAGTTCTCACCATTGAGAGACTCAATGCGAGAGATATGACTTAGCAAATTTCTAATAAGGAACATTATCAAAGTATATTATAACAAATATAATATGATACATGAAAATTTAACGTTGGTCAAAATTAACATGTGACATGCTTAAAACTTAAAAGGCGAATTAATTCTACATCACCGTTGGGCAGAAATAGGATCAATTCAACTGAACCACAGTAATTTCATCACCAACGTTGGTCAGGAGATAAAATCACTATGTTAACAAAATTCAACATTTATAATGTCAAATCAAATTATCTCGTTGGTTCAAATTTAATTGACAGAATAAATGCTACTTAATTGATAGGATGAACATGGTACTAATCTTAAAACAGTGTATTCGCAGCGGAAGACTTAGAACTAATTGATACACTGATTAATTACTAATGAAATTCTGAATTTACAGCATGGTACTAATTTTAAACAGTGTAATGACAGACTTAATCTAAACATGCACAACAAAAGACTTAATTTTGACTAATACACTGCTTAAAACAGTAATGAGAATTCTGAATTTAACTTAAACAAAATTCATAATGGATATTCTTCAATTAAATGTAGTCCTTGGACTAAATTTAATAAATATCACAAAAATACTAAAAGTGCTTTAAAAATTCAGAACACAAAATTACTAATTCTATACAAAATTTGTACAAAATTTTTCTTCGCGTATAACTTATACTGTTTAACACAGTAATAAAATCTAAATTTAAACTTAATCAAAAGCTTCTAAATTAATATTTCCCAATATAGACTTTGACTAAATCCAATAAGGGAAAACATCATGAAAATGCTTAAAAATGCTGAAAAAATTCAGAATAAATTTTCTGAGTATGTACAAACTTATACAAAATTTTCCCCGCAGATAACTTATCTTTTCTTAATTTTGGGCATTTTTCTGAATTTTCAGACAATACTTAATTGGAAAATCAATTTCTTAATTCCAGAAAAAACAGAAAATAATTCAGCCCAGAACTGTACTGAGGCTAGCCCAAAAGGTGAAATCCGCCCGGCCCACAATACCCCCTCCCCCGGCGCGCGCACCCAGGCCACAACCTGGGCCTGGGCCGCCAAAGCTTCTTCCCGCCTGGGCCAAAAGCGGCCTGATCAACGCTGGCCGTCGGATCAAATCCGACGGCCGCGCGCGATCGGCGGTGCAACAAAACCCCACCGCCCGCACCCCGGCCGCTAACCCTAGCCCACTTTTCCCCGCGCCCGAGCGAGCGAGCGGCATCCAGGGCGGCGCAAATGCGAGCGGCGGCGGCTCGAGCGTTATCGGCCACGGCGGAGCTCCCCGGCGACGGCGACGGCGACGGCTGTCCGTCCCCGCTGGCTGGCTGGCCGGAGCGCCACGCTCACCCGAGGGTGAGCGGGGCTCCGTCGAGCTGGCCGGCGGCGGCAAAAACCGACCGACCCGAGAGCTCGCCGGCCTCTTCCCGGCTTCCGGCGAGCGGCGGCGCGGTGGCGAGGACCGAGGTAAGCACTCCGGCGCCCTCCTTATTTTTAGCTCGGGTTAGGGTTAGGGTGAAAACCCTAACCCTAACTTCCAGATCCGAGCCCCTTCTCTTCGGTTCTCAATTTTTTTTTTTTTTTTATGTGTGTTCTTCGCTGGAAACGAACCTTAATCCCTTTGGGGATTTCTTACCGAGGGGTTTAGGGTTAGGGTTTCGGGAACCCTAGCCCCCCAAATTTTTTTTGTTTGTTCTTACCCGAAGTGTAATGGGGTTTGGAGAGGGGAGTCGGAGGCAGTTCTTAGGGTTCGGATTTGCGCATCCGAGGGGGCTAAGCAGCGGCCTTAGAGTTAGGGTTCCTTGAACCCTAATCTTAAGATCTTCCCTGTTCGGGATCTAAGCAGTAGTGGCGTCGGCTCAAGGGAGCCGCATGCCATCCTAACCCTTAACTAGTCTAAGCCCTAGAATAAACAAGAGCTCTGATACCATTGATAGAAATTTCTAAGGGGTCTTAGGATCGCTAGGGCTAGACCAGTAGGGTAGCTTAGGGTTACCTGATGAAGAGGAGGACGCCATGGTCGGTGCTGTGGCGTCGAAATCCGACGAACGGTGGTGGAGGTCAGGGACCTTCCCGTTGCTTCGGCACACATCCCTCAGATCGGTTCTGGACTTAGTTTTGGGTAGAGGCAGAGGAGTACGAATCCATCAGCCAATTCATGGGTTCTGTCCCTCCCTTTTTATAGTGCCGCGCAACAGGGGGCCCCTAACAGTATTCTGTTGGGGCGCCCCCGATCAGGGCGCAGTTGGACCAGGCGCATGTGCATGGCCTATGCACATGCGGGGAGGAGAGGGACTTGGTCTCCCTCTCCTCCCGGGAGATCTGCAGCTAACAAAATCCTGTAAGATAACGTTTATAGTTCTCGTATGAAAGTTCCGAATCACCTGTAGAAATTTTTACATTATAAAGTTTTCCAATGTAGAGTTTTTTGATGTGAAGATTTACACATTTTTTTAGTTTTTAACAAAACCTTTTCGATAAAAATTTTTACGGAGTTTCATCTACTTGCTAGCTTCTTTAGGACAATACAACCTATGGTATTTATGGTGGTGTCTTGGATATGAAAGAGATAGTAAGACTTTCCCCAGTAAATAGTTTCTTCAAAACATATTTTCAGTCAATAATCTATCTTCTCTCTTTTTTTTCCTTTTCAATCCCCTCCTTTTCTTTTTTTTTTGTTCTTGCGAAGAGCTGTAAAAATAGGGTGTGTAACTAATTGAGACATAAAAGAAGGTTGAAAAGAAAGACAATGAAATGTATTTAATACAGCCTTGAGATATACGTAATCCTATCTAAAATGATTAATATTTTCTTTCATCCTTTTGCATTGAAATAACAAATTGAAATCTAAATAATATGATTCAACCTTAGACCCTTTTAAATATAGCAGAGGAGCTCGAAAATTGATGTGTATTTAAGTGATAGGAGCTGCTAGTAATTAACAATATGCTCGTATTAGTTACATTATAATCGTTGATTTGTACACCGAATGGAGTATATATATTAGTCTTTCGTATTCTTGCAAAAGGGGGGCATATTTCAGTGCCATTAGTCAGTATCTGGAAGTCAACAAACAAGAAGGGATGCATCACATGACCGAAAAGTTAGCTGCAAACTTTGAAACTCCGTGTCCAACAGCATGCTTCCAAAGCAGCTGATCAGCAAACAGTTTCCTAGAGGAGATGAGCAGGTAGCGGTTGACTATCAGTCTTCACACATGCAGCGCGCCAGAGCAACAAGTCAGAATTCGATTCTTTTCTTACAAAGGCCAGCGACAAGGAGATCTCCGGCACGACAAGCCCGCGGTTAAAAACTAGCTGCAGGCTCAATGACGACGTTTGAATCGTGTTCCTACTGCTGCTTCGCGCCTAACGCCACGCCTGAATCACATCCATCGCATCGACAAAAAAAAACTTCAGAATCCAAAGGTTTATATGCCAGAATGCATACATGCATAACCACGTTAGTTAGTATACATGCAACGGAAGAGAACCCAAAAGTAGTGGTATATATATCTCATGCATGATGAAAAGACCAAGGAAAAGGCAATATGTAAATATCGTTTGCGTGCTCTTTCCTGATCCTCTACAAGATTCTGCATGCAACGACGGTCGTTCGTGCGTACAACACATGTCGTATCTCATGTCATCTCGTACGTTAAGTTCTCCTTTTGATGTGGGCAGCTAGAACTAATGCGTGCGACGATCGACACGACCAAGTACAATCGCGGCAAGCAGCGTAGTGTCACGCGCATGGTGCACGCATGCATGTGTCGTCGATCGATCTAGAGGCCGAAGCTGCAGAGCCTGAGCTCCAGCGGCGGATCCCGGCCGGCTACGACGTCGAAGAACGAGATCTCCCTGCAGTGCTCGCCGCCGCCTCTCACGTACCGCACCTTGTCAGTCTCGAGGTCGTACGATTTGAGTGGGAACAGCTCCAGCGTTTCCACCTCCCTCGTCGGCCGCTCCCACATCGCATCCGTCTCCACCGCGTCCCTCATGTAGCCTGCACGCGCGAATACAGCAAGCAATTCGATCAGTTCATCTGAGGACCACCTGTTATGTAAATATATAGGATAATTAATCGATCGAATACGGAGTATATGCTTACATGTCATGAGGCGGTGGTGGTTGAAGCTCCTGGCCTCCCGCTTGCTCTCGGGAGGTTGCAGGACGAGGTCGACATCGGTCTCGCGGGTGGCGGCGCGGCCGTCGTCGTCGTTGCTGCCGCTGTCGGGGGAGGAATCGCCGCGGCGGCGCTTCTTGTGGTGGTGGCGCTCACGGGCCTTGTGGTTCTGGAACCAGTAGAAGACGTTCTTGCTCTCCACCTTGCCGAACGCGCTGAGGTGAGTAGAGATCCGCTGGATCTGCTCTGTGCTAGGCGTCCGCAGCCCCGCGCGGAACAGCTCCGTCAGGACCTTCACCTGCTCCACCGTCGGGTTCCACCGCCCGCACTTCACCCCCACCCGCCCGCTCAGCGCCTCCATGACCGATCGATCGCTCGATCACAATCACAACCTATAGACACGATATCAACGCAATTCGATCGATCGATCGATGGAGCGGCAGTGGTACACTGGTACGTGGTACTGCAAGCTACTCTACTCAAAGTCTCAAACAGCAGTCTTATGGTAGCTAGCTTCTGCTTCTGATTTGGTCTCTTCCGGGATCTTCTTCTGATCGATCAGAGGCAATGCTGAAATCAATAGACGCGCAGTGGGGTGGCACTTATATATAGTCGGGCTCGGGCAGGTGCAGGGCCGATCGAGGCGGTGGTCATGGCAGTAGCGAATTCGAAGGTCCCAGTGCGTAGTTTTTTCTTCTTTTCTGGAACAGTGAGAGCGAGAAGCGAAGAGAGGGAGGCCGGCCGGAGACATGCGCAAAAGCTGCCACTGTTTGCAAGAACGCTATAGCTAGCTTCGTCTCGTGCGAGGCGCCCGACACATCCTTAAGGCACGAGTTAACAATGATGTTTTGGTCGCCCATGCATGCATATGCAAACCTAAGTGCCGTCGTGTCGCGTAGCACCATGTCTTAGAATGAGCCCTGTTTGCGGAGCTGATGATTAGAATAATGCGGCCATGGTGGGTGGTACTGATCTGATTTCTGGGGAGCATTATTCCATGGAGATCTCTGGCACCTTGCATGGGTCGCGACTAGATGAAGAGAATCGTGCTGAAGTCTTTCTTGCGTTGCCACTGGTACTTATTACTGAGGTCTGAAGTTGCATTTGGTCACTTGCACGTTGCTTAATTATTGGAAGCTCCGCGCGTGGAGATTTAATTTGCTACCTGATGCGCCGTCGTTGCGGTCAAACTTTGTCAGTGTCTACATGCCAAATTTAAGAGCGGCGTGATATGATCATGCATGGAATTCAAAAGAGGTGTCAAGGACAGTAACATGTACTCCATGCTACTACATAGCTTCTTCGATCTACGGCTCTAGTAGTGAAACACGCCGCATTCCGTGGAGATGGAACTTCGGGGCCTAATTGGCCTCGGATTCTTCGGGTCATTGACTTCTCTTTCTTGATGGCCGAACTCATGCTCCTTTGGTTTTTGATAAATAGTGTGCAAAGGAATCCGGTCAGACCTATTTCGATGAAGCTTTCTGATGGTGAGTATTCGGCACACTGGGCATATATCATCTAATTTGCAGGTCTTCTAGCCTTTTGTGGCCTACTCTTGTTTGACGAGCACATGCTGAAGGGGAGTGTAAGTTCTTCGTTTGGTTGTCCGTCTAGCACAAGATATTAACGACTGATAATCTCACCAGGCGAGGGTGGCCTGAAAGCCAATGTATATGCTGAGACCAGGCGAGACCACACTACATCTCATCTTCAATTGTGTGTTTGCAAAAGAGGTTTGGTAGCTCATTTCCATATGGCAGGCCTTACCATGTCTGGGCTCGTACACTCATGGCAGCTCTATTGTTGTACATTGGAGGTCTCTTGAAGCCGCCACTCCGCAAATGCGTCGACACATGATTAATGGTATGTTTTTCTACGCCATTTGGAATATTTAGAAGGAATGGAATTGTCATATTTTCCAAGGGGTGCTCGCTTCCACGTCTCAAGTGTTCTGTTTTGTAGTGTGAGACGTTATTGAGTGGAATCAGCATGCCTTGTTTTAGAGTTAGGGTAGGGTGAGCATGTTGCTTGTTAGTGAGTGTGATCCACTTGCGGGTCTGTTTATGTGTCGTTCTCTTTCTTTTTTAATATTTTTTAGCGGAACTTCGGTTATTTCTTTAAAAAAACACCGCACGTATATTCATCAATTCCTCTCTACGTATATCCAAATTCCATCCCGTTCGATCTAACGAACATCTAGTACACGGGAACAGCTAGACGCGCGCGACTTCCATTCGAGCGTGCGGTGGCGACACTGTTTGTCATGTGAGGAGTAGCTGAGAGATGGCTACCAACTTAATTGCTGTCACATATGTACGTATCTTCTTTTCTGACGCGTAGCGACAATCACAAACCCGCCGGTTAAACACGGCCAATCATGGCGACATGCATTCGAGTTAACGCTAGACGCAAGCACCGTACGTGCATGACACTCGATTCGGCTGAATTCCTGTCTGCTTTGCATGCACAGACTCTGTGCGCCAGGGAAAGGCGCACTCTGCATGCGACCCGTACTACTACTCCAGCTGCATCTCTATAATTTGAGTCATAATTCATAAATTTCGGTCGTTGTTACCTCCGTTTCAAATGGAACTCCCTCTAGTTAGTAGTTATCTATATCTATTCGAACCCGTCAATATGTAATACTCAGTTTCGTTGACTCAAGATCCAGCATTTTAGTAAGTGTTTTTAAGAAGACTTTCATCGTCGTTCCGGCTTATTAGGGGGTGCCTCCGCTAGTGGGAACTATGTAAACACCAACCCGTCATGTCCGCGGGAGGTGAGCTTTTGGACGATCGGCCTCCTGAAAAGTTGAGGAAAATGTCATGCTTTTGGGGCGTCGTCCCGTCAGATACCAATGATATGGCCACACCGCGCGGCCGCGGCAGGGGCGGGCAATCGGAATGAGATCGCGAGCGGCCGCTCCGGAAAGCGACGGCACGGCCACCTCATTCCTTCTGCTTTGCCGCGTTTTTTTATGCCAGGTAGGTCGGGAACCCGCCGTGCCGTGCATGCGGCTTGAATAATGGCACGCCGGTGCGCGCGCGCGGCGCGCGCTCTCGCAGCGGCGCCGCTGCCTGTCACCGCCCGGACGCCCGCGCGCTGCCCCGGCCCGCGCCGTTGCGTTTTTTTTGCATGCCGTCGCGGTCGTCGCGGCGCGCTCGCGTCGGTCGCGGCGCCGGCGCCGGCCGAGCCGGCTTTACGGCCCTTTGCTTGGGTGTTCCCGAGCGAGTCATGCACGGGAAATCCGTGCTGCGTGGGAGCAAATTCCCGAGGCGCGCGAGCGGCCGGTCGCTGGTATAGATGGATCGATCAATCGATCTCTCTTTCGCCCCTTCGCCTAGCTGCAGATCTCGATCGATCGCGAGCCCCAGCGTGGTCCACTCCACGCTACCTAGGAACTGAACTGTCTGAACAGACGTGCAGCCGTGACGGGATTAGTTAACTCGATCTGGTGTCTGGTGGTGACCACCCTTTATTTCTCGCGTGGCGAATGGATTAGCCAGGACGGGCGAACGGAACGGGACCGGTCCATGATTGGATCGACGTCAATACCTCATCGCATCGTTTACGTGTGCGTCTTTTGGTGGCGAAAGTGATTGATGAGGGTGCATCCATGCATGGGGGATCGTTCTCACTCGAGCACAGGCCTGCTGCGTGGCTGAGTGTGTTCAAGGGCCATGCATGCATGCATGGACCGGCTCGAGGGGGTAAAGTTGTTTTGGGCTAATTATCATGGTTTTCTATGATTTGTTATGGTGTATTTTATCATCGGTAATTCGGTATCCTAGGTCTTCGGCATGACTGCTTGGTTAACCAGGGGCTACTTTTTCCCGACAAAGCATCATCGAAAGTAAAGCAAATTGGAATTTGTGGAGTTTAATGCATGTGCGTAAGGTAAGAATCATCATATACTAGCTAACTGATGTAGATACATGAGTCATGAAACATGATATAGATCCCTGTACATGTCCTGTTAGGAATTTAGGCATTTTTATGTTAAATTTAATCTATAAATAGCGTACGATTATTATGACGATATATATATATATATATATATATATGTGTAAACTACTCGAAGCAGTAGCTTGAAATATGATAATCATTAAACATAAGATGATATTGTTAAAGAAATAGATCGCAAAGGTTGTTATGATGTACCTAGCAGAGGGACCCATACTCAAGGCACCGATTGTTATGATGGTATTGTCAGTGTCTGCTCTCCCAACTCTTTGTGCGCGTCCATGTATATCCCAACTCTCATGATGAATAGAGTATTTGCATTTAACACATTATTGAATAAATTAAAATGGACCAAGCCCATATATATCCAACATGTCCGACCTATGAAAACTTCCTGCTTCACAGAGATTTAATATATAGATCAGTATTGAAATATACGTCAACCACGCAACGAACATTTTCGACCAACTACAAACTATGTATACAGTATAGCAGTAACACCTGGCAAGATTATAAGCATGTTTAATTAGAGGAATATTGCATGGGAGAAGACGCACATTGTCCTGACGCGTTCGTCAAAATCAGATTCGATCTCCTCAGTTTGATCGCCACTGATTCTTTTTATCCTGGCGCAAACAACAACTTAACCTGGGACTAGGTCAGCTGGGCACGCAGCTGAGACGCCTTGCATCTCCATGTCTGTTCTCCCTTGTCTTCCGGGAATTCCACCGCCGATCTCGATGCAACGCCGGCCACGTACGCCATCTATGCCGGTGCACGCGCGCGCCAGATATTAGCCATCCCCGATGATCAAATGAAGCAACACCACACTGCTGTCGATCTGCTCCAGATTAAGACCCTGGTGATACTGATACGCGAGCCTACCGGGGCGGGGGTTGAACCGATCGACGACGCCCGTTTGACTTTGGAGGAGTCATTGGCGTGGCTCGGTTTGGAGTGTTCCAGCTGGCCTCATGTGCCGGTAGAGACGATGGCCAATGTAGGGTGCAGTGGCCAAAAGGAAGGCGACCGATCCGTTGCCCGCTTTGGATGTCAGTCACATGCCTATCTTTCACTCGTCCTGAGGCATGAGCTGAAACGAGCCGTGTTTTACCTCGATGTATGGGCGACACTACCGTATTCATTCGCTATATATAGGCACTTGGAAATTATATATCCTTCGATCACAGTAGGAATAGATACTGGCGATCTTATCTTGCGCTTACTTTCACTGGCCCATCAACATGTTCGGCCCAGGTGGAGTGGGACGAGTCAGTCGGTGCCGGCGAGCACTACAACAATTTAGGCAACTTTTGTCGGCTAAAGTCGACAGAAGTTAGCCATTTTTTGACGGAAGAAGCTAACTTCCATCGGCAAAAGGCTAAATCCGTCGGCATTTGACCAACGGAAGCGGGTAGATAGAAATTAGCTAACTTCCGTCGGCTTCACCTGGCCGACGGAAGTTAGCACCGAACTCTCCCACGTTAGCAGAGGCGCACTAACTTCCGTCGGCCAGGATGATGCTCTAACTCTGTCACAGTGGCGCCACACACCTGTGGTGCTTGCCACAGACACTTGGGCGATATGGCGGTCCGTGGCGAATTGCAGATTTCCGCCAAGGCGATATGGCGACACTATGGCAACAATATGACGACGCCATAACAACTATGCATGACACCATATATTACATGTGAAAATCGCATAGTTTTTTTACAAAGTCAAAATTTACAAATCAATTCATTACAACATGACAACATATTAAAAAATTCATTACAAGCTAAGTCTAAATTCATAAATCAATTCACAATTCACATTTCACAAAAAAATAACAATTTAATTCAATCACAATTTACAAAATTGATCTAATTCAACCACAAAAAAATGACATTATGGGGTAAAAATTACTTGGGAATGACGGCGGTGACGACTACGGTCGGCAGGTGTCGGGCGAATGGTGGCGGCGGCGGGCGGGGGCACAGCGGCGACAGGGCACCGGCGGGCGGGCACCGGCAGCGGTGGGGGTGGGCGGCCGCTCGGGGCCGGCGGGGGCCTGCGGCGGCGACGGCAGAAGGATCGGAGTGGGCCGGGGCGCGCGGGTGTACAGGGATTAGGTTTCCTGTACGCGCGCGCGGTTGGGGATATTTATTCTCTTAACTTCCGTCGGCCACTATTAAAGTTGACGGAAGTTAAATAACTTCCGTCGGCACATTCAAAAGCCGGATAAAGTTAAATTAACTTTCGTCGGCTACTTCAGGCCGACGGAAGTTAAATAACTTCCATTAGCTTTTCAAAATGCCGACGAAAGTTATTAAAGTTGGCGAAAATTAATTTTCTTGTAGTGGAGTATGCCATACTTCTCTTTGCGCGTGATGGCAGTGCACTCGAAGGCGAGCTGGCCACTGAGCGTCTTCTGGATATAGTTGGCCACCTCGATGGGCGACTTGCCGCCGCTGCAGGTGAGCTCCATGGGCAGCTGGTTGAGGAAGGTGATCTCGTAGGTCGGCCGCGGGTTCATGAAGAAGAAGTAGGGGTCCATGAGCTTAAAGCCCCGCACGGTGGAGCCATGGAACATGCTCCCTTTGGTGTTGATCGCCACCGGCACGATACGGTCGGTGAGCTCCGCGAAGAGCGCGCTGAACCGCAGCAGGAACGGCTCGCGACAGGTGGTGCCCTCGGGGCAGATGACCAGGTCGTCGCCCTCCTCCAAACTTAACATGAACATGAAGCTTCGGATTGTGGACCCTCCTAGTGTGAGCTGCGTCGTCCGAATATTTGCTAAGTAGGCATTCAATTCGGTCAACTTGGGGACAGTCCCCGTCTATTGGAAAGTATTAAGTGTAGGCAGCCCAAAAGCCCAAGTTAGTTATTTTGAGGAAAAGCCCATACCAGTCAAAAAGCCAGTTTAACTCAGAGGATAAAACAGTTCACGTAGCCTTATCGGGCTAAATATGCTTTATTAGTGTTTATAATACTACAGAAAGGAAAACGTGCTATCCCATAAAATAGCAAGTATGATTAAAAAAAATCACTCTATTACACTTGCTACTTGACTTGTTATTTTAGGGGTTTGCTATTTCTCTCTCCACACTTGCTACATCTAGCAAGCCAACCAAACTTGTTATTTCTAGTTTGTTTAATTATTTTCATTTTCTTTGCATTTATATAAATTGATAAAATATAGTTACATTTAAATAGAGAATCATATTTACTAAGTATATTTGAGTGAATAGAAAAATAACAGGTCAATTTGAATAAGAAACACTACAAGAAAACAATAAATTTTCGTCGGTCTTTTTAATTTTCGTTGGCATTTCCAAAAGCCGACGGAAGTTTTTTAACTTCCGTCGGCTGTTCACAGTGGAGATGCTTTAACAAGTCAATCAAACTTATTGTTCCATTGAATATTGAGATTGTTTAATTGTTTTCACTTTCTTTGCATATATATAAATTGATTAAATATAGCTCCATTTGAATAGCAATTCATATTTAGCAAGTACATTGGAGTAGATAGCAAAATAGCAAGCCAATTTGGAATAGAAAAACTTGCTATTGCTACGAATAGCAAGTCAAAAATAACAAGTACAATGGAAATGCTTTTAGAAAAGAAAAGAAAGGAAGGAAAAACACAGAAAAAAATACGAGCGGGTTGCAACAGTAGTGAGAAAAATCGATAATTTTTCGTACTTTTTGATTATGATGTCATTTCTGAAACTGACACATAGAACCATTTGAGCTAATGACAATAGGTCCGGATGTTAAAAATGCAAATTCATTTTTTGAAATCGACAAATTCTTGCCGAAATGGTATGGGCCACTAACTCGTCTAACCGGTAATTAGGTAATAAAACAATTCTCACTCTAAGTCTAAGAGGAGTTTTCTTTATAAGAGCATCTCAAATATAAGCTTTGAAGAGTTTCTTCCTTTAAATTTTTAAGATTATAATTAAAAATCAGATCTAACGGATACTATAAATGATTTCTAAAAATAAATGATCTCTACAATTAATCATTTCACCTCTATTTTTATTTTTAGGGAGCACACTCGGATACTCGAACTTAAGTTCTTTGTTAGAGAAAAATATATTTAAATTGATTTGTATTGTAAAAAAAATCAAAAAAATATACAGAGAGTCAATTTTTAGAGATAAAAGATGAGCTTTAGTAAGGAATCCTAGTATTTCGTATCTATTAAATTAAAAATAATTTCTACCGTAATTTTAATTAGCATTTTTATAAATAAGAAATGATGAAATGGTTTAAAAATAAGTTACGCAGAAAAATAAAATTATAAAATAAGTGTGCCAGAGTAGTTTCCTTCGCCTGGAGAGGAGGAGATCAAAATAAATTCACTAATAATAATAATCATACATTAATAATTTACTTCTACTGTACCGTATAGATGCTCTTTTCGAAGACCGACTTGAGGCCTCAACCTGTCAGCCCATCAGGCTAGCGATTCAGACCGGGTACAAGGATTGATTAAAGAAAACGAAATTGGTGTCATACAGACTTCGCGTACACAACTGAATTTAAAAAACATGATACTTTATATTTATTCAATTTAACGTCATATATATATGCTTAATTATAAAATAATGTATACAAAAGTTGTACGAATATACCTTGTGACAAACAATCATTACAAATAACAGTGGAAGCAAACATACACATTGCACAAACAACAACATCTAAATCTACTTGAAAACTAGGTATGAATCCCTACTTCTCGTGATACTCTTCTTCAACTTCTTCATTTGGTGACCGAGTTTTCCGCATCGGAATCTTCACAAATTGGAGGTAACGAGTGGGGGTGAGTACAAAAAATACTCAACAAAGTCATGGAATATTTTATAGATGCATTGGGGTTCAAGGAAAAGCTTATGGTTCATAAGGAAAAAGGTGCACGAAGAGTCTGCGTGTATTTTCAATTTTAAAGTAATTACCTTGTCTACAATGAACTAAATTTTTTAACCATTAACTATCATATTCAACAAAATACCTTATCATTCTTTCGAATTTATCTCATTTTTCTAGTAATTGTCTCATCATGACCTTCATCATTCCAGGGTCTAGTCATCCTCTTTCCACTAAACATTTCACACATTCTCATCTATTCAAGCTAACACTTTCTTTTCCGCTAAACAATTCACACATCCTCAACTATTCAAGTTAACATTTTGTTTTTCCACTAAACAATTCACACATCCTCAATTATTCAAGTTAACACTTTCTGTTCCACTACTCTAAACCTATTTATAAAAATTCACACATTTCTACGCAAGAGAAAAGAATCAGTGCACATGCCAATGACCGTGGGCACGGTTGTTCGAACTAATTTAACTTCAACTAAAGGTGTACACTTTATTTATCCTTACGACACGAGCTTACTCCTACTGCCCATCGACAGAGGAGATTCGTGACAAGGTCTTTCGTAAGTGGGCCTAGGATACTGTACTGCCAGTAAGATAGGTCCACAGCCAAGGATCATGGGTCTTCGCCCTCTGTTTCCTCGGGAATCCCACAGGTGCTACACCATAACCACACTCTTTCCATAATACGCCTCTTGGGGCAAGATTGTACACGTGAGCTACCCACGCGATTCCACACCTCTCAACAACTACAGACTATCCTAAACTTACTTGTTACTAAACCAAGAGCAGATCCATTATACCCGTAAAGTTACACAATGGTTGTGCAAGATGTAGTCTCCCCAAAGAATCGGTCCTTAATCGGCATATAGAATCGGGCCTTCGATGGAATGAGTCCATACAACGATATCTATATCACTAACCCGTATTTCTCTATTTGTTTTCCCAAAACCTAGTCCTCGCTATCCTTTAAATATATTCCTAAACTCCTATTACATCCCACACAAAAGCATTTATCAATTCATAGATTAGTAATGTAAGGAGCTTATCTATCATACAAGTTTATTATCAAAACAAGTTTGATTTCATACAACCCATCACAACATTAGGATAAAGTTGTATTAATTATCAAGGCTTCAAGGAAATACAAGTACAATTTCACAAGGGAAGCTAGTGCATCAAGTTTTAGGTTTTTATTTGACTTAATCACTCAGGCGATGTCATAATTCAACAGTGCATGTGTGTGTTCTAATCATGTATATAGTAAAAACAATTTTAGCAAAACATGGGATCAATATGCTAAAGGTCCTGACTTTTCTTTCAAAGGGACCTCTTTACAAGAAACAATAAAAATAAATAAAACATATAAGAAATATCCTAATATTATTGCTAGTGGTTCCAAAATAAGGTTTGGAATTATATATTTTTTTTGGAACTTGAACGGAGTTGATTAGAGTGTATATGAATTTTCTAGGATTTTTGGAATATTTTCTACTTCCTGAAAAAGATGGAATTACACTATTCATATGGGCCAACCAGGGAATAATTCAGAAATTGGAAAAAGATCACCGTTCAATTGGGCTGGCCGAACTGGCCTATTCGGCCGAGCGCACGACGCACACGAGTGGGGCACCGCAGGCGGTCTCTGGCACGTGGGACCCACGCGGTAGTGTCAGCCGACGACTCACGGCGTGCATGTGTGCTGCGGAAAATGCTCTGGCGCATGTTACAGCATCTTCGATTGTTGGACTATTTACTCGATTCTTCAAAATGATTTCTCTCTATACCTTTTGCACACTTTAGCAGATTTTATTTTTGACTCTCTGAAAAATTATTACTTACTTTTAAAATCCTAAAATATTTTGAAAAAATTATTTTTTTAATTCCAATTTCTAACCTTAGAAATCTCCAAATTTTAAAGTTTTCAAATTTTATAAATTTTTAAAACTATGTTTTTCTTCTTTTTATTTTTATTTCTCTTCATTTTCTTTTCTTTTCTCCTCCTCTTTTTTTTGTTTTCTTTCATTCTTTACTAGTCAGATGCCTGTGCTTTGCAACAGAACATTATTCTGTAATAGGCTTTTGCGAAAATTTATATTTTTGTATGATTTTTCAGAAATCTAAGGGTTTTTACACAAAATTCGTACATCCGCGCAAAATACATAAATTAAAAGACCGAAATATAAAAATACATTTTTATTTTCTTTTTCTTTTTTTTCTTTTTCCTCTTTTTCTTCTTTTTCCTCCTTTTCTTTTCTTCTTTTTTTTCTTTTTCCTCATGCATGCTGCGCTGCGCTTCTTTTTCCAGGCGCGCATGCTTCTGCTTTTTCCATGCGGTTTTTCCGCGCGCTGCATGCGGTTTTTTCAGGCGCGCATGCTTCTGCTTTTTCCGCGCGCTGCTTTTTCCATGCGCTGCGCGCTGCTTTGCGCGGGGGAGCGGACGGACAAGTAAGTCCCCGCTTTAATATAGTTAAGATTTAGTTTTCCGACCACTCTCTTCCTTCTGGTTGTGCTTTGTCATGCGTCTGCGCGTGGGGCCATCAGAAATAGCCGGCCAAATTGGCTGGTCATATGTGGTCAGCCCGTAGCTCACTTTGGCCAATCGGATGGCCACTTTTCTGGAGTGCGTTTTTTTATTTGAATGGCTAAAATTTAGCTTAGAGATCCAAATAGTCAATCTTTTAGAGATATACTTGGAGCATCTCCGAAAGACTTTCAAAACCACTCTTCAAATTAAAATTTGACAATTTAAACTAAAAAATAGACTCCAAAAAACTAGCGAACAGGATATTCGGCTGGCCAAACTTGGCCAGCCGCTGGCCATCCATGCATTGATGCCTCCCCTTTGAGACAACCCGAATTCTCACGAACTTGCCTTTTATTGAATCTCAAAAGAAATATCAATAATACAAGATGTTCACAACACGACGACGCATTAACGAAAGCAAAATAGAGTACATAGCTCATTGGCTACACTTATTACAATCTTAAAGCAACGCTGAAATAAAGCAAAGGCGCCTATGCGAACATCTTGACCCAAAATCCGACTCCTCGACTGGGACGCAACATCTAAAAGTTTGAGTCAACGGGGATGAGTACATACGTACTCAACAAGCCACGGATATGCACATAATTAAGGCTTAATAACATAGGGCATAATCTAGGCTTGATTTGCATAAAAACATGTTAAGTTTTGTTAAGCTTTAGTGAGCAGTATTAGAACATGAATGTAAATACTGAAGTAAAATGAGTACTGACTTCCCACTAACTCGAGCTGCACATCTGTGCCAACTCGCAATTTCAAACCATTCCAACATGATCATAGCATTCACACCAAAGTAAACATCTAACTGCGTAGAACATCACTGGGATGCCCATAATCGTGGGCACGGCTTTTCGAAAAGACTAGACTTTGGCTAGAGGTGTACTACTTTATCCACAAGACAATTGCTCCCGCACACAACAATGTGTAGAGATGACACCACGTCACCCCGAAAGAACTCATACCAAAACCCGCCATATGAATCAACTAAACAAGAGGACAACCACACCAGGTTTCGTCGACACTCCACTGAGATCTCACTCATAATGTCATGGGCAGACCCCGATTGGTAGACGTATACCCTCATTCGTGCCTCGTCAGACCAAGACATCACTACGAAACTCTTGATTGATGAACTTGTCTCCTCCGCGTCGGTGCATCATGTTGAATCAACCCATACTTCTAATTAGGTCTTACCTATTAAACTTGTGGTTAGCACAATATTGCTTCGCAATAGATCCCGCGGACCGGTCCTTATAGTGCCCCGGGTGCAACTAACCAATGTCCGAGCTTGCACCCGAAACCCACCATGCTCAACACATCACCATTCTCCAAGCTTCATGATTCACATCTCAAAATAACGACGAGACAAGATATAACAAAGGTATAAAGAGTTCCACATGTCTAATGGTGTGTATTAAAGCAATGCTAGCAAGGGTACCTCTACAATAGAGCACTAACTATTAAACAATATAAGACGACAAAGAGAACATGACACAAAGCATGACTTAGGTTACACATCAAGGATTCAACTAAACAATATCTACATATTCAAAAGTGTGTTCTAACATGCATTTATTACCTATGTTTTATAGAATTTATATGAAATCATGGGTTCAAGCATGCTCAACGGGTGGGGTGTGACTTGCCTGACTCACAGTACTGGTATGGCTCCTCGAAGTGAGTAGGTTGCTCCTCAACGTCGTCAAGTTATAATTAGCACGCAAACCGAGGCAAAATAAATAAAACAGTACACTAAACAGTATGAACAGTACAAATAAGTGCTCCAATGTGAAGAGCACAATTTTATGAATTTTCTGAAATTTGAATGGCCCAAATCGGAGTTAAATTGCATTTACTATGAATTTTTGAAGTTTAAAAGCATTTTTGAATTCATTTTTAAAATTAAAACAACCACTGGTTCACGATGGCCCGAGCCCACCATGCACCACGCTACTATGCGCGTGGACCGGGCCGACCCCGGCCGCACGATCCTGATCCGGCGGCTACGGGCGAGACGTGGGAGTTAAGTGATTTTGGACGGCCCAGATTAAAACAGCGAACCGGCACGAGATGGACGCTACATATCTGTAGCGCCCCGATTTAACAAATCGAGACATTATTGAATTTCATAAGAAAAACAATAATACAAGAGGTTCATCATGCGACAACCGTACATACGACATTGTTCATAGTACGCAGACCATATTTATTACATCATTGTTTTAATAAAACAGCAAAGCGAAATAATTGGAAAACGGCATGACGAACATCTTCTTCAGGATCTTTCTTCTCGACTGGGTTGCTACTCCAGACCGTCTTCAAAGTAAGCATCCTCTGTGGGGTCCAACGGGTATGAGTACAAAAAGTACTCAACAAGCCACCGCAAATGCAAATAATAATGCAGGATAATAAACAAGGAAGGATAATGGCTAACATTGCAGAATAATGCAGTTGCAGTTATGGCATTTAGTGTAATCATATTTTAATCATGCGGAAAGTAAACATGAGCATCATCAACATCGACTAACTCGAGGGGTACAGTCAGCCCCACCTCGCTCAACAGTCCTTACATGTCAATCCATCATGCACATACATATTCAAAGTAAACTAACTGGGGGATGTCACGCAACCCGCCCTTGACCGTGGGCTCGGCTTTTCGAAAAGATTTAAGACTCTGATCAGAGATGTACTACTGTACCCACAAGGCACGCACTCATCCCAAACGAGATGACCCATTTCACGGGAACTCGTGCCAAAACCTCAATATGAGATGTTCCAAGCGATAACCACCCGCTCTAGGTTTCGCCGGCGCGCCGGGCCGCATCCCGGCTAACGTCGCACCCCCTTTTGCGCCACATTGGTACAAGTCACCCGCAGGTGCAACTTGACCCATCTCCAAATGGTGGCCTCGGTTTGGAACAACCCATACCTTAGTTAGGACTTACCCACTAGACTTGTGGTTAGTACGTAAGTGTATTGCAACGGATCCCTCAGACCGGTCCTTATAGTGCCCCGGGTGCTACTAACCAATGCCCTAGCTTGCACCCGGAACCCACCATGCATACACTCACAACCATGACTCATCACCAACAGGATTTCCAAGGATAAGAAGTAACGGGGATCATATAATAGAACCATTTTGCTACGACTCATTTTTATCCTATAGCGGCCGTGTCAATACATTGGACACTAGCTAATATCATTGATCATATGGTTACAAGGAGGTTAGGCGAGATAGCATGGCTTGGGTTGCACATCAAGGTCGGGGGATCCTAAATAAATATAATGTAAGGGTTCATTTGACTAATGCATATATAACCTATGTGTTTTAGCGATAGTCAATTCAAACATGGGTTCAATATGTTCAAGAGAATTGTTTGGTGACTTGCCTTGTTCAGCAAAGGGAGAGGGAGGGACTTCGGGGAAGTATTCCGGCTCCTCGGCGACGTCGTAGTCTTTTTAATATAAAGTAAACTAAAAAGAACACATTCAATCAAACAATATAACATTACATTATGAACACATAAGTTAAAGTTGGTTGGATTATAAATAAAATAATTTCAATTGTTAAGGTCCTGTGGTTTATCTCCTAAAGAAATTTTAAATGAATTTAAAAAGTAGTCCTTTTTAGAGAGGGGTTCTAAAAGGGGTTATTCTAGATTTTAAGTCCTTTAATAAATTTAAAATTTAAGGTTCCATAAGGAACCCAGTGATTTATTCATATCAACAGGAAATAAATAAATATAAACTTTACTGGGATTTAAATAATTAAATTTTACATTTTTAACCTAAGGGTATTTAAACATTCATTTAAATAATCATGAAATGTCCAATGTAAACCTACTGTTTTATTGCATAAACATGTAGAGAACAATTTTATGAATTTTCTGAAATTGGAATGGTAATTTTTAGAGTTCAAATGCATTAGATATGAATTTTACAAGTTTAACAGTATTTCTGAAATTCATTTTCAATTTTTAAACTCCTCGGGTCCACGGTGAGCCAGGCCCACGGTGAACCCGCGCACTGTGCGCGTGCGCCGGGTCGATCTGGACCGTCGGATCCAGATCCGACGCGCGAGGGCGAGGCGGGGTGCGTTAAAGTGACGTGGACGGCCAGGATTAAAACGTTTGAACCGGTACGCGATGGACGACTTGGATGCGATGCGGGGTATTAAAACTAACGGACGCACGGGATTAAAACGTACCCCTTCGCCGAGATCTAACGGATCAGATTAAACCGCACGCGGGGATTAATCGTCACCGTCGGATCCAGATCGCACGGTCGTGCGTGAATCCGACACGGCACGGGTACTCGACCCGTGCCGGTCGTCTTCTCCGACGACGGCGAGCGACGGCGATTGAATCTAAGACCTAAAACGGAACGAGGGTGGCATGGGGATCATGGGGGTACCTCGACGCTGAGAAAAGGTCGACGGGGTGAGGCCGGCGACGAGCGGAGGCGGTGGAGGCGTTCGGGTTCTTGGCGGCGACGACGATCCGGCGAGGTTCGTCGTCGACGGAGTGGTGGCCGGTGTTGGGGAGGTCCTTGCGGTTGCAGCGGTGCGGTCGGCGAGGGCGGAGGGGGACTCCGGCGACGGCGATCGACGGCTGGGGCGAGGGCGACGGTGGTGCGCTAAAATGCGGAGTGTACTGGCTCTGTCGGTTCTCGCAGCGTGTGAGCGTGGGGGTGAAATGCGGGTGGCCAGGGGTTTAAATAGGACCATCGGCGGGGACAGAGAGGGCGTAGTCTACGGTGGCCGGGAATAAAACGCGTTTAAGCGCCGGCGAGGTCGGGTTGAGCTCGGTTCACCGAACCTGGACGCGAATCGGTCGGGTTTAATGGGGGGAAACGGTCGGCGCGACGCGGGGGTTTGATTGCCGGGCTTAATTCAGGGGGAGGGGGTCGGGGCAAGGGATCCGAGGCGAGTAATGGCGTCGGCCGGCGAGGGGGGGGGGATTTTGGGGGCGGATCTCGCGGGGACGACGAATCCGACAGGTGGGCCAAGGTGGTCAGCGGGAGCGAGTGCGCGAGAGAGGGGGCTGACGGGTGGGGTCGAGGCGTCGGGTTCGCGCGCGAGGGGAGGAATTCGGCGCCGACAGGTGGGGTCGGCTTGTCAGCGAGAGGCGCGCGGGGTAACGGGCTGGGCCGGCCGGGAGAGAGAGAAGGGAGGGAGGGGAGCCCAATACTGTTACTAAGGTTTTCAGATTTAAAATAATTGCAGAAAATGGATTAAATATTTTGGGGTATTTCCAGAGTGGATAAAAATTTATAAAAATTCTCAAAAACATTTCTTGGCTTTAGGATCTTATACAAAAATTTTCACCTCCTAGTTTGGCCATCTACTCTATGTTGTAGTTAAAAAGGGTATAAAGGAGTATTAAAAGTATTTTCAGAAATAATAATTCCAAGAAAGTGAATTTTATAATATTTTTATTGCTTTGAAAATTTGGGGTGTTACAAACCTATCCCCCTTACAAGAATCTCGTCCTCGAGATTGGAACGTTACTCGAATAATTCAGGATATTGGGCTTTCAGTTCGTCTTCCTTTTCCCAAGTGGCTTCTTCGGCGGGATGGTTGTTCCATTGGACTTTGCAGAAGCGAACAACGCGACTTCTGGTTACTCTTTCCTTGGTTTCCAAGATCTTGACGGGTCTCTCTATGTAGGTCAAGTCTTCTTGGACATTAAGCTGCTGAAGGTCGGCTTGTTCGGTAGGTACACGGAGGCACTTCTTCAGCTGAGAGACATGAAACACATTGTGAACGCCTGCCAAGGATGGGGGCAGTTCGAGTTGATATGCCACTTCTCCCTGTCGTCGGAGGATCTGGAAAGGTCCGACGTAGCGGGGTGCTAGTTTGCCTTTCATGTTGAACCTTTGAGTGCCACGGAGGGGAGTGACTCGGAGGTAGACATAATCGCCCTCCTCAAAGGCTAGGTCTCTTCGACGGTTGTCGGCATAGCTCTTTTGCTTGGATTGGGCTGCCTTCAATCGGTCTCTTATGATCTTAACCTTCTCTTCAGCTTCTCTTAATAAATCAGTCCCAAACAGTTGTGACTCTCCGGTCTGGTCCCAGAGCAACGGCGTTCTGCACTTACGTCCATAGAGTGCTTCAAACGGGGACATTTGCAGGCTGGCTTGATAGCTGTTGTTGTAGGAGAACTCTGCATATGGTAAGTTCTTGTCCCACATTCCGCCAAAGTCTAGAGCGCAAGCTCTAAGCATATCCTCCAATATCTGGTTGACCCTTTCGGTTTGACCGTCGGTCTGTGGATGATAGGCGGTGCTAAAGTTCAGCCGGGTGCCGAGTTCCTCTTGAAGGTTCTTCCAAAACTTGGAGGTAAACTGACTCCCGCGGTCAGATACAATCTTCTTAGGAACTCCGTGAAGGCATACGATCCGGGTCATATACAACTCAGCCAACTTGGCGACGGTGTAAGTTGTCTTGACCGGAACGAAGTGAGCTACCTTGGTGAGTCGGTCGACGATCACCCAGATCGAATCATGACCAGCTTGGGTCCTGGGCAGTCCCGTGATGAAGTCCATTCCTATCTCTTCTCACTTTCATTCAGGGACCTTGAGAGGTTGAAGAAGTCTGGCAGGTCTCTGATGCTCTGCCTTGACTCGCCGGCATGTGTCGCACTTGGCCACATACTCAGCTATTTCTCTCTTCATGCTGACCCACCAATATTTTTCCTTTAGGTCTTGGTACATCTTTGTACTCCCGGGATGGATGGAGTATAGAGTATCATGGGCTTCTTGAAGGATGAGGGTCTTCAACTCAGGTTTGTCGGGTACGCAGATCCGGTTTCCGAACCAGATGGTACCATGCTCATCCTCGGAGAATCCGGGGGCTTTACCCTTCTTCATGTTCTGTTGGATTTCCAGGATGTCCGGATCTTCCTTGGCGATCCTTCAAGACCGGGGCCTTGGCGACTGGTGTCGGCTGAGCGGCCGGAGCTGGTGGAGCGGGGCGAGGATGCCCGGCGTTGGGTCCACCGGCGGCGTGAGGTGGCCTGTAGGCGGGCCGAGGATGGTAGGCGGGCGCTGGCGGCGGAGGGACGAAGCGGGGCCTCTGAGAGTTCGCCTGCTGATGCTTGAAGGCGATCATTTTCCTCTTCTTGAGGTCCAGCTTGTTCTGCTCAGTCTCTTGGATGAGCGCTTTGTTGACCAGCCATTGGAAGTCGGCGAAGTCGGCGGCGACGAGCTGGATGGACAGCTCATCCTTAAGTCCCCTGAGGAACTTGGCTTGGCGGAGGGCGTCGGTGCGCACTTCCTCCGGTGCGTAGCGGGCGAGGCGGTTGAACTCATGGAGGTACTCCATGACGGTCCTGTTGCCTTGTTGTAGGTCGCGGAACTCCTGTTGTTTCACCGCGATGACACCGGCGGGGACGTGGGCAGCGCGAAAAGCGATGGTGAACTCCGCCCAAGTCACCACGTGGCCCTCTGGCTGGGACTCACGGTAGTTGTCCCACCATTCCGCGGCGGGACCCTGGAGCTGGTGAGTGGCGAAGGCCACTCGCTCCTGGTCGGTGCAGGGGAGGAGTTCGAGCTTCTTTCCGATGGTGTGAAGCCATTCTCCGGCCTCCATCGGGTTGGTGGTGCTCGAGAAGATGGGCGGACGCACGCGCAAAAACTCGGAGAGCTGCGGGGCGGGTTGTAGGATCGATGTACCGACTAGAGGGGGGGGTGAATAGGCGATTTTTAAAACTAATTTGATTTCAGTTAAACTGAGATTAAGGACTTAAAACAATGATGGCAAATAGCTAGAGCAAACAGTGCAACCTAAGGTGAAATGTAAATTACTCTAGAAAAGTAAGCTTGCACAATTATACTTGCACAAAGTAAAGGGGACAAGAGACAACCGAATTTTATCCCGAGGTTCGGAAATTTGCCAATTTCCTACGTCCTCGTTGAGGCGAGTTTCACTTGACCGCTCTCTTTACCAAGCCTCGGATTTCTCAAAGAGAAATTAGCTTGAAGATGAGCCGGCACCGGAAGTGCAACTCTCGGGCCTCGATCACTCGTGGTAGCTCTTCTCCACTCCGGATAGGTGAGCTCCAACCTTCACAACCTCCCGGGTCTCCTCCACAACCTTCTCGGAGAGATCACCGGTTTCTTCTCCAAGCCGTCTAGGAGATGGCAATCTCCAAGAGTAACAAGCTGCAATCAAAGCTAGGAGAAGAGGATCAAGTGCCAAAATGCCAATGCAATGCAATTCACTCAATCACTTGATTACCCCTTTTTCTTCCCAACCTCACTAGTGCTCAAAATAGTGCTCAATGGTGGGAGAGACTCTCTTATGCTCAAGAATGCTCAAATGAATGCCAAAAATCTAGCAAAGGAGCTGTAGCAAGGGTTTATATAGCCACACACCCAAAAACTAGTCGTTACACAAGTTAGGTGGCTCTCTGCGCAATGTCGGTCTGACCGCCCATCTTGGGCCGGTCTGACCGACCTCAACTGCAACGGCTAGAAAACTAGCCGTTTACTGATGTGACAGGACGCCTCGGTCTGACCGGCCATGCTGGCCCGGTCGGACCGGCCCTACCCGGTCTGACCGGCCACCGGCTCGGTCGGACCGATAGTGCTCCCGTCGGCTCTGTAAACCAGCAGTATTCTGCCCTGCGCAACCCGGTCGGACCGGCCCCCTGGCCGGTCAGACCGTCCAACTCCAGCCGGTCTGACCGGACCCACATGGTCGGTCAGACCGCCAGGGTCAGACAGCTCCAACAAAATGCTGCAATAATTTTTCAAGGATTTTGCCAAAATAGCAACTTTTGCAACAATCACACATGATCAAAAGATACTATATGCAATGCAAATTGGGCACTTGAAAATCAACTCATAACCAAGATGCAACCCCTCTTTATAGTACGGCAAAAACAAAATTTAAACCTAGCCTAATTGATCGCTCCAAACACCTCGATCAATTTCTAGATTCCTTCAAACCTTTTGCCGTAGCCTTTAAACGTCCAGATCTTCGGGTTTCCATCTTGTGCTCCATTTGCGCGGGACCTACTCATTTCCTTCACACTTAAGAAAAATATTAGTCCTCAACCGCATGTTTATCATTAATTACCAAAACTCACATAGGGCCTAGATCTTCACGGGTGCGGGTGCTGGTGCGCGAGGGGCGAGCTCCCCGTTCTGCAGATGGTCCAACTGAGCCTGTTGGTTCTGCATTTGGGTGAGGAGGGCGGTGATCAGGTGGTTCTGATTCGCCATCACCTCCGCCAAGGTGGGGTGGTTGGCGGAAGGCGATCCAGACTGACGTGGGCCCGTTGCACCCCAGTTGGGTACAACACCCTCGGGCGCATCTCGGCTTCCTCCTGCTCCGTTGTTGGAACCGGTGTTCTGGTGGTCGGCCATCTTCTGAATATACATAGTGATAAGGCAAAAGATGACGAAACAATAATACAACCAAAAAGATTCAAGCACATAAGTGGTAGAAATTGTTCATTACAATCAAGTTTTTATTCCATCTACAACCCAACTTGTTGCAGACGGCACCACATACAAAATTATGATTTTTATTTAAATTCGCGTCTCCTAACGCCTACTCGCCACCGGAGGCGGTCTCCGTGCTCTCGGAACCACGAGTGCGCGACTCCAGAGAGATGGTGGGCTCGAGAAAATTCTCGATGATGGAGTCGGAGATGAGGCCGGGGCGTGGTGTAGGGGCGCTGGTGGAGGGCCTGGCGGGGGAGGGTCGTGGCGGGATCCTCTTGGGGTGAGGGAGGGGCTCACGGATGGGCTTCTTCTTCCTTGGAAGAAGAGGAACCATCTCCGCGATATCCTTCTGCAGCTGCATAATTTTGCGCTGCAACTCGCCATTCTGTTGGATCAAGTTCTTCGTCTCTTCACGAAGGAACTCAACCGCCTCATGGTGCTCGTCGGCGTCGAGCACCGCCTCGGTGTGGAGATCGTCCATAGCCTGTAGAAGACGCGACTGCCGGGCCATGACCGGATCACGCACGGAGTGAACTCCGAGGTAGATGCTACGGTGGGCTCCGGGAGTGCGCTTCGGCACGAGCCGGAAGGACGAGTTCTGAAGACGATCGTCGTATATCATCCTCAGCTCCATGAGGGCCTGAAGGGCGACTCGTTGGCACGCGACGTCGAAAGTCGGGCCTCCAAGTGCGGTGGTGTAGGGCGGTAGGTGTTCTCCGGAGCCGTGGATGGTGAGGGAGACGTCACAAGGCCCGGCGAACTCGTCGGGATACACTCCTTGAAATTCGGGCTCGAAGAGGAACCCAAGGAAGGTGAGCATCATACGGAGCTCCCGGACGAAGCCCTCGTAGTGGCGGCAGTAGCTGTGGACTTGGTAGACAGGCATCTACAAAGCAGCAAGTTGAATAAAAGTGAGGAGAGGAACAAAGTTTATAAAGTAGATTTTCGAGAAATAATTTCCTGTGGCTAATGGCTAGGCGGGTCTGTTTGGCTTCCTACAGTCGAGTCGGCTCTGATACCATCTTGTAGCGCCCCGATTTAACAAATCGAGACATTATTGAATTTCATAAGAAAAACAATAATACAAGAGGTTCATCATGCGACAACCGTACATACGACATTGTTCATGGTACGCAGACCATATTTATTACATCATTGTTTTAATAAAACAGCAAAGCGAAAATAATTGGAAAACGGCATGACGAACATCTTCTTCAGGATCTTTCTTCTCGACTGGGTTGCTACTCCAGACCGTCTTCAAAGTAAGCA
This sequence comes from Zizania palustris, assembly GCA_019279435.1. Taxonomy (NCBI): domain Eukaryota; kingdom Viridiplantae; phylum Streptophyta; class Magnoliopsida; order Poales; family Poaceae; genus Zizania; species Zizania palustris. The sequence goes on from JAAALK010000282.1 coordinate 7,551,440, forward strand.
TCCTCTGTGGGGTCCAACGGGTATGAGTACAAAAAGTACTCAACAAGCCACCGCAAATGCAAATAATAATGCAGGATAATAAACAAGGAAGGATAATGGCTAACATTGCAGAATAATGCAGTTGCAGTTATGGCATTTAGTGTAATCATATTTTAATCATGCGGAAAGTAAACATGAGCATCATCAACATCGACTAACTCGAGGGGTACAGTCAGCCTCACCTCGCTCAACAGTCCTTACATGTCAATCCATCATGCACATACATATTCAAAGTAAACTAACTGGGGGATGTCACGCAACCCGCCCTTGACCGTGGGCTCGGCTTTTCGAAAAGATTTAAGACTCTGATCAGAGATGTACTACTGTACCCACAAGGCACGCACTCATCCCAAACGAGATGACCCATTTCACGGGAACTCGTGCCAAAACCTCAATATGAGATGTTCCAAGCGATAACCACCCGCTCTAGGTTTCGCCGGCGCGCCGGGCCGCATCCCGGCTAACGTCGCACCCCCTTTTGCGCCACATTGGTACAAGTCACCCGCAGGTGCAACTTGACCCATCTCCAAATGGTGGCCTCGGTTTGGAACAACCCATACCTTAGTTAGGACTTACCCACTAGACTTGTGGTTAGTACGTAAGTGTATTGCAACGGATCCCTCAGACCGGTCCTTATAGTGCCCCGGGTGCTACTAACCAATGCCCTAGCTTGCACCCGGAACCCACCATGCATACACTCACAACCATGACTCATCACCAACAGGATTTCCAAGGATAAGAAGTAACGGGGATCATATAATAGAACCATTTTGCTACGACTCATTTTTATCCTATAGCGGCCGTGTCAATACATTGGACACTAGCTAATATCATTGATCATATGGTGACAAGGAGGTTAGGCGAGATAGCATGGCTTGGGTTGCACATCAAGGTCGGGGGATCCTAAATAAATATAATGTAAGGGTTCATTTGACTAATGCATATATAACCTATGTGTTTTAGCGATAGTCAATTCAAACATGGGTTCAATATGTTCAAGAGAATTGTTTGGTGACTTGCCTTGTTCAGCAAAGGGAGAGGGAGGGACTTCGGGGAAGTATTCCGGCTCCTCGGCGACGTCGTAGTCTTTTTAATATAAAGTAAAATAAAAAGAACACATTCAATCAAACAATATAACATTACATTATGAACACATAAGTTAAAGTTGGTTGGATTATAAATAAAATAATTTCAATTGTTAAGGTCCTGTGGTTTATCTCCTAAAGAAATTTTAAATGAATTTAAAAAGTAGTCCTTTTTAGAGAGGGGTTCTAAAAGGGGTTATTCTAGATTTTAAGTCCTTTAATAAATTTAAAATTGAAGGTTCCATAAGGAACCCAGTGATTTATTCATATCAACAGGAAATAAATAAATATAAACTTTACTGGGATTTAAATAATTAAATTTTACATTTTTAACCTAAGGGTATTTAAACATTCATTTAAATAATCATGAAATGTCCAATGTAAACCTACTGTTTTTATTGCATAAACATGTAGAGAACAATTTTATGAATTTTCTGAAATTGGAATGGTAATTTTTAGAGTTCAAATGCATTAGATATGAATTTTACAAGTTTAACAGTATTTCTGAAATTCATTTTCAATTTTTAAACTCCTCGGGTCCACGGTGAGCCAGGCCCACGGTGAACCCGCGCACTGTGCGCGTGCGCCGGGTCGATCTGGACCGTCGGATCCAGATCCGACGCGCGAGAGCGAGGCGGGGTGCGTTAAAGTGACGTGGACGGCCAGGATTAAAACGTTTGAACCGGTACGCGATGGACGACTTGGATGCGATGCGGGGTATTAAAACTAACGGACGCACGGGATTAAAACGTACCCCTTCGCCGAGATCTAACGGATCAGATTAAACCGCACGCGGGGATTAATCGTCACCGTCGGATCCAGATCGCACGGTCGTGCGTGAATCCGACACGGCACGGGTACTCGACCCGTGCCGGTCGTCTTCTCCGACGACGGCGAGCAGACCAGCGGCCACGGCGAGCGACGGCGATCGAATCTAAGACCTAAAACGGAACGAGGGTGGCATGGGGATCATGGGGGTACCTCGGCGCTGAGAAAAGGTCGACGGGGTGAGGCCGGCGACGAGCGGAGGCGGTGGAGGCGTTCGGGTTCTTGGCGGCGACGGCGATCCGGCGAGGTTCGTCGTCGACGGAGTGGTGGCCGGCGTTGGGGAGGTCCTTGCGGTTGCAGCGGTGCGGTCGGCGAGGGCGGAGGGGGACTCCGGCGACGGCGATCGACGGCTGGGGCGAGGGCGACGGTGGTGCGCTAAAATGCGGAGTGTACTGGCTCTGTCGGTTCTCGCAGCGTGTGAGCGTGGGGGTGAAATGCGGGTGGCCAGGGGTTTAAATAGGACCATCGGCGGGGACAGAGAGGGCGTAGTCTACGGTGGCCGGGAATAAAACGCGTTTAAGCGCCGGCGAGGTCGAGTTGAGCTCGGTTCACCGAACCTGGACGCGAATCGGTCGGGTTTAATGGGGGGAAACGGTCGGCGCGACGCGGGGGTGGCCGGGGACGGGGAGTCGTCGACGGTCCCTCTGGTGGCGGTGGCTAGGGCGGGGGAGGTCGGGATCGACGGCGAGGGCCTGCCAGAGGTGGAGCAGAACCAAAGGCCGAAGACTGCTTGGCAGGGCTCTGGAAAGCGAAGGCTTGTGCTAAGGAGGTGTGGGCAACGAGCGGTGGCCGGAGGGGTTTAAATAGGAGGGTCATCGGCGTCTAGATGGCAATGTGCTCGGAGGAAACCGAGAGGGTTCCTAAACTCTCCGGCGAGGTTTCCAAATCCTCGGATTTACTTCCCTAAACACGAAACCGCGTGGCCTATGGATGGAATGGGGTCGGTAACGCTCGGGGAAGGTGATCGGAGGGTGATCCGAGGCGATCCGGTGGCCGGCGGCGAGAAAACAGAAGGGGATCGCCGGGGAAGGAAAGGGGAGCGATCCCCTTCCATCGGAGACGAAGGTCCTGACAGGTGGCCCCCACCTGTCAGCGGGCGAAACAAAAAAGGAAGGGCCGACAGGCGGGCCACTACTGCCAGAGAGAGGGAGACGGAGGCGAGAGGCTGCCATGTGGGGCCGAGGCGGGGCGCGGGCGGGAGGAGAGAGAGGAGGCGAGCGCCGACAGGTTGGTCCCACATGTCAGTGGCTCAAGGCTTGGGCTGGGCTGGGCTCGGCCACTTCGAAGGTTGCGGCCCGTTTAGGATTTAAAATTGATTTCTGATTTTAAATAATTCCAGTAATTCGAATATTTGATTAGGGGTTGAATCACTGTTGATAAAAATTTGTAAAAATTCCTGAAATTGTATCTTGGTCTCTAGTTCATCTCATAAAATTTTCAAGTCCAGATTTTGAGTATTTTTCCCTGTTTGGCTTTATTTGGGTTCTTTTGTGTTTTTTTTCCTTTAATAATAAATTCAGAAATGAGTTAAATAATATTTTCTTTTATTTTAATCCTTTTTAATTTCTGGGGTGTTACAATCCTATCCCCCTTACAGAGAATCTCGTCCTCGAGATTCGGATCAATCCTCGAATAGCTCAGGATGCTGTGCCTTGAGTTCATCTTCTTTTTCCCATGTAGCTTCCTCTACCGGATGATTGCTCCACTGCACTTTGCAGAAACAGATGACTCGACTCCTGGTGGTCCTTTCTTTGACTTCCAATATCTTGACCGGCTTTTCCACATAGGTCAGATCCTCTTGGACATCCAACTGCTGAAGATCCACTTGCTCTGTGGGGACGCGGAGACACTTCTTGAGTTGAGATACGTGAAACACATCATGCACTCCAGTCAATGAGGGTGGTAGGTCCAACTGATAAGCTACTTCGCCTTGGCGTCGGATAATGGGGAATGGTCCAACATATCGAGGGGCCAACTTTCCTCTCATGTTAAATCGTTGAGTACCACGGAGAGGCGTAACTCGTAGGTAGACATGATCTCCTTCTTCAAAGGCTAGGTCTCGGCGACGATTGTCTGCGTAGCTCTTCTGTCGTGATTGGGCTGTCTTGAGTCGATCTCTGATTATCCGTACTTTCTCTTCAGCTTCACGAAGAATGTCTGTTCCGAATACTTGGGATTCACCGGTTTGGTCCCAAAGTAGAGGCGTTCTGCACTTACGTCCATATAGTGCTTCAAAGGGAGACATCTGAAGGCTGGCTTGGTAGCTGTTGTTGTACGAAAACTCAGCGTATGGCAAGCTCTTATCCCAAGTGGCTCCAAAATCCAAAACACATGCTCGAAGCATATCCTCCAGTATCTGATTTACCCTCTCTGTTTGTCCATCTGTCTGAGGATGGTAGGCAGTGCTGAAATTCAATCTCGTGCCCATCTCCTCTTGAAGGTTCATCCAGAAACGAGAGGTAAACTGACTTCCTCGGTCAGACACTATCTTCTTGTGCACTCCATGAAGACATACGATCCGGGCCATATATAGCTCTGCAAGCTTAGGGCCACTAAAGGTCGTCTTGACGGCTATGAAATGAGCTACTTTCGTAAGCCGATCGATGATTACCCAAATAGAATCATACCCAAGTTGGGTCTTTGGTAATCCGGTGATGAAATCCATACCGATCTCTTCCCACTTCCATTCCGGCACTTTAAGTGGCTGTAACAATCCTGCAGGTCTCTGGTGTTCAGCTTTTACTCTTCTGCAGGTGTCACATTCGGCGACAAACTGGGCAATCTCCCTCTTCATGCTGACCCACCAATAACGTTCTTTCAGGTCCTGGTACATCTTGGTACTGCCGGGATGAATGGAGTACAATGTCTCATGGGCTTCCCTCAGGATAAAGGTCTTTATCTCAGGTTTATCCGGCACACATATCCGGTTTCCAAACCATATGGTGCCGTTCTCGTCCTCTGAAAATCCTGGGGCTTTTCCTTGTCTCATGTTCTTCCTAATGGCAGCTATATCCGGGTCTTCTAACTGAGCTTCACGGATCTGCTCAAATAGAATAGGCTGGGTTTCCAAGGTGGCTAGATATGCTCCGGTGGTCAATCCAAGGTTCAACTTTTCCATCTCCCTACATAACAAGGGTGTGTGTTCTTGGACCATCGTGGCTGCGCAATATCCTTTGCGACTTAATGCATCAGCTACTACGTTTGCTTTTCCGGGGTGGTAGTGAATACCCAAGTCATAGTCCTTGATTAGTTCCAACCATCGTCTTTGCCTCAAGTTAAGGTCTGGCTGTGTGAAGATATACTTCAAGCTCTTGTGATCCGTAAAGATCTCACAGCGATTACCAACCAAATAGTGCCTCCAAATCTTAAGGGCATGCACTACGGCGGCTAATTCCAAATCATGGGTCGGATAATTCAACTCATGAGGTCTCAACTGACGTGAGGCATAAGAGATAACTCTCCCATCTTGCATAAGAACACATCCCAATCCTTGGCGAGATGCGTCGCAGTAGACATGGAAGTCCTTACGGATATCCGGTAGGGTCAGTATAGGTGCAGACACCAAACGGGTCTTGAGGGTGTGGAAACTTTCCTCGCATTCCGGAGTCCATTCAAACTTCTCTCCTTTCTGCAATAACTTGGTCATAGGCTTGGCTATCTTGGAAAAATTCTCAATAAATCTCCGATAATATCCGGCCAAACCCAGAAAACTTCGTATCTCAGATACGTTCGTGGGTGGCAACCAATCCGTAACTGCTTCTACGGTGGCAGGGTCTACTGCGATTCCTTGAGCAGAGATGATGTGTCCAAGGAACTTTACTTCTGCCGTCCAAAACTTGCATTTGCTGTACTTGGCATACAATTGGTGTTCCCTTAACTTTCCTAAGGTTAACCGGAGGTGAGTCTCGTGCTCTTTCTGATCCTTGGAATAAATGAGGATGTCGTCTATGAAGACTACGATGAACTTGTCCAAATACTCCATGAACACCTTATTCATCATATTCATGAAGAATGCAGGGGCGTTGGTCAATCCAAAGGACATAACCGTGCACTCATATAATCCATAACGGGTGGTGAAGGCAGTCTTGGGTATGTCTTCTTCTCGGATCCTTAACTGATGATAACCAGAACGCAAGTCGATCTTCGAGAATACTGTAGCTCCTTTTAGCTGGTCGAAGAGATCATCGATCCGGGGCAACAGGTACTTATTCTTGATTGTTACTTCATTCAAGGCGCGGTAATCCACACACATACGCTTTGCCTTGTCTTCTTTCTTCTCGACGAAGATGACGGGAGCACCCCATGGCGATGTGCTAGGTCTGATGTAGCCTTTCTTCTCGAGATCCTCCAACTGCTGCTTCATCTCAGCTAACTCATTGGCGGCCATCCGGTATGGTCACTTATAAATAGGGGTGGTTCCGGGCACCAAGTCAATCCTGAACTCGATGTCCCTCTTGGGTGGCATCCCTGGTAGATCCTCTGGGAATATGTCCGGGTACTCACTGACTACTGGTATCTCCTCCAAGATAATCTGATGTAGTCTTGTCCTTCCGGCCTTCATGCTGGGCATCTGGAATGTGACTATAGTCCCTTCTTCATCGGTCACAGTCACTTTTCTCTGGGCACATTCTATCACACCTTGGTGTTTGTTTAGCCAATCCATCCCTAGGATGAGATCCAAACCTTGGCATTCTATTAGAATGGGGTCGGCCCAAAATATCGTGCCTTGGATTTCTACCCATACCCTTGGACTAAAGGAACAGGCAAGGATTTGCTTGCCCGGGGTAGCTATCAATACTGGCCTGGGTAGTTCACTTATGTCCAGGGCATTATTTTCCACAAAAGCAGTTGATATAAAGGAGTGGGTAGCTCCGGTGTCAAATAATACCACTGCAAGCGATGAATGAACCATAAACTTACCCATGACAATCTCTGGTGCGGCCTGGGCTTCCTCGGCGGTGACGTGGTTCACCTTGGCGCGGACGGCGGGGTTGGAGGTGACGCCTTGAGCACGCTTGGGATGAGAGCACTGATGGGAGTAGTGTCCCTCCTGGCGGCAGTTGAAGCATACCACAGGCTTGCCATGCCTGTCTCTCAAAACTTCCGGCTTCTTGGCCGGGGCAGCTGGGACGGTTGGTGCTGCTGGAGCGGGACGAGGTTGGCTGGCTCCGGCATTGGCGGCTGGTGGCACCGGACGATACACTGGGCGGGGGTGGTACTGCTGTGCTGGTGGAGGTGGAGCAAAACGGGGTCTCTGGGCCATGCCCTGGTTTTGCCTGAAGGCAAGCATTCGCTTCTTCTTCAGATCGACCTTGTTCTGCTGGGTCTCCTGCATGATAGCCTTGTTCACCAACTTTTGGAAGTTGGCGAAATCTCTGGAGATAAGCTGTAGAGACAGCTCATCCTTCAGTCCCCGGAGGAACTTAGCCTGTCTGGCCGCATCCGTACGAACCTCTTCAGGTGCGTACCTGGCCAACCTGTTGAACTCATGCAGATATTCTGTTACGGACCTGCTCCCCTGCTGCAGGTCCCTAAACTCCTGTTGCTTCTGAGCTACAATGCCGTCGGGGATGTGAGCGGCACGGAAAGCAGCTGAGAACTCTGCCCAAGTGTGGGCGTGGCCCTCGGGCAGAGTCTCGCGGTGGTTGTCCCACCACTCAGCGGCGGGACCATGAAGCTGGTGGGTGGCGAAGGCCACCCTCTCCTGCTCGGTGCAGGTCAGGAGGTCGAGCTTCTTCTCGATAGCTCGCAACCAATCCCCAGCCTCCATGGGGTTGGTGGTGCTCGAGAAGGTCGGTGGGCGGACTCGGAGGAATTCCGAGAGCTGCGACGCGGGAGCGGGAGCTGGTGTGGCAGGTCGGGGCAGCTCGGGCTATTGGTGGAGGCGGAAAAGATGCGCCTGCTGCTCTTGCATTTGCTGCTGCTGCTGCATCTGGTGCAAAAGGGCTGAGACCAGCTGGTTCTGGGTGGCCATCATCTCAGCCAAGGTGGGGTGATTGGCGACCGGGGCTTGCCTTTGCCCGGTGGCTCCCCATTGTGGCAGGTTGCCACTATCTCCTCCGTTCTGAGGAGCGTCTGAACCCTGAGTGTTGGTCATCCTAGAGTATACACATTTATTTTAGTGAACTTCTTTATATTTTATTTCAAAAGGGTACCGTTCTTGCGGTTACATTTATTTATCTCTTCATTCATGCCTCATGTTTTGACATGAATGCTAATACAAGCAAGCAATAATAAAAATAACAATCAATCGTAAAACTACGTCTATGGCAGCTCGGGGGACGGCTCGATCTCGGGCTCGTGGGAGACGGTCGGGGTCGAGGAACTGGACGGTCCGGCGGGTGGCGCGCTGCGGGAGATCCTCTTGGGCCTCACAGTGGGGATCCGAAGGGGTTTCTTCCTGCGAGGCGGAAGAGGTGCGATCTCCTCTATGTCCTTCTTCAATTCCTCGATCTGGTAGCGGAGATGTGGGTTGGTGGCGACACGCTGTCGAAGGAGCTCATTTTGACGCCGCAACTCCTCTGCCTCGGCAGCCAAGCGGTGTCCCTGCTGGATGCGGCGACGAAGCTCTCCGTTCTCGCGGTTCAGATCCTCGGAAGAGTGTCGGTAGAAGCTGATGGTGTCACGCTGTCCATTGGCGTCCTGCAGTGCCTCGTAATGGAGATCATCCATGGCCTCCAACAAGCGCATGGTATGACCAATCGTAGAATGGCGCTGGGAGAGTGTGCTGACGAAGACACTGTGTGGACTCCCTGGGGTGCGAAGAGGCACGAAGCGAAAGTCCGTGTCGTAGAGCTTGCTGTCGTAGATCATCCGGAGCTCCGTGAGTGCCTGGAGAGCGGTGCGCTGGCTGGCGACCAGAAAGGTAGGTCCTCCTCCGCGGTAGGTGTGAGCTGTCTGAGGGGAGGGCTGGACGATGACGGTGACCTCGCAGAAGCTTTCTTCCTCGTCGGGGAAGACTCCATGGTACATCGGCTCATGCTCAAATCCGAGGAAGCTGACGAGCATGCGTAGCTCGCGAACGAATCCGGCCTCATCACGAAGGTTCCCATTCACGGTACGGACCGACATCTACAAAAGAGAGAAAATTTTTGTGAAAACCTCGGAAGATGAGAGGATAAGCAGTGTTTGTAAGAAAATATAGTAAGTATAAGTCCTAGGGTCAGGTCTGTTTGGCTTCCTACAGTCAAGTCGGCTCTGATACCATCTTGTCGCGTCCCGATTTAATAAATCAGGACTTTATTGAAATTCCATAGAAAATCAATAAAACAAGACGTTCATCATGCGACCACGTACAATACGGGCAATCATTCACGGTTCGTAGACCGCATTAATACAAAAGTGAATAAAGATGAAGAGAAACTAATAAAACAAGGGTCCTAGATGAACGCCTCCTTCCAGTCTCGCCTTGACTGGGTCGCTACTCCAGACCTTCATCCTCCTCGTAGTAGACGGGCTCTGATGTTGTAAGTCAACGGGGTGAGTACAGATGTACTCAGCAAGCCACCGAATGCAAATATAATGCAAGGTAATAACAAGGGAGATAGTGGCTAGTTTAGCGGAAGCAGCATAATTGTAAAGCTTTAAATGAGAGCAATTTATTAGTACGGAAAAGTAAACATGTGCATGTGTATCATCATCTTCTAACTCGAGGGGTACAGTCAGCCCCACCTCGCTCAACAGTCCTTACGTGCCATGAATAACTCGAACATTCAAACAATTGTAAACTAACTGCGAGTAGTCACACAACCCGCCCTTGACCGTGGGCTCGGCTTTTCGAAAAGATTGATTTTACTCTGATCAGAGATGTACCACTGTACCCACAAGGCACGCACTCATCACCTACACCGAAGTGTAACGAGATGACCCATCACACGGGAACTCGTGCCAAAACCTTCTATATAGTCCTCCCCGACTCAATAGCACCCTCTTATGGGTTTCATATGGTGTCCCGACGCATCGGAGCCCCACCATACCCCCCCTTGAGCCTCGTCAGTACAAGTCGCCCGCAGGCTAGCCCCTTGCCCCCTCCTCTATGGTGCATCAAGCCGGAGTATTCCATACTTCTAGTTAGGACTTACCCATTAGACTTGTGGTTGGTACGGAAGTGCTTTGCAACAGATCCCGCAGACCGGTCCTTATAGTGCCCCGGGTGCGACAAACCAGTGCCCGAGATTGCACCCGGAACCCACCATACTTATAACCTAGCCAACTCCAACAGAGTCCAGAGACGAGAATAACAGGGAAATCCATATACAGAATCCAGCTATCTACGACTCGTTCTTTTTAACCTATAGCAGTTGTGCCGGTACATTGGGCACTAGCTAATATATTTATAGTAGAGTGACAAGGAGTTAAGGCTCAATAAGCATGGCTTGGGTTTGCACACAAGGACGGGGATCTAATAAATATAAGTGTAAGGCTTGAGTATTTGACTAATGCAATATTAACCTATGGGTTATAGCGATAATTTATTAAAACATGGGCTCAATCATGATCAACTGTTTCCACAGAGGTGGTCGATGACTTGCCTTGATCAGCAAATGGGGATGGAGGAACCTCGGGGTAGAACTCCTGCTCCTCGACGAACTCGTAGTCTTCTCGATACGGAAAAATAAATAATACATTCAATAAACAGATAAAATCCACCAAATAAAGGAACATACATGGTTGTGGGTGAAGTAATATTTATTATTCTGAGTTTTTGCATATAACAGTTAATTTTAACTTTTTAGGATTTTTCCTAATTTATTTTCTGTATTATTAATTTTAATCCTAAGGGATTTTTACTCATTTATTTATTAAGAATATTTTGGGTAACAGAAACATACTGTTCTTATGGCATTAATGTGTAGAGAATATTATTCTGGATTTAACAAAATTTGAATGGTGAAATTTGGAGTTAAAATGAGCAAGATATGAATTTTTGAAGTTTAAACTATTTTCTGAATTTTATTTAAACTGAAAAATGGGCTCTGGTCCACGGTGAGCCAGGCCCACGGTGGACCGCGCCACTGTGCGCGTGGACCGGCCGATCCAGAGCCGTCGGATCTGGATCTGGCGGTCGGATGCGAGGCGGGATCCCTTAAATGAAAACAGACGGCCACGATTAAATCATACCGAATCGGTACGCGTGGACGCTCGAGATCACTTCTGGGATTTAAGTGGCGATCGACGGCCGAGAGCGAGCGATACCGCTTTGACTCAGATCGAGGGCTCAGATTAAGTCAACAGGGGATCTAATCTCAGCCGTTCACCGCAGATCGAACGGCCGAGAGCTCGTACGGCACGGCAAGCGGCGAAGGGGTAGTTTTACCCTTCTTCCCCAACTCCGGCGGTACTGCGGCGAGCTCTTCCGGCGATGGCGAGGGGGCTAAGTCCTAGCTACCAGCAAAAATGGAATGAGGGGGTTACGGCGATTCCAACCATACCTGCGGCGACGAGGGTAGTCGAAGGATGGTGGCCGGCGGCGAGGGTAGACGGCGAGGGTCGTTCGGGAGCTCGACGGCGATGATGATCCGGCAGGTTCCAAGGCCAACGGAGGGGTGGCCGGGGACGGGGAGTCGTCGACGGTCCCTCTGGTGGCGGTGGCTAGGGCGGGGGAGGTCGGGATCGACGGCGAGGGCCTGCCAGAGGTGGAGCAGAACCAAAGGCCGAAGACTGCTTGGCAGGGCTCTGGAAAGCGAAGGCTTGTGCTAAGGAGGTGTGGGCAACGAGCGGTGGCCGGAGGGGTTTAAATAGGAGGGTCATCGGCGTCTAGATGGCAATGTGCTCGGAGGAAACCGAGAGGGTTCCTAAACTCTCCGGCGAGGTTTCCAAATCCTCGGATTTACTTCCCTAAACACGAAACCGTGTGGCCTATGGATGGAATGGGGTCGGTAACGCTCGGGGAAGGTGATCGGAGGGTGATCCGAGGCGATCCGGTGGCCGGCGGCGAGAAAACAGAAGGGGATCGCCGGGGAAGGAAAGGGGAGCGATCCCCTTCCATCGGAGACGAAGGTCCTGACAGGTGGCCCCCACCTGTCAGCGGGCGAAACAAAAAAGGAAGGGCCGACAGGCGGGCCACTACTGCCAGAGAGAGGGAGACGGAGGCGAGAGGCTGCCATGTGGGGCCGAGGCGGGGCGCGGGCGGGAGGAGAGAGAGGAGGCGAGCGCCGACAGGTTGGTCCCACCTGTCAGTGGCTCAAGGCTTGGGCTGGGCTGGGCTCGGCCACTTCGAAGGTTGCGGCCCGTTTAGGATTTAAAATTGATTTCTGATTTTAAATAATTCCAGTAATTCGAATATTTGATTAGGGGTTGAATCACTGTTGATAAAAATTTGTAAAAATTCCTGAAATTGTATCTTGGTCTCTAGTTCATCTCATAAAATTTTCAAGTCCAGATTTTGAGTATTTTTCCCTGTTTGGCTTTATTTGGGTTCTTTTGTGTTTTTTTTCCTTTAATAATAAATTCAGAAATGAGTTAAATAATATTTTCTTTTATTTTAATCCTTTTTAATTTCTGGGGTGTTACACTTGCCTTGTTCAGCAAAGGGAGAGGGAGGGACTTCGGGGAAGTATTCCGGCTCCTCGGCGACGTCGTAGTCTTTTTAATATAAAGTAAAATAAAAAGAACACATTCAATCAAACAATATAACATTACATTATGAACACATAAGTTAAAGTTGGTTGGATTATAAATAAAATAATTTCAATTGTTAAGGTCCTGTGGTTTATCTCCTAAAGAAATTTTAAATGAATTTAAAAAGTAGTCCTTTTTAGAGAGGGGTTCTAAAAGGGGTTATTCTAGATTTTAAGTCCTTTAATAAATTTAAAATTGAAGGTTCCATAAGGAACCCAGTGATTTATTCATATCAACAGGAAATAAATAAATATAAACTTTACTGGGATTTAAATAATTAAATTTTACATTTTTAACCTAAGGGTATTTAAACATTCATTTAAATAATCATGAAATGTCCAATATAAACCTACTGTTTTTATTGCATAAACATGAAGAGAACAATTTTATGAATTTTCTGAAATTGGAATGGTAATTTTTAGAGTTCAAATGCATTAGATATGAATTTTACAAGTTTAACAGTATTTCTGAAATTCATTTTCAATTTTTAAACTCCTCGGGTCCACGGTGAGCCAGGCCCACGGTGAACCCGCGCACTGTGCGCGTGCGCCGGGTCGATCTGGACCGTCGGATCCAGATCCGACGCGCGAGGGCGAGGCGGGGTGCGTTAAAGTGACGTGGACGGCCAGGATTAAAACGTTTGAACCGGTACGCGATGGACGGCTTGGATGCGATGCGGGGTATTAAAACTAACGGACGCACGGGATCAAAACGTACCCCTTCGCCGAGATCTAACGGATCAGATTAAACCGCACGCGGGGATTAATTGTCACCGTCGGATCCAGATCGCACGGTCGTGCGTGAATCCGACACGGCACGGGTACTCGACCCGTGCCGGTCGTCTTCTCCGACGACGGCGAGCGGGCCTGCGGCCACGGCGAGCGACGGCGATCGAATCTAAGACCTAAAACGGAACGAGGGTGGCATGGGGATCATGGGGGTACCTCGGCGGTGAGAAAAGGTCGACGGGGTGAGGCCGGCGACGAGCGGAGGCGGTGGAGGCGTTCGGGTTCTTGGCGGCGACGGCGATCCGGCGAGGTTCGTCGTCGACGGAGTGGTGGCCGGCGTTGGGGAGGTCCTTGCGGTTGCAGCGGTGCGGTCGGCGAGGGCGGAGGGGGACTCCGGCGACGGCGATCGACGGCTGGGGCGAGGGCGACGGTGGTGCGCTAAAATGCGGAGTGTACTGGCTCTGTCGGTTCTCGCAGCGTGTGAGCGTGGGGGTGAAATGCGGGTGGCCAGGGGTTTAAATAGGACCATCGACGGGGACAGAGAGGGCGTAGTCTACGGTGGCCGGGAATAAAACGCGTTTAAGCGCCGGCGAGGTCGGGTTGAGCTCGGTTCACCGAACCTGGAGGCGAATCGGTCGGGTTTAATGGGGGGAAACGGTCGGCGCGACGCGGGGGTTTGATTGCCGGGCTTAATTCGGGGGGAGGGGGTCGGGGCAAGGGATCTGAGGCGAGTAATGGCGTCGGCCGGCGAGGGGGGGGGTTTTGGGGGCGGATCTCGCGGGGACGACGAATCCGACAGGTGGGCCAAGGTGGTCAGCGGGAGCGAGTGCGCGAGAGAGGGGGCTGACGGGTGGGGTCGAGGCGTCGGGTTCGCACGCGAGGGGAGGAATTCGGCGCCGACAGGTGGGGTCGGCTTGTCAGCGAGAGGCGCGCGGGGTAACGGGCTGGGCCGGCTGGGAGAGAGAGAAGGGAGGGAGGGGAGCCCAATACTGTTACTAAGGTTTTCAGATTTAAAATAATTGTAGAAAATGGATTAAATATTTTGGGGTATTTCCAGAGTGGATAAAAATTTATAAAAATTCTCAAAAACATTTCTTGGCTTTAGGATCTTATACAAAAATTTTCACCTCCTAGTTTGGCCATCTACTCTATGTTGTAGTTAAAAAGGGTATAAAGGAGTATTAAAAGTATTTTCAGAAATAATAATTCCAAGAAAGTGAATTTTATAATATTTTTATTGCTTTGAAAATTTGGGGTGTTACAATATCGCATCTGGTGTTTAAGTGACAGATGATGGCCACGATCGGCCGATACTGGTCAACTCAAAATCAAAGCGATTCGGGGTGTCAATCCTAGGATCTAATCACAGATGTTCGCTCAGGATCCGACGGCCCACAACGCGTCCGACACGAACACAGCATGGGCGAGCGGGGCACGACGTCACCAGCGACGACCGAACGACGGCGAGCGGCGCACGGCGGCGGTGACCGATAATACTTGCACCTAATCGCTAAAACCGAAAGAGGAGGGTAAGGGGAATCCAATGATACCCCAAATAGCGACCGGCGACTGCGAGGACGACCGATGGCGTGTGCGAGGCGGAGGAAGACCTCGGGTTGGCGGTGGCGACGGTGATCCGGTGATGGGGAACCCGAACGGAGGAGAGGCTGAGGTCGGGAGTGCGACGGGGAACCGAGCGCGACCGACGGCGAGGACGAGGGCAGTCATCGGTGACAGCGGGAGGCGGCTGGAAGCAGAAGCAGAGCGGCGACGACGATTTGCGGTTAGGCAAAATTGCGGCGAGGCGCGGGGGTGGTTGCAAAATTATGTTAGGGCTTCGAGCGCACGACTATAAAGGGTCCAGATCGTGGGGGCGATGGCTTCTGGAAGCCTACGACGGTCCCAAAGAAATTGGTTGGGCGGTTAGGGGCGACGGCGTGCGCGGGGGAGAAGAGGGGGAGCGGTTATGACGCCGGGGCGGCTAACAAGCATGGCCAGGTGGCGGCGGGCGGGACGGGCCGACATGAGGGGCCCGGGTGCCAGAGCGAGGGGGGACGCGCGAGCACGCATGCGAGCGGCGCCGACATGCGGGCCCCACGCGACAGAGAGGGAGAGGGCGGGATGGACTGGGCCGACCGAGTAAAATGGAGGCTGCACCCGTTAACATTTTTAAAAGCTTTTGGAATAAATAATATTCAGGAATTGGTTTTGAAGTTTAAAATATGAATTTGAATCTCAAAAATTATAAAATAATTTTGTATAATAAGTTATTGGCTCTAGAGTCCTTACAAAATTATTAAAATTCATAATTCAGTGGTTTAGCTAAAAGTTTTAAATTGCAAAACCTTTCCGCCTTTAAATAAATTCTGAATTCAAATTCAGCTTTAAATTTCACTTTTCACAGGTTTGTTGGTTTGAAAATATGGGTGTTACACCCTCGCGGTGCACATGCTCCTAAGTGCCCTCACGCCTATGTTGTTAGCACGAAAAAAATTTGATTGAATTGTAAATAATGGTTGCAAGATCTGATGAGTCGTTACGATTGATAATTTTTGTGTTTGGAATAGGTTTCTTTTGGCACCAACAACCATAAATCAATAAAAACCAAAATTTTGTTACAAAAAACGTAAAAAATTGATTGACAACGCAAAATAATCTCGGTTGACAATTAGTAATTCGCAAGAAAAAGATCGAAATTGATCCGAATTTGTTCTTTGCAAACAAATCCAAGTACATCAACATTATACGTTCAATACATGGACATTGGAACATATTCACAGAGTAACATATACATCAGTACTCCAATTGGAATACACATATGAACCTATGTCTGCATTATCATCTAATCAAATCATAATCTCTCCCAACAAAATTTATACTACAACAGAAACACACTAACAACTCGTACGTACGGTCACTACTGAAATGAATTTGCAGTGCTGTATCTTCGACTGCAAAATTCAGGGTCATGCGCCATCCCACCGCCTCAGATTCGCCTGGCCGGAACAGAGTCGTCTGTCATCCGGCGAACCCAGTAGTCGGCCAAGAACGTCTTGGCGGCGTCGAGGCTGGGGAAGTAGGGCGGCTCTAGGAACATCTGCGCTACGGGGTCCGTCTCCTCTGTCGGCACGAACAGCGCCCGGTTGGCCGAAGCCTCCGCGGAGCCCATGACCGCGGACACGAGCTGCCGGTACGCGAAGAAAAACCTCCTCACCGCCGCCTCTACGGCCTGGAACGCCTGAAGCAGCTCCACCTTGCCGGCCTCCTCGCCCCCGCCGCGCCGCCGGCTGTGGTACAGCTTCATGGCCCCTTCCTGCACCCTCGGCCCGCCGTTGGGATCCACCTCGACACCCAACACAAACGGAACCCGCTTCTTCAGGTCCCTGGAGGCATTAGCGAGGTGCAGCAGCGCCCTGGACCGGAAGCAGAAGGACGCGTCGGATCCCGGCGCCGCCCGTATCGCGAGCTGGCTCTTCAGCCGCAGGAAGTCGTCCGGGTCCATCAGCAGGTGCAGGTCTTCGACTTCGGCGAGCAACTTCCATATGCGCTCGAGGATCCAGCAGTCGCTGGCCGCAGCCTCCCAGTTTCTTGCTTCGATTCGTCCGTTTAGGCGGGTGAGAAGTTGTGTGGCTGCGCACAACCAGCACTCGAGGATCTGGAGGATGGTGAACAGTGCATCGTTCTCCCTGTTGCGGTAGCCGGTCTTGGGCTCAAACACGATCTTCGCCTTGAGGGCATGCAGTTCGTGCGGCTTGACGACGCGGTCGTACTCGAGCATCGGTTTGCTGGCGAGGTTGGGCTCGCCGAGGCCGAGGGTGAACACACAGCCCTGCATCTGGCTCTCGATGGCGTACATGATCTTGGCCGCGACGGTCTCAGACTTGTCCCACGCGGCGAGGCGCGGGAGCAGGCTGGCCTCGCTGACGTGGCACACCACCGCGGTGGCGCTACCGGGCAGCTGCCATACCTCGGACGCGCTCCGCTCCCGCGGGAGCACTCCCTCGGACGCGCTAAGCTCGGACAGCGGCGCGCACCGCTCGCCCTCGCAGAGCGCGGCCACCACCTCCACCTCCAGCGCCGCGAGCGCCTCCAGACGCCGCGCCAGCTCGCGGCGGCTGGAGTAGCCCCGCGGGTCGGACAGCGCGACGGACACAAAGCGGAAGGTGATCTCCAGCGCCTGCAGCGCCGGCTTGACGAGGCACTCGTCGGTCCACTCCGGGTAGCACATATCTTTCCACAGCTTCTCCAGCTCCGGAAGCCGCACGTACCGATCGTACGCCTCCACCGCCGTATCGTCGTGCACACTCAGAGGCGCAGCGGCCGCCGCCACCGCCTCCGAGGGCGCGTACTGCTTACCATCCGGCCGCACCGTTGAGACAGGGGACAGCTTCGTCTTTGCCATTTCCACGCTCCAGTTGGTACTCTTCTAGTGATCGATCGCTGGTACCTTCTGGTTTTCAGTTTGGCCTCCACCTCGAGCGCTTGGAGGCGAGGTGGCATAGCTATATACTGCGTGGCATAGCTGAGCTGTACAGCAAGGGGAGCGTGCCAGCGTGGCGTTTGGGTCACGCCGCAGCGTGGTTTTGGCCCGGTGGCTGCTGGCGTTCGCAGGGAGAAAAAGGAGGATTTTTCGAGCTTATCCGGAGGAAGGAGACGACAGCTGGAGAGGTGAGCGAGTGCAGAGTGCTGTGCCGGCCGGCGTGAATCGCGATGCTCCCTTGCGTTGGGCGGCAGGCGGCAGCGCACGCCGACGTTGTATTCGATGGAACGCGTGCGGCCGTCTCTATCCGTCGTGCTGCGCATCCTAGGCTGGCCGGCACGAGGTGCTCTGCCACGCTGAAAAGATAAAAATGGCGTGTCTGTTTCTCTCGCTAGCCTCGTAAAGAATACAATCACATGAAAACTTCGTTCGCTTGACATGCTTTGCTTGTGGTTGTGTGATTCTATATTTCTATTCTATATGGGAAAACTAGTTCCCCAAGCAAACGACGCACCACGCATGTATGGGCGCGCGTATGGCTCGTCGTTTTGGTCGGCAAAACACCGGGAGTGAACTAGCGTCGTATAGATGTCGTGAGCTCACGTAACTTCCGATGAAGCTTACGCCCGGTAGACTTTCGGCAGTATAGGCAGTTGACCTCGAACGCATGTTTCGTTAAAACCATTTTTCGCTGGCACGTACAGCCAGACCAGCACGCGCATGCACCGGCGGAGTGGGGTTACGTACGGACTCTCGTCAGAACGCTGGGCAACCACTAGAGTCGTGCCTGCGCGCGTCACCGGTCGCCGCCTCGCCATGACCGTGGTTCGCGGCGCGCGCGCCTCTCCTCGCTCGTGGCGGCGGAGCGTCATGTCCCCCGCCCTCAACACGTCGCACTCGACCGGGAATTCGGGATCGACGGGCCGGCCACCACAGGGGTGGGTGCCTTATCGGATCGGTCATTTCGAAGATCGGAACTTCTTTTGCGGCGACAGCGACGGACGTCGTGTTTGCGTGGAGGTCTCGTCCGCCCAGATTGGTCCGATATGATCCGGCCGTGGACGTTTACCGGCCGGTCGTGTATGTCCATACATTCGTAGCACGCTGGCGGGTGGCGGGGGAGAAAGGAAGGAATGCGTCGGATGGTCAGCTACTACCTTGGCTTAGCCAGCAGCTCTTATCCGGAACTAGTGTTTATTGATGACTATAATCTAGGCTCCGTATCGGCTTGGCCCCGCATGCGTCGGAGGCAGCCGGCCGTTGATCCAAGGATTGTGGGGCTCTACGAAGCGATCGTGACAGGTTTGAATGGCGGGGTTCATGCATCTGCATGAACCGGCCGGTGAACATGCATGCTCGTGCCAGTTGGGGTCATGCACTGCACCGTCTGAGCGATGGCATAGAGCGGGATCGGATGCGTGCTATCCATCCAGTGGGAGTAGCTGCCTGAGGTTAAAAGAAAACTCGTTTTTCTAACATATGCCAAACCTCTGGTCCACATAAAAAAAAACTCACTGCTATTTAACACGAAATTCGTAATTCTCGAAATGAATTAATTCACGTCTCTAATCAAGGGAGCACATTAACATAAGTTCTCTTCTGAGTCCTCTTCTTAGAATATCTCTACTAATAATATAAAGTGCCTCCCCAACCTTATCTCCCCTGCATGCAGGCTGCAGCATGCAATGCACCAAGAAAAGCACCGCGCCCCCAACCGCATGCAGCACGGTAAGAAAAAAAGAAAAAGAGGAAAAAAATAGAAGAAAAAGGAAAAATGTATTTTTATATTTCAGTACTTTAATTTCTGTATCTTGCGTAAAAGTATGAGTTTTGCGTAAAAACCCTTAGATTTTTTAACAATCACATAGAAACTAAGAATTTTTGCGGAAAAACCCTTGGATTTCTAAAAAAACCATGTGAAATTATGAATTTTACGTATAAGCAATTAAATTTCCTGAAAATTTTCTTATCATCGTAACAATAAAATAAGTCTGTCACAAAACACGGACCCCTTAATAGTACTAGGTCAAGCAACATACGGAAGGAAAATTCGCCTACTTACCACTGATAAGATACATATTTTAATTATAATGTTACTTCTGAGGATGACGTATAGGACCACTGAATCAATGAAAATAATTTTGGATGACAAATGAGAAAAACTTATTATTTGAAGTGGTATTTTAGCAAAACTCTCAATACAAACGGAAGTTGCAAGGCAACACGAACAACGCGGCGATTTCCTCCGAAAGCTCGGACGACAGGCACCAAATTAACCTTCTCGGCTGCTTCGGCGTCTTCCGGTTCGAACAAGTTGGGGAGCATAGCAGAGCCGACCAGACCAGACCACTCGCTCGGTGCGTCCGCCGTCAAATTTCTGTCACCGCGGACGCCCAGTCGACCGGTCGCCGGGCAGATCACGCTCACGCCACGACCTGCAGCCTGCGGGTGCGGGGTGCAAAGCACGACGCCACGACCGCTGAATATTTTAGTTACGGCGGCGAGACGATGGAATTTGAGCGTACGTGCGTGCCGTATCAGCATTGCATTGCTTTGCAACGCCCGGCTCCGGTTGTTTTGCACTAGCCAGTAGCCATGCTTGCCTGCAGATAAATACTCCTAATAAATAATACGGAGTGCCTCT
Organism: Zizania palustris; assembly: GCA_019279435.1. Classification (NCBI taxonomy): domain Eukaryota; kingdom Viridiplantae; phylum Streptophyta; class Magnoliopsida; order Poales; family Poaceae; genus Zizania; species Zizania palustris. The sequence goes on from JAAALK010000282.1 coordinate 7,571,864, forward strand.
ATTATAATTTGTTTTCTTTTTATAAGACAAATCCATTTCTGATAAATTTTATAGAAAAACATAACACTTATCTTAACTAATATAAAGCGCCGATTCAATCGTCCGTCCGCTCCCGTCGCCACTCACCCACGCATGCACACATCCCATAAAAAATTGGCCAAAACATGTGCCCAGAAAAAACCGCCCGAACTGGTCGGCCCGCCCCGCGCGCAAGTGCTCTACCGCGCACGCCGTCCGCCCAAAGCGCTCCGCGCTGCATGCACACGCAAGAAGGAAAACAAAAAAGAAAAAAAACCAACAACAACCTGCACGAAAGAAGGAAAACAAAAAGAAAAAAGAAGAAAATAAAGAAAAGAAATATATACTTTTGCAATTTAGTTTTAAATATCTTTATTTTACATTTAAATTTCTATATACTTTTGTATTTTAGTTTTAAATTTCTTTATTTTATATTTAAATTTCTTTATTTTACATTTTTACACGGATATACTAATTTTGTGTAGAATTTATTTCTGTTGCAAAGTATAGGCATCTGACTAGTAATATAAAACGTGTATTAAAGTTCGGCGTGCGTGTGGGCCAGAAGTGAGGCCCATGTCACGCGGCGTGCTGCACGGGCCACAGCGATTTACGCGATTAAACGGGCCCATATGAGATTCCCAGCTCGGCCGGCAAACGGTGATGGTGAGATGACACTGTGTAAATTTAATTTTGTCAAAATTTCACCCTAAATATTTGTTTTCTTTTCCATCCAGATTTCTACCCCTGTAAATCAGTAATTAATGTTTTGTCCATTCAAATCTTGAAATCAGTCAGAAAGAGATCATTCAACCCTTTCTGTAGTTTGGTTCTTTATCATTCAACTTTGCAGCCAATTACTTTCAAACTGAAAGCCTCATTGCCTTTTCCTCCTCCGGTTGGGCAGGGATCATTTACCCAAGAACATTATTTGAATTCTTACGCTGCTCAAATAATTTTTAAGCAAAATAGTCTATACATTCTTCTTTTTCCAGTGTACAACTCTCCCTTTTCAGATGCTCTCCCTTTTCTTGTGTCCTCTTTAGGAGTTCCTGTGAAATAGGTTGGGATTCTTGATTTCACAAACAAATTTTAAATCTGGAGTCCGGATCAAGCTTCTAAGGCAAGCCATGATCACTTACATAAGCCCTCAAACCTCTCTTCTGCTTCGCGTTTGCCAACGCCGCACTTGCATAGCTTGTGTGGTCAAGGGCGACCTCCTGCTCCAGCTAGGTGTGCATCTCCCTTGTTTTCTCTGTTTCCCTTCTCTATTTGATCAATCGCATCCGAGAACATGAACCTCGGTGGATGTCGGCTCCATTGTTGCAGCTCCGAAGCCCCGCCGAGGTCATTCATCGAAACCCTAGTCCCTGGAGCGTACTCCGCCGCTCGCCGTCTCTGCTCCGGCTGTCCTTCCCGAGGTACCACTTTTTCTTGATCCCTTGTACCAGTAGCTTCCTGGTGTGATTTGTACCAGAATCTCTTAAAACCATCATGGATTCATGGGTCTCATTGTCGTCTGAAGTTCGATCTGGCGAAACTAGTTAACTTCCGACAGTATTATTTTTTTAAAATCAATCGGGCGTAACCGCAGTTTTTTTAAATAATACATTTTAAAAACAAAATTCAAATCTGATAAACGTTATTGAAAAATTCCTCTCTTTGGGCCAAAACAGCGAGCCCGAACGAATAGTTCTGTTTTTTTTCAAATTCATGCAGAACTATTTTGGGCCGGCCCGATGAGCAGTAGCAAATAGTTCTGTTTTTCCATTTTACAAAAAGCAAAATATTCCAAAATTCATAGAGAACTCATTTCAACTATTGATTCCGTCCAACTTTATAAAACGATATAAAAAATCCAAACTTTATGTTGGCACTGTTAGCAATAATATTCCAAGCAAATTTCTTTGTTAAAATGTAAGGACTACAATAGGACGAGTTTGTTGGAGACCAATTTTCTAAAAAATATTTTTTTATTAAAAAACCACTATCTTTTCAGATAATTTAACTATTTATTATTCTTTTTATGTGTTAATTAAGGGATCACATGCAGTGACTCAGTTTTATGTGTTTGACTCGAAGTTTACAATTTTATTATCATTCACATATTAAGAGTGCCCCTCTTTTCATATCCGAGTGAGTGACCTCACCTGTACATGTTGTACACTGGTACATTTCAATGCGGCGATCTAGGAAAAAAATGACAAATTATTATTTTTAAATGTTGTTTTAACTTCTAGAAATTGATACTAGAACTAATTATAAGTCTTTATAACAAAAATTCAAAACCATTTCTTAATTAAGAAATTATCAAATATCTTTATCTGTGCTTGTGCTCGTGCTTGGCTCGGGATGTGTAAGATGTACTACGCGGTAAGCTGGTAAGTGGTAACTCAAAATTTTGAAGCACCACTTAGGCCTTGTTTGGAGGAGCTGCAGATTCTCAAAATCAGCTAGTCCGAGTATCTAGTTGGCTGGTTGGAGTAGCTAGCTGTTGGGTGAGTGGGTTTTATTCAGTGACATAGTAGGTAAATAAAAATCTACAGAATCTGAAGAAGCTGGGGTTAGCCAACTTTTCAGCTACTAGGCTTAGAGAGACTAGCTGCTTCTGCAGATTTTGAAAATCTGGACTACCCGAGATGCTGTTTGGGGGAGCTTCTAGATACTAGAAGCAGCCAGAAGCTCCCCAAACAGGGCTTAAGCAACGCTGTAAGCACGTGCCCTTTCACACTTCTGGGGCGTTCCCGCGCGAAGGCGAAAACTCTTTGGCGGGCGAATCCCGCTTCCCACCGGCCACCGCGCCCTTTTTCTCCATGCCCGTCTCTCCCCGCCACACCACAATTCCACACCAATTTCTCTCCCAATCTCTCCCGCCCCCGCGCCCACAGGCCACAGCACCTTCTCCCCATGCCGACGCTTCGCAGCGCCACGGCGAGCCAATCACCGGCGGCCTCGCCCTCCCCGACCATGCGAAGCGCCAAGCGGCGAGTCACAAGCCCTCGCCGCGCCGCTGGGTCGCCCGACGAGTCTCAGCTCTCCTCTCCGCACAAATCCCCCCTCGCCGGCGCCGGCAGCGGCACCGTAAGCTCCGCTGCTCCTGTCGGGTCTCTAATGCAGATATAAGCAACTGCCTCATCATATCATTTCGTATTCCGTTGTAATGCGCATCAACTGCTCGATCTCGCAGATCGGCACCCCGAAGCTGCTATCAGCGTCACCGAGGTCATCCAGGAAGCGGCTCTACGGCGATCTCGTCGCGGCTGAGAAGCCCAAGTGGAATCCTCGAGGCAAGTCTCTAGAATCCCATCTCATTAGCGAGTTGTGCTGTTCTGGTTGGGGCCGGACTGAGGAATTCGCTCTGCTCTGCAGATCCTGCTCAGATGCAGGCGGTCAAGGAGGCGTTGCACGTGGCCACGGTGCCCTCTAGCGGGTTGGTCTGCCGTGACGATGAGCAAAACCGCGTGCTTGAGTTCTGCAAGGCTTGCGTAGAGCAGGAGCAGGCCGGGAGCCTGTATGTGTGCGGGTGTCCTGGTACAGGGAAAACCTTGTCTATCAACAAGGTCAAGGAGAGTTTGGCGCGTTGGGCAGACGAGGTAGGCTTAGATTTCCATGGTTTCGTACAGATTGTTGTATAAAATAGGAGTGTATCGTTGTTGATATGCTTGCATGCCCACGTAGATGGGAATGGAGACGCCTGATGCATTATCGATCAATTGTACAGGCCTAGCAAACGCGCATGAGATTTTTAGCAAGGTATTTACTTATGCCTAATTTTGACTTACCTATGTATGCCCAACGTGACCGATACTGTAAGTAACAAGTTGCCGATGCAGATACTTGAAAAGTTGCAGACTCGGAAGAAGGCAGCTGGTAAATTGTCACCACTTCAGCAACTGCAGACCATGTTCTGCCACAAGGAATCAGCTCCGAGAAGAATGCTGTAAGGACTAGCTGAGCACTGGCTACTCTCTCAACCTGTCTTTTCATGACATTTTGTTGCTGACATCACAATTCTGTGTTCTCTATAGATTGGTCATTGTGGACGAGATGGACTACTTGATAACAAGAGACCGAGCTGTGCTACATGATCTTTTCATGCTTACGACTTACCAATTCTCAAGATGCATACTGATAGGTTATATCCCGAAGGATGCTTCATGTACTTCGTAATTTATGTTAACCCAGTTAATACTGTTTTGCTGATCAGCAGTTGGTACCGTTTTCCAGGAATTGCAAATGCCATAGACCTAGCCGATCGGTTTCTTCCAAAGCTTGAGTCATTAAATTGTATGCATTTTTACCAAGTTTGTTGATCACATATTACCTTAAACTATATGTAAGTAATTAACGTGTCCTTGACATTATATTTACAGGCAAACCACTTGTAGTGACTTTCCGTGCTTACTCTAAGGATCAAATATCTGACATAATTAAGCATAGGCTGAAGGTAATTCGTCTATCGTGTGACCAATTTGGTCTTACACATCCATTTTCGATTATTTAACTTTGATAGCTTGCTGACCTATTGTGATATCACTTATGCAGGTTCTTGAGTATGATGTTTTTGAGCCAATGGCCCTTGAATTTTGCGCTAGGGTAATTGTACAAACACTCTTTCGCAGTTGCATTATTTTGAAATATGTCAGTTCACCAGGCAGTTCATGTATATTTTTTTTGTCATTGGGATGTTAGTACAGGTATTGACATATTCATTCATTAACAATGGTTACTTAATGTTCTTATACCAGAAAGTTGCTGCAGCCTCTGGGGACATGAGAAAAGCACTTGGTGCTTGCAGGTAACCCACTTGTCTTGCTGAGGCAACAACTATGTTTTTGGAATAACATGTTGAACCATCATTAGGAAAACACTTGTATAACACCTTTTTTTATTTATTCCAGGAGTGCTGTAGAGGTTTTTGAAGCAAGGCTACAAGAGTCTTCTGATCAAGAATTCAGAGTTGTAAGTTTCTACGAGGACTCCATAACGAGAAACACAAACGCCTAGTCATATACTACTGATATAACTCTAGTTCATAGTTTCACTACTGATGAAGCTATCCATCCTTGTGGTTGGGTCGATCTCAGATCTCTGTGACTTTGGTGGATGGTGGACCACTAATTCCATATGCCCTTTTGCGTTGCCTGATGTAATGGTTGCGAAAATAAATTCACCTTTTGTTCAAATGTTAAGACACAGTGCCACATCGTATCTGTCACAAGCTCAGTAATTAATCTATTGTTCCACTGTCCTGGGGTCTAATATAAGTCTTACAGGTTACATTTGATCACATGGACATTGCTTTGTCAAAGGCCTTCAAGTCACCTGTTCTAGATAGCATTATGTGTCTTCCTCAACATCAGCAGGTAATTCCAGAGTTACCATCTGCTAAAATGCTAGTTTTCCAGATTTCCTGTATTGACATTCCATGAATGACATGCTGGGCAGATGGTATTGTGTGCACTGGCAAATACTTTTCATCATTGCAAGAAAAAAGCTACTACTCTAGGAGAGGTAACATGTAGTATTTACTCATGGACATTCTGCAAAATCACTCAATGGCCTCATCTTTTAGTATTCTAACCTATCTTTCTAAATACCTTGTTTCAGCTCAACAAATCATACATAGAAATTTGCAGATCAACCCAAGTCCCAGCAGTTGGCATGCTTGAATTTTTGAATATGTGCATGGTTTTGAGCGATCAGGTATGCAAACACTAGTGGTCTGTTCAATTGTGTATTGGTACTATTTGAATAAAATGAAAAAACTAAAATGTTTCAACTTTCGAGTATTTGATGGAGTTTACACTGTAGGGCTTCATGAAGCTAGGGCAATCCAAGGAAGATAAGCTTAGGAGAGTAATTCTTCAGATTGACATTTCTGATATCAATTTCGCATTTAAGGTATGTGGAAGAGGGTTTTTGTTCTTGCATATTTCTCACAATCTTTATATGTTATTTCTTTGGATTGGTGCTGATGATTAGCAAGGACTAGAGATGTCAACGGGGAATTTCTTGTCGGGTTTTACCTCTCCATACCCGTTCTCGTAGGAATATATTTTCCCTGTCCCGTCCCCACCAATGATGATGTGTATATTTTTCCCCTATCCTTGTTACCTGCACTTTTTTCCCGTTGAGTCTTTGTCCCCGATTCAATCTAATCATTTAAAGCATAATTTTCAAGACAATGTAGAGACCAAATTTTATTAAAATTTCTAACTGCAAGTGATTCCAAATTTTAATAAAATTTGTAAAAATAACAAACCAATCACTCACTAACAAAAACATTAATCAATAAATTTATAAAACAACCAACATGAGCTATTAGAACGAACATATTTTTATGGGTTGAACTGTGTCCTCACGGGGAACGGTGATGGATAATAGATGATCATATCTATTCCTGTGAAACCCGACGGGGACTATTTTTCCTCCATATAAATTCTCACGGGTAAAAAATCTCTACTATCACTGACTCCTAATAGGATAATTCCCCGGGGAATTGGCGAACGGGTCCCCATTGACATCTATAACAAGGACAAAGGTTCTTTGCACAGGGCCCCCAAATACTAACTAGTATTAATTACTTAATTTAGTCAAGTGATTGCTTCTCTTTAATAATTTCGGAAATGTGTCTATGTTTCCTCTTGATATTCTCAAGTATTTGAAACGTTTGTGCTATTTTACTAATGTTGTTATTGTATATAAAATTTTGTTTAACCATTCTCATGATTGTTGCATCGGTCAAAATGAGCTTTTTCTAAACTAAGTTGTTGAAGTTCTATTTGTGTTCTACTCTTCATAAGAAAGGCTCAGCGACAATAGCACTTAAAAATGATGTAAATAGCAAGATATAATTGAAAATTTCATTTTCAAAAATACTAATAGGATGATGCTTTTCGATAGATCATGTTGTTAGTTTATTAATTGAATACAACATTTACTCTTTTACTATTAATATCTGATATATTTCTAAGCACAATAAGAAATTACATGTATTGCAGTTAGGGCCCATTTATAGTACCATTGATAAGTATGATTAAAATAAATAATTTTAAAAAAATTGGCTCTAACTAGCTTGATTTTGAAAACCATAGAAAGTTGATTGATTATTTTCCTTTTGTAGTACTTGCAAATGAATTAATTGTTGCATGTATATGGGTCACTGATATCAAATTTGAGTCATTAGATTGTACAGATTGGATAAAATTTAGGGGTATCATAAAATTCTCCTTATATGATTGAGTATATTTTGGCTATATGCACTCCAATTTTAAGTCCCCGTTTTGTATTTCGCGTTTTGGTCTAAAATTCATAGAGACGTTCTTATGTCAATGTACTCATTATTTAATTCATGGTACAGGACAACCGGTTCTTTCAGAAGTGCTTGCAGCAGCCAATGTTTTAAGTCACTCCATTCAGGCTTCAGCAATGAGCCAATGATGTCTACACACGGTTGCATTGTATCTTATATGAAGTGTCACCAAATCAAACCATGAACACCCAAAAGTTCAGGTGAATTTCTAATTCTCACCGTACTAGTCCGTTTCTAATGTTAGTAAGCATCTAACTGATACTAAAATAGGCTGCAGAATTGTAGTACATTGTTCTATTTTTTCAATCATTCAGTCAACTACTTCATGATCGACTTAATTTGATTCCAATGTTTCAGGTGTTTGAATTTTATTGGACCGAGCCATCACAAATTCTGACATAGTCCTAACTGTTTATCAACGTCTTTGATTTACGAAGAAACTCTTATTGGAGCGCCAATTGAAGTGTACATGCGGGATGAGACCTGATAGTTTTTCTCACAGTTTTTCTGTAAGATAGTTGGCTGTAATTCGGATTTATTAATTCTACTGCAATTTTGTTTCCCACAGTTGAATTTTTCAGAGACGTGTAATTCATTTGCGGAGATTTTGCTAAAGATTCTGTACAGCATGCTTTTCTTTTATAATCAATTGACCATGCTATACGACTAGAGACTAGAGAGGCCTGCATGTTGTTTTATGCAGGCCTATATCGAGCTGGATTTTTCAACCAGGCCTTCCCGTGCTAGGGCGGAATGGGCTTTCTTATGCACATTTCTTCTATCCTGCATAAACTTTAGGACCGGCGAGCTCTGGACGTTGCTACACATACCACAATGTATTGTACTCGATCTATTACGACGGATTGGCTGATGGGCTGCTACATGTTGGGCACTTGGCTCGCTAGCTATCCTCGTCCCAACTCCCAAGATGAATGTTCGCCTATAAGGCTATTTACAATGGGATTTTATGAGCTGTTTTATAGTATTAATTATCATGTCATATCAGATTTTTTTGCTGAAATGACATTTAATTAATGAAAAAAGATAAGGAAGTAGTGTCATCACCATGATATGGTGCTAACCTTTTTTTAAGACGGATGAAACGAAATAAAACAATTATTGAGAGTCAAATTGTTTCATCAGAGAGTATTTCATGAGTTAGTTGCATTTAATTACACTGGTTAGCCTAGGAAATAGTGAAATGAAACTCTCCACTGAGAGATGATATTTCATTCAGTTGTAAAGATGATTTGATATTCTAGAAAATAGTGTTATGAAACCCACTACTATGAATAGCCTAAGGGCAATGTATTTTGGAGTATTTAAAGCTACTAAAATAATGTATTTTTACTAATGTGGAAGTAGACATAAGAAATATGCACAAAAAGTTAGTATTAAGCTTAATGTGTACTATACTAAAATAAACAATTAATATCTTTTATTCATATGTACTACACGCCAATGAAATTTATCCATGTGGAACTATCTTATCTCCTTAAGTGTCTTTAACTATTGTAGAATTAAACATAGTTATTGTCAACTATAGTGGTCCCACCCTTATTTTCATTAAGACATAAATATTGTGGTTGCCCTAAGTGTTCTTTCCGGTTTTCAAAAGGAAGTCATTTTAAGATTGTATCTAAAGTTTTTTAAAAATTGTTGTTTTTAATATTTATGTGTATTTTGGATATTTTTATCCTTGTAGTACTACTCTTGGTAACCAATGAGATAGAGATATTATTGAATTTGATTGCCATGCACCTCATTTAATTAAACTTTTCCTGTTATTTGAAATCATGTTCAAAATGATTTTCTTTTGCGGACGGGAGGGATTATGTTTGTTTTAGATTTTGATAGTTAGAGATTCTCGGTAGCTACTTAGTCTCATTATCTAGCTGATGACAATCTAAAGAAGCTAATATTTTTTAGTTTCTGAATTCTAGTTTATTTTTAGTTTCTGCAGTTTATTTCTAGATTCTATAGTCAGTGATTTTGTAGTTTATTTGTTAGAAACTGTTCTAATTTACTGGGCAATAAGAAGGGGGAGGCACAGCGTCGCAAGTTCCAAAGAGTAGGGGTGGGCACCACCACCGGATTGGATTGGCCGAGACCATCATCATTCATCACACCTACATTCGTTCATCTGAATATCTGATGCCTCGACGTGGTACGGCGCCTTCAATTGGAGATGGCGGCCACTGCATCATATCTTGCCCTCTCCCACTACGTAGATCTCGAACCAGAAATGCAATGCCACCACAAAAATCCTTCTTTTTTTTTGGCAACGGACGCAGCAAAGCTGATCGGTGTTGCTTTTCCAAAAGGACAAAGCTTTGCTTTTGAACCTCCGGCCTTTTCCAGGTTTTCAAAAACCTTAACAAAAGCAAATCAAAGAGGGTCCTGATCTGAGTGATCTCCTCTCGTTTTGCATCCAAAATCCTGGTGAAAAATACCCCGAATGCCGCGCAATTTGTTTACTTCGTCGGAGTCTCGGAGAACGAAGATCGAGGGAGCAGCAGGTTGTTAGCTTAGAGCATCCACAATGGTTATTTCAAATAGCTAGTTGATGTAGAGCTAAGAGAAGAATAAAAACAATAATTTATTTCACCACTAGTACTTGGTCCCACTCGTAATACACTCAGTTTCTTGGAATACGTGAAATCTCCTATCTATTAGCTCGTCGCTAGCTATTTTCTTTTTTCCCATATTTTCTATCCATGTAGGAAAGAAAGTGAATCTAGCTAGTGAAATAGACAGCCATTGAAGATGCTCTTAACAAACCGCGAACGAGATGGTTCAGCAACAGAACCCGCGCCGCTATCATTGGCAAACTCTCCCATAATCATGTCCGCCATGATTGGCTCTCGAACGCTCGGTCACTTGTTTGTCACGTTGCTACGAGTTGTACGCTCGCTTCCACGGGACTGCTGAGCTCCCCCATGCTACTCGCACTGTAGCGGCGTTGCACGCGCACCCTCGCGGCGTCTGGTTGGGGGTGTCGACCTCGCCGCGATCCGGGCGCCCATGCGGCCAGCGAGTTCTTGGGCCCGCCGCGGCGTGGGCGCGCGCGAGCAGCGTCGCTCGCCTCCCGCGCCCCCGGGGCCCGGGCGAAGCCGTCACGGAACAGCGCGACGGGCACCGGGTTCCACAGCGAAACCACCGGATTCGATGGGCGGTGGAGCGCGCCGTCGGTCGCTGTCGCGCGGGGCAGTGCACGGCATGGGCGGGTGGCGCCGCATGAACCGGGAGTTCCCACCACGCCACACGAATGTTTGTCCACGGCTGCGCGAGGGACCCCGCGCCGCACGTGGTGGAGCTGATCCTCTTCCGCGGCGTCGCTGTGGTGCTTGGTGCTTTCACGTCAGGCGCCGGCCGTCGCGTTCGAGCCGTCGATCGGAGGGATCGACGGTTCCAGGGTGAGGACGGGCGAGAGCCGGAAGAAACCTTATCGCGGGGTGAAACATCGAAAATCCACTGATGTGCCGCCCTATTATCATGCACCATTTCGATCCTTTAAATTTTTGGCAGATTTTTTTTCAGCAATGAATCAGGTAATGATGATTGAGAGGTCATTGATGTGAGCGGGCGTTTCGTTCTATGTACTAAAGTTTAGTCCGTATTATATCGAATGTTTGGACATCAATTTGAAAAACTAAATATGAACTAATTATAAAAATAATTGCAGAATCGGAGGATTATTCGCGGGATGAATCTATTAAGCATAATTAATCCAAAATCAGTAAATATTTACTGAAACATCACATTATCAAATCATGACGTAATTAGGCTTATTAGATTCATCTCACAAATAATCCACCGATTATGAATGTGTTTTGTAAATAGTCTATATTTAATACTGTAAAATAATATTTAAACGTTCTATGTGATAGGGACTAAAATTTAGTCCCGTCAATCAATCTATTCGATTCAAATTCAAAACTGATTTTGAAAATTTGAAAATTATAAAAAAAATCTTATTAATATTAGGCCATTTATACATTTTTTGATATTTTTCAAAAATAAAAACTGGCATGACCCTCAATAGCGTTCCATTGCTAGTTTTTTTTTGCATTTTCACCTTTTCCCCCAAAAACACCATTACTAAAATTGCTGTGATTTACCATTTAATTTAACTAAAAACAATAAATATCATACCAAACATTTTCATTATTATATTTCAAATTATATTTATATTGCTATTTTTTTATGTTTTCTATTTTTTTTTAAAATAGATTGATTTTCAACGTTCAGTTACCATGCAAACAGTTATCCAGCGATAGTCAGCCAAATTTCTCGACAACAATTTATTTTAAATCATTGAATTTAAATTTTAAAAATCGAATTTTAGCTGATTTAGCTTGGTTACTCACCGCCCAGTAGCCGGTAGGCTCATCCTGATCAGATTCCGCCTAGCGGCAAGGCAACTCACATCTGCATGCCTGGGTCCGAACCAATTCGCCGTGGAGAGCTCATCCACCTGCAACTGCTTCGATGATTAGGGCAAAAGCTTGGTGCTTTGGAGCATCATGTGCAGGTGCCCCTAGTAAAAGAAAATGCCACCAGCACCATCATTGTCGTTGGGTACCTGGAAAAAGGACGCTGAAAACCTGGAGTCCAAACACTCAAAACCACACAATTTTTTGTGTTTGCTTTTGTCATACAACTCGGCTGCTGCCAGTACGATTTCAACTATATACACCTGGTAGGTCAATTATTCAGTCAATTCAGTGCAGTCCACAGATGCGTCTGAGATAGTGTTCAAACATTGATCATAATAATGCATGCTTATCTGTGAATATTTAGTTAGTCAAAAGATTCGGGGTGTGATTATATATTGGTCTCCCTTCAGAGGGCATGCCTAGATTAATTGTCACAAGAGGCCAAATGCAGCCTAATTCTAATTCTTCCAAGTGAGAACATGCTGAACTTTGTCTGGAGTGGGATTAAGTTGTTTGATTAAGAGTCGTTCTTGATGAACAGCACAGGACAATGGTCATTTCTTAACTAGTAGGAGTACAGGACAATATATTTCTGAGCTGATCACCATGGTCTCCGAACTGCTGCTACTACTCTCAAATCTCAATTATTCCAGGCACAATAAATGGGCCAAGATGTGAGCCAGATAAGACGGCCCAGTTCATCTTGACAAAAACCTGCATGTCCGTCGATCGATCGATCGATCGATCTACCAAAAAGATGAGCCGACACGCACCAGCAAGCACCTTGGGCATGCCATGATCATGATGGCCGCCGGAATCTCGCCGGCGCAGACGAGGAACAGGTGATCGTGGAATGGCCTATTTCCCCCCGCTTTGGCGCGCCGGTGCGCCCTAAAACGCGCACAGCCACCGGCCTGATGCAACCTGATGACCGGAGGTGGAGCCAGCGAGAGCGCGCAGCTAGTTTTCGTGTGTGTGCACGTATCGATCTCGCCGCTTTGCTACTGCACTTTGGTGTAGCGGTATACCCTACCAGCCACTACTGCCTACTGGTGCAACCCAACCCAAAGAGCCGGGTATAGTAGCAGATGGAGTATGCAACTGGACTGGGCAGTGGGCACTGGGATGGCAGTGGCCAGCCGGGGCGTGCAGTGGAGCTGACATGTTGTCCGGTGAGTGCAAGCAATGATCCATGGTCTAAGCCATGGCAGCATCGGGATCCCCCATAGGCAGACAAGAGGGGGACAGCCGATGGCAGTGGCCGGAGCTGGTGGCGTGCAGTGCGTGTATGGCCGTCGGAATGGATGCATTGGCATTGCTGCCCCGATCGATCGATCGATCGCAAGTTGCAAGCGTATACACGTAGCTAGCTTAGCCGCAGACGACTCGATCGAGCAGGCACGCGGCGTGCGTGTGCATCGCCGTCGTTGTTGGCGTGGTGGTGTCTTCTCAGTGTGCGCCACTCACCCGCTACTATACCTCCGTCTAGTGCATCATGCAATGCGTGCAGCAGCGGCGCGTGACCTCTGACCTGCTCGGTTTCTGCATGAAACGCGCATCGGCTTTGCGCCAGGTGGGGATCGATGAAATCCAGGCAGGTCTGGAGCGGACAAAACACACATCTTCTCCAGGATTGCCAGCCTTTGGAACTGTGTCGTCCACCCGGAGCAAAACGGTCACCTCTATGGCGTACACAGAATGATTGCATGCTTCCATTATTCGTGACTACTCTTCTAGTCTTCTATTCGTGTTAACCATGCCCCATATGGTTTTGTGGTGTACTGGTGTCGTCATTGTTTGTCTGTCAGATCATGTTTATATATTTCGTACCACTATCAGTATCAGTACATGTATCTCTCCTGGTTTTGAAAGGAACGCATGGAAATCTTTGGTCTGATCATGAGACGTGGAAGTGGAAGGAACCTCTAGTCTAATCGATCTCCCAATGTTGGTGGACTGTCCCCATAGGAAAAGGTAGAAAACATGGAGAAAATAATGCCAAGCAAGTCCAGGTTATCCTGAAAAACGCATCCGGCCCCTTCTGATGATTCGATCTCTTGATCGAGTTAGGTGGCAGTACGTACTACGTTTGTTCTGGCTGCCTAATAGCTATTAGTTCTACTACTAGCTAGCTGGTACGGTGTTTTATCTTGCGTTTGATAGTTGACTTTTGGAGCTTGTAGTTCTTCTTCTTCTGATCTGGACCTACTCAAGGTGTATATGAACAAACAGACTGTAATATATAGCGGCAATTCCGATCCACTTGCTCCCGTAAAAGACGATAGATGTCACGTTGCATCTGGAAATAGAAGCAAAATAAACGCGCACCTGGTTCGTCAAACATGCATGTCGCGGTCTGGATCTCTGCTTGTTTAGTCCTTAGCTCGTTAGAACTATACGTCAACATGTGCACCGCATCGATCGATAGATCGCAGGTCGATCAGGAGTTCGTACGGGGCTCGTTATCATTATCATATCTTTCTAAACACCAAGGATTATCAAATACCACTAGTTAGCAAAGTTGCCATTTATCAAAAGGTGGATCTGAGGAAATAAGTGCATGCATGATGCGTGATGAGAAAAATAGTTACTCAGCTCGATCGATAGCTTAGAATCAGTGCATGTTCAGGATGGAATTTGATTCGCTGAAAACATCTTGGTCCAAGCCATGCAAGCTTCTCTACTCTTACGACTTAAAGAGTTAATGAGCTACCATCTTAACCAAATATAGAGACTTAACGCAAAACAACTAACCTTAATCCTTCCTCCTGTTAAGCCGTGTTGCTGTTGGCATATGTTTATATATGAGTGATAAGATATAAAAAATCTGTTCAAAAACGATGAAAACTGTAGAAAGAAATGTGTTGAAATAGCCATAAGATCAGTTCTAATCCTCCCTGTAGGATGGTGCCTCACATATTTATTAGGCTCCTACATAAGGAAAAAATATTGTAAGAAAATTAATGAAGAGAGATAGAATGAAGAAAATGAACAAATCATACCTAAACTAATTAGACACCATATTGTTACAATTACCAAGACAAGGATAAAAATAATTGGACGAGAGGTGTAGCGAGAACTAAGATCACTACCGGAAACTAATAGTTTGCCGAGTGCAATATCTCGGGCACTCGGCAAAGTATACTTTGCCGAGTGTTATTTAAAAAACACTTGGCAAATTTTAAACACTCGGCGAATCAATTCTTTGCCGAGTGCCCACAAAAAATACACTCGGCAAAGCTGGAGACTAACAGGCGTCATGACGGCGTTTTTGAGCGGACAAAAAAAAAATTTTTTGTTTGCCGAGTGTTTTTTGAAAAACACTCGGCAATGACACTTGGTTTGCCGAGTGTTTTTTCATATTTTTTTTATTTTGTGTGAAATCTTGTTTCAAGTCAATATGTTGTTTGCAATTTCGTTTTGGCTTGAAATTTTTTCTGTAATCACAATAAAACATATATTATCTCATGTAAAAATTCAACATTTATTTAGTTCAGTTTGCTATTTTTAATTCATTAAATATGTTTTTAGGATTTAAATTGAAATATGTGACATTTGAACTACAAGTGCCTAAAATAATGAATCAAAAATTATAGAAAAATCATATTCATATTTACTATATTTTGAGTTCTTATGAACTAAATTGAAATAAATTTAGAAAAAACTAGGTTGCGACACTCTATCGACAACGTAGACTTTAATAGTTTTTTAATTCTAAAAAATTCAAAACAATTCTCAAAAATATTATACTTGAGATGGTGTTATGATATGATATTAAGATGCTGTGATAAAAATTTAAAAATATTTCGATAAAGTTATCACGTATAGTGTTTACAAATTGGATATTTTGAGAATAAGAATTGGAGTTTAGAGAAGAAATGAGATAGATTTGAAAGCAAATTAATGATTAAATTTTTGTTTGATCTTGAATTTTTTTTGTGAACTAAAAATACAGCATATATTATCTCATATAAAAATTCAACATTTATTTAGTTAAGTTTGCTATTTTTAATTCATTAAGTATGTTTCTAGGATTTAAATTGAAATATGTGATATTTGAACTACAAGTGCCTAAAATAATGAATCAAAAATTATAGAAAAATCATATTCATATTTATTACTATATTTTGAGTTCTTATGAACTAAATTGAAATAAAGTTTGAAAAAACTAGGTTGCGACACTCTATCGACAACGTAGATTTTAATAGTTTTTTAATTCTAAAAAAATTTCAAATCAATTCTAAAAAATATTATACTTGAGATGGTGTTATGATATGATATGAAGATACTGTGATAAAAATTTAAACATGTTTCGATAAAGTTATCATGTATAGTGTTTACAAATTGGATATTTTGAGAGGAGGAATCGGAGTTTAGAGAAGAAATGAGATAGATTTGAAAACAAATTAATGATTAAATTTTTGTTTGATCTTGAATTTTTTTAAAAAATAAAAATACTACGTATATTATTCCATGTAAATTTTTTATATTTGTTTAGTTCAGTTTGCTATTTTTAATTCTTTAATTATATTTCTAGGATTTAAATTAAAACATGTCAAAGTTGAGCTAAAAGTGCATAAAATAATAAACTAAATTATTCAAAAAAAATTATATTTATATTTTTTAGTTTATTTTTAGTCCTTATGCGCTATAGTTTTATAATTTATATTGAGAAAAAGAATGTAAAACAAATTAATCAAAGTTTTAAAAATAAAAAAAAAATATTTGCCGAGTGCCAAATTTGAGGCACTCGGCAAAGATTTGGTGTTTGCCGAGTGCAACACTCGGCAAACACCAAAAAATTCATTCCCGCACTCCTATCCCGCAAAATTTCAAACTTGGTGCCAATTTTTTTAAAAATTTTCATATTTTTTTAAATACTCCCACCCACCCTCCATCCTCCTTCTCCCTCCTCCCTCCTCCTTCCTCCTCCTCCGTCGTCCTCGTCGCCGTCGCCTCTTCGCCGTCGCCACTGTCGCCACGCCGTCGCCCCGCCACGCCGCGTGCCGCCCTAGCTCGACGCCGCGGGCCGCCCCTCCACGGTGGAGCGCGTCGTCGCCCCGCCTCGCCTCGCGCTGTCGCCTCGCCCCGCCACGCCGTCGCCGCCGCCACGCCGAGCGCCGTCGCCGCCGTCTCGCCGCGCGCCGTCGCCCCGCCACGCCGAGCGCCGTCGCCGCCGTCTCGCCGCGCGCCGTCGCCCCGCCTCGCCACGCGTCGTCGCCCCTCCTTGCCGCGCGCCGCCCGGACCCCGCCCCGGTGCTCGCCGCCTCGCCGCGCGCCGCCCGGACCCCGCCCCGGCGCGCCCAGCCCCTGCGTCGCGCACCCTGCCCCCGTCGTCGCCCGTGCCGCACCGTCGCCCGCGTCGCGGCCACGCCCGCACCCGCGCCTGTGGCGGACCCATTTTTTATTTTACACTAATTTCTTTGCCGAGTGCTTTCTTTTGGCACTCGGCAAACCGACCGTCAAGTTTTACCATTCCGTTTATCGCTTTATTTGCCGAGTGCCAATTTTTACACTCGGTAACACCTGTTCGCCGAGTGCCAGACAAAAAACACTCGGCGAAGTGTTGTTCGCCGAGAACATTTTTGCCGAGAGTTCTTTGCCTAGTGCAACACTCGGCAAAGCGTTTGCCGAGCGCAAACAAGGCTTCGCCGAGTGCCAAAGGCACTCGGCAAATAAGAAGTCTCCCGTAGTGGATGGTTGAAAATGCCTTAAAAATTATGTCTTCATGATATAATAAGATAAAACATCACATAAGAAATTATGAGTTAGGATTATCTTAATATAAACAAATCATGATACCATACCAACAACTAATTAAAATTGCATGGCAAGTAGACAACTCATGTTCTATAACGGGCTAACGGCTAGCTAGATAATCTGCCGTCGTGCATGGTCAGTTGGATGACATGCATGCTGGATATATAGAATTCGATTCCAACGGATTGGTAATGTCGTCAAGAAATGGTACTACATACGAATGAAGTAATGACAAACGAGGCAACGAAATAGCTAGCTGATACTATGATCTTTCTTGTCGCCGCATATTTAATTCGGAAAAAAAAATGTCCCCATAGTCACGTTAATAATACGAGGGAATTAACGTACGTCACTGCCGATCATCTCTCATTAATAATGCGATGAACTAACCTAGTTAATTTAAGTTTCAAGGCTCAAATACATATATTCTGGCCGGCGATTCATCAGTTGACTCGTGATTATAATTAGCAGAAGAGAAAGAGAGGGGCTAAGCTGCAAAACATTTTCAAATTAGTGAGGCGTTCTTAATTGCTTGTGCACGGCAGTCCCGCTGCTAGCTAGGCAAGTGACATTAATAAAGGTATTCATCAAACATGTTTGTAAAACTATATTCTAAAGAGTAGAGAGCGTTTACCAACCGTTGGATTGTTCAATCGGGAAGGTACCTCAACTAAATTTATGTCCAACATCCAGATTCTGGTCGACAGTACAGTACACCACTAGTACAACGTGACAAGTTTTTTGAGATGACCACACCGGACAATAAAAATGTGAAACTTTTGCCAGTAAAAAACAGGCGATTTTTTTCTGAAATTTTTAATAACAAATACTACTGCCGAGTAAATTGACAGGGTATTGGTGGACTGATAAGAGCATGCTCATCGCATCGTCCTCTGCCATCGTAGCCAAAGGCAGCTCGGTAAAATCCTACGTGGTGGCGAACCGGTGGTTAATCCTACGTCTCTTCACGATTTTTTATAAAATTTTTAAAAAAATTGTTTTAACTTGAGATTATAAGCTAAATTTTATAAGCTAAAATAAACGGTTCAGTTTATTATAAACCAAAAGATATATATTATAACAATTGATCCCAATCTAAAACAGTGTACCACCGCTCTCAAGTTGAAGGCAAGCTAAGCTTGGGAAGTCACGTTGGTAAGAGCATCCACAATGGTTGTTTCAAATAGCTAGCTGATGTAAAGCTGAGAAAAAAATAAAAATAATAATTTATTTCACTATTAGTATTTGGTCCCACACGTAATACACTCAGTTTCTTGTAATACGTGAAATCTCCTATTTATTAGCTAATCGCTAGTTTTTTTTCTTTTTCTTCACATTTTTTATTCATTTAGGAAAAAGAATAAATCTAGCTAGTAAAATAGACAACTATTGGAGATGTTGTAAGAAAAGTGTGGTCCGAGATCGGATTCGCCGCATCGCATTTTATCGGATCTCGCGTTGCATCGATGGATCGGTTCCCGTGTTCCCAAGGGAAGTCGCCACGCCCGATCGCCGATTCACCGGCCACTCCCCTCCCTCCCTCCCTCCCTCCCCGCTTGTCCAAGCAAACCATGCACACGAAAGCTTCTCGCTTCTCCCGAGACCGAGAGGCGCCCCGCCGTGCTGAGGCGACGGCGACCCGCGCCCAGTCGCATGAATTGATGATATATTATAAAGAGCAGGAGTACTCGAGTAACAGTATCGTTTGCGTCTGCAGGGAGCGAGAAAGTCTTCTCCGTGGCTTGGGGGTTGGCGCCGAATCTGTGAGCTTATTGCAGCAGCCCATGCATGACTAGACCAATGTACAGCTAGTCAGAACAGTTGCTGCTATGCTAATGCTATGCAATTTTTTACTCCAACTCATCTCTAGCTGCCAAACTATGCTTTTTCTTCACAGTTGCACTTTAATAAGTGATAGTTTTATAAAAATGTAGAGAAGTAAGTTGATGTTTTTTTGTGGTTAGATTCGTGTTTATTTTTAGATTCTATAACAGATGATTCTTACCATCTGGATGACTAGATCGAAAATCTAAATTGTTTGTTTTAGCTTCAAATTCTACAAGTAATTGTAGCTACCAAAAACTAAAATAGACAAGCTCTAACTTAAGTTGATTAGTCTTAAAACCATGTTCATGTGTGTGAGCATGGACATATATTTTATCCCTAATATTATATGTCGGGAATATGATCCAGAGCTATTTCCCGAGCGGTTTTAAGCCGATCTATCAACGGTTGGAATTCTTCAGATGGTCAATGTTCAAGGGTCTTAAAGCTTACTCCCTCCGGTGTACAAATATTAGTCATTTAGACAAAATCACACATACCAAGGTGATATTAATTAAAGTTACAAGGGTTGTCTCAATTGGTTATAGAGCCTAGATTTTAGTGGTACTACTCAAGTTCAACTCCCGATGATCACATCCCATTTGGTAGCAACACTTCGATTGACGGGATGACTAATATTTGTACACTCTCAATAAGAACCAAAACGACTATTATTTGTACACCGGAGGGAGTATGAGTTATGTACTCGGCAAGTGGGCCCCGACCACTAGCATTTGGGCGATCACCATCAAGAGTCATACTGTTATTAATCTTCATAAATCCTACAGTCAATTAGAACGATTATCTCTAGAGTTATTGCCTATATACTGATCGGTTCCAATCATTAGTAGGGCTAATTATCCATAATTTGTAACTCCTAATCCCTCCCTTATAAAGGGACTAGGGGAGTCATGAAAGAGGGGACTGGATCGAAGATTCTTAGAGAGATATCGTGTTGGATCATTCTAACATTATACACATAAAGGAGTAGAGTTGTTATTCTCCGAGAGGTCTAAACCTGTTTTAAAACTTTTGTACCTATCTTTTTTCTTGAGATAACCATTGAGTCGTAACATAAGTCCCCAAATAGCCTAACCAAAATCTTTCCTCGAGTACTCCCGTTGAGAATCATTGTTCGTACACAACGATATTACATGCAGGAGTGGAGCTACAATGTTCACAGGGGATTCCCAGAAACCCGGCCCAAAATTTTTTTTAGTTATTATTAGCAAATTTTAACCCTTTGTGCACCCTTTTAATTTGTCTCTAGCTGACACATTTTTTGTAAAAATAAACTATATAATTTTAAAAGATGTGTGTGTATATATAAATTTTAATAGAAAGTAAACACCTTTATTAATTCATTAAAATCAGACTACCATCTATATATCTTTGTTTTCAAACGTGTGGATTATGACAACCGTCTTTGTTTTCAAACGTGTGGATTATGACAACCGTTTACTTGGATAAAGTGTATTGATACGTACGTAATTCCGCCGATAAACTAATAATAGTCGTTTTGGCAACACGCATACATACATAATTCAAAATGGTAAAAAAATGAGTGTGCATCCACCAAGAATCGAAGTCAAGTGACATCACCGGATACATGCATCCGTAACCAATTGAAATAACAAAGAAGATTGGATAGGAAGGGTAATGAATCATTTTTAATATCACCTTGATATGCGTAATCATGTCCAAAACAACTAATATTTATACACAGAAGGAAGTACTCCCTCCGGTGTACAAATATTAGTCGTCTTAGATAGAATTACACATACGTGATATTAAATAAAGCAACACAAGCTGTCCCAACGGTTTATTGAGGGAAGCTTCTATTGGTTCCACCCAAGTTCAACTCCTGGTGGCCAAATCTTTCGGGAGAAAAGGAGAAACACTTTGATTGGCGAGGTGACTAATATTTTTATCCTTACACCTAAACAACAAAATGACTATTTTTTGTATATCGGAGGGATTCCTGGGAGTATGAATGAGCAATTAAACTTGCATAGCTAGTTTGCTTAATTACGGAGGCTGGCTACGACCCTTTAGGTGCCGTTTGGTTTGGAGACAAAGTGGGATGGGATGGTTTTGTCCCAGTTTTTTGGATGGAATCGTCTCATCTCGTGTTTGGTTACGAGGGATGAGGATGTTCTAGTTTAATGTTTGGTTGGTGGGTTGAGAGAAACGAGATTCTATCCCGGAACCTTCGTCCCGCACCGAAACACCTTCCGTCCGTTTCAAAATCTCCGTCCCATCCCTAAAACCTTCATGTTGCAACCTCCGGTCCGCCATGGAACCTCTAACCCGGTCTCGGAGCCTCCGAGCATGAGGTGGGATGAGTTCGTCCCTTTATTTTTGGGGACGAGTTCGTCCCGAATATTGGAGGAATATTCCTTAGTGGGACGACTCTGTCCCACCTGACTACAAACCAAACACTGTAAAAAACGGAACCGTCCTGCACCATCCCACCTCGTCCCTCGAACCAAACACACATTAGTGATGAATCAACCGGGCTGCCCAAACCTGACATAAATTAGCAAGGAAGTAGCTTGCTGTTAATAGCATGCCCACTCAATCCAATCCAATCCTATCCCCTAGCTAAAGCAGAGGTGGTTAAAAGTTTTCGCGTGATTAATTTTTTGCTCTGTTTAGAATGTAGCGATTTAGAATTTTAGGTAGTGAAACAGACAAATTCTTGATGTGCCATGTCGGAATTTTAGGTAGTACTACATTGTCTAACCGCAGTCAAAGAGTATCTGACTAATAAGGGATACTTTAGACCACATAAATTTTATAACAATTAGTTCAATTATTCTTAAAATTCTTTAAAATTTCTCCAATCTAGAGATCTTTTGTTAACTAGCACAGGGGCATTTGACTCCTGAAATTCCGGAAGATTCGATGGCTTGCACTCATACATTCTTCTAGTTCCCTCCTACAAACAAAACTCGAGATCAGAAAAAGGAGAAATTAAAACGACGCTAGTGAGCTTAAGCTAAGCAAATACGCAGGAACGTACGAAGTCCTAAGAGCATCTCCATTGTAATTGCTATCCAACTTGCTATCCTTAAAAATAGCAAGAATTGTCAAAAAGTTGTCTCCATTGTACTTGCTATTTGACTTGCTATTTTAGGGGGCTTGCTATTTCTCTTACCAAACTTGCTACATGTAGCAAGTTTGATGAGAGAAATAGCAAGTTTTCTAAAATAGCAAGTCAAATAGCAAGTACAATGGAGTGAGTAGCAATATAGCAAGCCAATTGAAATAGGGAGACTTGCTATTGCTATGAATAGCAAGTCAAAAATAGCAATTACAATGGAGATGCTCTAAGAGCATATTATCTAACTTCCTATCTTTAAAAATAGCAACAATTATCTAAAAGATGTCTTTATTGTATTTGGTATATGACTTATTATTTTAGGGAGCTTGTTATTTTTCTCACTAAACTTGCTACATGTAACAAGACAACAAAACTTGCTATCTATCAACTGCATTCAAATAGCAAGTTAACAATAGCAAGTACATTGGAGTGAGTAGCAAAATAGCAAACTAATTAAAATAAAGAAACTTACTATTACTACGAATAAAATCGAAAATAACAATTACAATGTAGATGCTATAAAATAAGCCGCACCAATGCGACAGATCCCGTATGGGAGGGGGCCCGTCACCCGTGCGTGGTGTTATGGAGCATGGCTTCACGTATCGGCGGCCACTTCTCCCATAAGTGAATAGTCCCATGCCGGCAACGACCACACAGCCAAAGCAAACGCCGGCCATTATCCGGCCCCTCGTCGATCTACTCCTAACTAAGGCGTTTTTTGGACGTGGCTTTGTCCTAGGTTCTTACCAATCTGTCCGCCAGATTAGTCTTCAAGCTTTTCGCTCCAATAGCTCTATTAGATTGCCATAATAATAAAGTTTTTAGCGTAGAAAGAAGTAATATTATCATATAGTCAAATTTAGAAGATTTGCCGTAAAAACTACACTTCAACAGATTTTCTATTATATTATCTACCTTATCTCGTTTCTTATTCTTCTCTCCTCATCTCTCAAATATAGGGAACAAAACTCATTCCCTATCCAAATTTTGAATTAACAAATTACTCCATGTTTAACAATACATTGGTTATTCTTCATTTAACATCATTTTATTAATTGCAATTAAAATTTATGCAAACATATATAAGATAAGAAAATGACCCAAACTGATCATTTAATTTATTTTTTGGATATTTGAGGATTGAACTGTAATCTATAGCACGCATGTTTATGTTTTATCCTTATTCACTTGTGCTCTTAAATAAACTTGTATATATATGATTAGATTTGTAATTTAGCTGTTGTTTTAAATAAAAAGGAGGGTTCAAAAATATAAGGAATGAGTTTTAGAGAAGCCTCCGAAAACCGAAGTTGTATAGGGATGAAATTTTTTAAGTCCATTCCTAATCTAAACCGTTAGTTAGAAAAATAATATGATTTATTACTTCTCGTGAGGATCCCATGGTCTAGAAGTAAGTTGTTGATTTCTTTTAATCATAATAGTTAGATTTCTAAAATTAAATAATTTTTATTAGTCCATTGTATCTTAAAATTTACATTTTAAGCAACGGAGGGTTTCCCCGCGACTATACCTTTTGCTTTTATTTCTAGTGAAAAACTTTGGATATATACGTGCAGTGCCAACGACAGAGATGGGAGTGTAAACTATATATTTGCATTATTAAAAAATTGCATCCATTATTAGCATATACCACTCATTAATTAACTATCTCATTAATTAAAATCTTATTCAGCTTTATTTGTTAGGCTCTATTACTGCTCTCACCCCAACTATCTCTCATACAATGACACCGACTATAACCTTTTCTTATTAAACTTAATCTCTTCTAAGCATCCTAGGATTTTTTAATGAGGGAACTATACTATATATTTTCTTCCCAATCTTAATATAATCTCCACGTATTTTTGAAAAGAGGAAATCGATCTGATGGCGATGGAAATCTCTGATATGATATGATCTAAAAGTTGGATGGGTAGGATAGCTAATTATGTTATTGTGATGGCGTCAACTTAGGCAGTAGTCTCCCCTTGTTGGCCACTTAAACTAGAAGGTTGTGTACAGGAAAAAAACACTTGCCCCCTACTGTTAACACCTATGAAAGATTCATTTTTAATTTTGAAAAAAGTTTTTTTAAAGGAATTTTGAAAGATCTAGTGTAATTCTTGCGAAAATCTTGTAAAATTCAGGTGTTCCAAAGGAGCACGTGTTTCTTTTTTTTTCCTGTTCAGGGCTTAATAAAAATATTCTTGCCAAATTCTGCAGAGCATTTTTGCAAGAAACGGTTCCTTGTATTTTGCAGTGCTTTCTTTTGTGAAATGCTCTTTGCCGAATTTTAAGGTATGTTAAATTAATATAGACTTTTTAATTTTTATTAATTTAATGGTCATGATTAGAAAATTTGACATCTTACCTGTTATGAGGTAATAGATCTAAGAGGCAACATGTCACTTTATTTTTTCTATACAATGATTAAGATTAATTCTATTTTGTATATTTTTAAGAGATAAAAGATACCGTAAAGTGTCATATTACATACTGTATGTGATATATTCCATTTATTTACGCTCTAAATCCACACAGGCAATGTATGTAGAGTTTGAGTACTAATCTATCTGAAGCTATATATATTTGAATTTGTATAAGGTGAATTATCCTTAGAATTGCTTTCATAATATTATATATTTATAAAATCAATACATAAAACTGCATCCCAAGGACTGTAAATTTTTAAAAGTAACAAAGCTAAGTAAACGAAAGACAATACTCCGATGATATTTAATTTATTTTCATTGCTTCACATGTTTGGATACGCACGGAGAGCAGCTAACATGGATTTAGGGAGATCGACATTTACCTAATTAAAGTTCCGTTTTGGTAAAGCTTCGGATCTTGAGCACTTGAAGCTGACTAGACCCTGCTGCTCCACTACTTCAGTTTAGGTCATGTTTGGAATCACAAATCACAGTTTTTTAAAACTACAATATTTCAGAAACTACACTATACTATGTCCATGATAATACCACAGTTTTGGAAAAAGTGGTTTATACCAAAGTTTTCAATAGTGTAGATTGAGTACAATATTTATAATACTACAGTTTACTTTACAGAGATTTCAGATGGAGTTGCCAAACACATTTTTAGTATATAATACTGTAGTATTGCTCAATACTGCAGTATTACTTCCAAAACTAAAAAAAACTATGTTGAGCCTTATTTTCTCTGAAATGCTCTCATTGAGATCCACTCTACGAGAAAAGTGTTTGGTTTAACCGTAGCTCTATAGGACAAATAAATTGGAGCTAGAGCTGAAGCTGAGCCTGCCAAATGCACCTAAACCAATGTTGCTAAACTGGAAATATACTCACATGATTAAGTAAAAATTACTCTGCCAACTTTCTTCAAAAGAAGGGTTATCTCGCCGGCCTAAACGAGCCAAGCACTTCCTTTATTCCGCACAGGACGACGAAAGAACATCTTTGATCGATCGAGCACTCGATGATACCTTGAATGGATTAACCTAGCCAAGGATTGCATGATTAATTAGCGAGCTAAGCACTCTTTCCCTTCTCGCTGGCAGCCATTAAACAAGGACGGGGTCTTTAACCCCACGATCTAATCAACCTATATCCTCGTTCACTTTTGGAAATTCGGATGGAATTGTGAGCTTTTTTATTCAGGTTTTATAAATGTTGTTGACCACAAATTACATTCAAAACATTTCTCTCGTAAATGTTTTTTTTGACATAATCTAGATCCGAAACTTTTTTTTGTCGGAATTCCTACTCCAAATATACTCTTCAGTTTTATGCATGGATGGAGCTGAGTGGCCTTTCGGTTAATCCAACGCAGCTCACAATGGCGACCTATTAATCCCAGGCTTGTGCAGTTGCGCCTGCAAGAAGAAAATCTCTCGTATGCGCCACGAACACGAACACGAACACGAACGCAATGCGTCCCGGCGCATCCAGTACGTGAAACGATGTATCGTGCTGTCTTTGCTTCGTCAAAGTGAAACACCGTATGAGCTACAATATTTTGTTGGAGATCTCCTGGTGGATTTGGTCTCTTGAATATTGACTAGACAAGCACGCACCTGAACAGCGAGCTTAGAATTTTCGATTTCGACTCATCAGATGACAAGCTAGGTTTCAGCAGCTACATGAACTGAATTAGGGGATGTTTCGATCATGGCTAAATTTTAACCCATATCGGATGTTTGAATATCAATTCGAAGAACTAAATGTGAACTAATTATAAAAATAATTGCAGAATCAAAGGATAATTGATGAGACGAATTTATTAAACCTAATTAATCCATAATTAGCAAATGTTTACCGGAGCATCACAATATCAAATCATAACGTAATTAGGCTCATTAGATTCTTCTCACGAATAATCCACTGATTATGAATGAGTTTTGTAAATAGTCTATATTTAATACTCCAAAATAATATCTAAACATTAGATGTGACACAGGCTAAAATTTAGCCTCTGTTTCTAAACACCCCCTCAATGTCCATATTGAAATACAATAATCAATAATGTTGTGCTCTGTACGAAATAGCACTCTTTATATTTTTAAATATAATGAGGAAGTAAAAACACCATGAGATACGAGGAGCTAAATTACACGATAAAATACAAAACAACTTATTTTAGATAATTATTGATATAAATCTAAAACCATTGGATTTAGAAATTCTGGAGGAGCCTTTGTGAGCGACCCCATGCATGGGGCCCTAAATACAGGCATGATCTGGCGCTTCAATTCACTAGGATTTCTGCAATTGGCAAAAAGTGCTACTGCATGCAACTTTTCCTTTTAAAAATTCAACGTATTTTTGTAGGCTCGATTTGCTGAATATATGCTGATGACACCAATTTGGAGCCAACTTGTTTTGTTTAGCATTTCCGTATTTTTTTCCTCCTCCTGGATGACCCCCACAGAATTTATGCAGGATTATTGTTAGACAGGTTGTACGAAAATCAAAGTGTTCAAGGAATTTTGCGCAGATGTTAGTATTGCACTTATACTACTCCAGATGATATCTCAAGCATGTTCTATTCACAGTAGTGAGTTTTATAACACTATTTCCTAAAAAGTCACATCAGCTTTGCAACTGAATGAAATATCATGTCTTAGTGGAGAGTTCAATTTCACTGTTTACTAAACTAACCAGCGTAATTAAATGTTTTGCAATTGAATTAAATATTTTCTCTCCGATGAAACAATTTGGTTTATAGTGGTCGTTTCATTTCGTTTCATTCGTCTTAGAAACGGGTTAGCACCATATCATGGAGATGACATTACTTACTTCTCTTCCTTTATTAATTTAATGTCATGTAAGCAAAAAATCTAATGTATCATAAATCCCCACGAAACGTACTGAGAATAGCCTTATAGAGTATTCCGTAGTACACATGCGAACAACCAACAATCACGCAGATGGTAACAGCTGGTTAATTCGAGCTACAGATTTTACAGCAGCAGATAGATGATCTCGTGCCGGTGGCTGGGCCCCAGATTCAGTCTCCTCACCTACCCAAAGATGGCAAGATGTTTCTTCAGTCCCAGTAAACCCTGCCATGTAAAAGCCTTTCAAAGAGTGTAGCCGAGTAAGCCTTTGACCCCGTGGAGTAACCGTGTGACAGTCAGACAGTGACACAGCAGCGAAGACTTTAGAGAAACCTTGCAGTTAATAGCAGGCTCACTACCCATCCTGCCGTTGACGCGCCCAGTCCAGTAGCCATCTCGCCTCCTTTGTTTAACCAAAACTAAAACCATCGCCTTAAAGGAAGCGTAGTGAGACGGTTACAGAGAGCAATACTCACTCAAAGGTACAGTTATGACTGCAACTTACTTAGTGGCTATTATTTCCAAGTTGGACGATACAGGTTCACTCGAAACACGGTAGTAAAACTGATGTAGTATGAAACAGTGAAACGCTGTTCATGATAAATATAGATAGTACGGCTGTGGATCTAGACCGTTGATCGTCAAAATGTACGACTGATACTGCATGCAGTCCAAAGCTACCATAGAAATGGGGAAAAAAGGCCAGGCAGAAATTCAGAAAGGTATTTGGCATTTTGGGCTCTTGGAACGCCGAGCTGAGCCGGGCGTGTTGGTTATAAAGCCGCAATGGTTTCCGTCCCACTCTTCATCTTCTTCCACCCTCCATCACTAGCTCACCCCACTCTCTCCCTCCCTCACCTAGCTCCCTACGAGCGGGGCGCCTCTCTCTCTCTCTCTCTCTCTAGACCCTCGTCGCCATTACTCACTCATAAAGGAAGAACAGAGCAAAAGCAGAGCAGGGGAGGGAGCAGAGAAGAAGCAGGGGAGGAGAGGCCGCGTAATCTCGGCACTGCTGCAAGTCCGGCTCCGACTTTTATCACTGCCGACACGGCGGCGCAGCCAGCACGCAGGTACCAGAGGAGAACGAACAGGGCCCGGGCTTCGATAGCACAGTAAATTCCACACCATCCCTCTCCACCGGCAGCCCTGCATTTACTGCCCCATCACTCGCCCGGCTGGCCGCCGCGCGCGATCTCCAAATCTTCTTTCCTGTGACGAGAAAGGTTGGTGCTCTTGTTGTCGCTGCGGTTTTTTTTTTTAATTTGCGGTCGGTTCCCTGCTCTGTATTGTGAAATCATATTACGCGGTACTGGATCTTGATCCAACGTCCTTACGCACGCAGCGCGTGGCCGGAGACGCGGAGGGGCGGCGTACGTGGTGAGGATGGTGCCGCGCGAGCAGGCGGAGGAGGCCATCGTTGCCGACGGCAACGGCAAGGAGGAGGAGATGGGGGTGATGGGCGTCGGCGCCGCCGCCGACGGCGATGAGCACGGCGGCAGCGGCAAGTTCAGCGTGAAGAACCTGTTCTGGCACGGCGGCTCCGTCTGGGACGCCTGGTTCAGCTGCGCCTCCAACCAGGTGCTTAAGCCCTTGCCCGCCATGCAGCTCGCTCTACTCGATTAAGCCCGCCGCCGCCCGCGTGAGGCGAAGGGATCATACCGACGTAGAGGCAGCTGGACTAAAATTTCCATGGCGTTTTTGGCAGGTCGCGCAGGTGCTCCTGACGCTACCCTACTCCTTCTCGCAGCTGGGGATGCTTTCTGGCGTACTGCTCCAGCTGTTCTACGGTTTCATGGGCAGCTGGACCGCCTACCTCATCAGCGTCCTCTACGTCGAGTACCGCTCGCGCAAGGAGAAGGAGGGCGTCAGCTTCAAGAACCACGTCATCCAGGTACCTGCCTGCCATGCCATGGCTTTGGCCCTGCTGGCCTTGTCGCTTCTTCCTCTCTTCCTCCTCCCATCGTCTCACCTCATCAGTAACCGATTTTACGGCTTCTTTTCTTCCATCTCTATTTAGCATAATAAAACATGAGTTTTTATCAAAGACGCATTTTTCTGAGTTCCGTTTGGTCGTTTTCGATCCTTCGAGGCTGCAAAAATGGCGACTTTTCGTGAAAATTTCAAAGAGAGGGCATTGGATCCCGTGAAAATTTCATGCGTTAAATGTGTGAACGGCCATGGCTCCCTGAGCGAACTCCTTAAGCATTGCTCCCTATAAATCAAGCAATTTTTTTTGCTTTAGTACGCAAGTAGATAGGGGCTAATGGAAGAATCTTATGGTGTGACGTTGACTACTGGCAGTGGTTCGAGGTGCTGGATGGGCTGCTGGGCCCGTACTGGAAGGCGGCCGGTCTCGCCTTCAACTGCACGTTCCTCCTCTTCGGCTCCGTCATCCAGCTGATCGCCTGCGCGAGGTCAAATTCCTTGCCTTTCCTCTCCAACCCAATGCAACCAACCATCACTCTCACTGTCACTCACTTCACCAGTGTACAGTGTTGTCGTGGCTGATTGGGTTTGTGCGGATGAGCTAAACTTGTGCTGAGTTTTTGTTCCAGTAACATCTACTACATCAACGACCGGCTGGACAAGCGGACGTGGACGTACATCTTCGGCGCTTGCTGCGCGACGACGGTGTTCATCCCGTCATTCCACAACTACCGGATCTGGTCCTTCCTGGGGCTCGGCATGACCACCTACACCGCGTGGTACCTCGCCATCGCCGCTCTCGTCAACGGCCAGGTGAGAGACGAAACTAGAGCGAACCTGTCCGTGAACATCACCGTATCCGCTAGCGGAGATTGATCTCGTTTGCGTCGTCGTCGTCGTCGCAGGTGGAGGGCGTCACGCACACCGGACCGACAAAGCTGGTGCTCTACTTCACCGGCGCCACCAACATCCTCTACACCTTCGGCGGCCACGCCGTCACAGTGTAAGCAAGACAGCAGTCACCAGTTGCTACTACTACCTCCACATGCTCTGTTTGTCCAGTTGTTAATTACAGAACTCGTACTTGCTCTGGTTATACTTAGCAAGTGAAGTGAAGTGAGCTTTTCAATAGCTGCAGCTTTTGCCTGCCAATGTGGAGGACATTTCCGGATTGGAAATCTAGTTCAGGTTTCCATTCCATCGGTCCCCTCTCCAGTCCATGGCGCTGGTAGCTAAGCTTAATTAAAACACATGTAGCCATTGCTGCTTCTCAGCTAGTTAGCTGACTTAGCTCCATGGCGTACAGATCCAAACGGATAGTTAGTGGCAATTAAAAAATTTCCCTACGGTGGAAACCAGCTGCATTAGCTTGCGACGATTAGTCGGCTGATCGATCGCTGGATGAAAAATTATACTGATCCAGCTGCTAAAGCTCGATGGGTGCGCTCATGTGCATGTGTAGTCTGCTGAACTGGTGATGCATCCAAAAGGGGTCCCCTATGCATTAGAAATGAATAGTCCCCTTGAGGCCCATTTATTCCCGTTGCTTTCATTTCTTGCTCCTAATCTATTGCCCTGATTATTGACTGGGTTTTTGATTAGCCATGATTAGAGGCCATGCGAGGAATGATTAGCGTTCCAGTGCGTTTTTCAGACTTCAAATCAAGCATTCAGAAATTAATGCAGTAGTGGTAGCACTTGTTTTAGTGGTGAAAGAAGAGAAGAATGATGGGGGGACGGCTGCATTCAATTCAGCTGGCTAGTGCGGAGTTCACATCAAGCAGTGCAATTCCGAGCTAGTTGCGTGCCCTCGTTCATCCGACGGGTGAAATGAAATGATAGGATGCAGTCATCCATGGATTGGGACACGCTGGTTGGTTCCAATGATTTGATGATTCCATTTATCTTACTATTATGCTAGCCTTGCATGGAAAGTTTAGCTTAGTGGGGCGAAGGAGACAGAAACCTGCTTTGAGGATTACATCCCGAAAGAAGAGTGAGTGTCTCTGTCCAGCTTGACAATGCCCATCACCACTTCCTGGTCTCAAGCTTAATTCAGAGTCCAGTTAGAGTTTGGTAGTCACTGCTCCCTTACAGTGACATGAGACCATTAGCATATCATATTATCATGCATAAGACCTCGCTAGCTGTAATCTGAGCAGAGTTTTTTAGGCTATTAGTGGTGGTATTTGGTAGTATTAATCAATGGCAACGTCCTTATTTGGCCGTATTTGTCGGCTCCTCAATCATTTGACCGGTGGCGCATGCATGTGTTGGTGAAAGCTTGGAGAGATTCCCCCCGCCGCCGGCCATCCTTGCAAGTATCAGCAGTGCGGTGGCAGTTTTGTCTGTTAATTTTTCTGATTTATAATTCGCGTTGGGATTAATGATTCGGTGGCTGATGTTTGGTTGGTGCAGGGAGATCATGCACGCGATGTGGAAGCCGGCGAGGTTCAAGTACATCTACCTGCTGGCGACGCTGTACGTGTTCACGCTAACGCTGCCGTCGGCGTCGGCGATGTACTGGGCGTTCGGGGACGGGCTGCTGACGCACTCGAACGCCTTCGCGCTGCTGCCCAAGACCCGGTGGCGCGACGCGGCGGTGATCCTGATGCTGATCCACCAGTTCATCACGTTCGGGTTCGCGTGCACGCCGCTCTACTTCGTGTGGGAGAAGGTGATCGGGATGCACGACACCAAGAGCATCTGCCTACGCGCCCTCGCCCGCCTCCCCATCGTCGTCCCCATCTGGTTCCTGGCCATCATCTTCCCCTTCTTTGGGCCCATCAACTCCGCCGTCGGCGCCCTCCTCGTCAGCTTCACCGTCTACATCATCCCGGCCCTCGCCCACATCCTCACCTACCGCACGGCCTCCGCTCGCATGGTGAGCTCGCCGCCTCTTTAATTCTTGCATCATGGGCATGCATGTTTTCTGCCGGTGCAAAAACACGCATTAAATGGCAGGTACAACTAGTGCTTAGCTAGCTAGGGCGAATGCAACGTGACGACCAACTTAAATAGTCTGGTCACGACGCACGCACTGCCAAAGCGCCAACTGGTTGCGTGGATTCATCGATCCTTCGGCGGATCGGTCGAGCCATCATCAATAGGGGCAGGACTGGGACACACAGGCCATGGAATAGACAGTGGAGATCTGTGCGCAGGCGGCGGCAGCTGCTCATGTTGAATACAGAAGCACGGCCGTGCCGGGGCCCCGCGTCCTACTGGGCAAATCCCGCAATCATTGAATCCAGCACATTGATTCCGAGCCCAGCCGGCCCTGTCGTTCTTGATTCAGCCCGCTGCTTTGGTAAAATACTAAAATCTCCCTGAGATTAGCTTAGTGGCCGTGTCAGTAGTGCAGTACTGCTCCAGTGCTCCGACGTATGGGTCTCAGATCAGGAGCCCATGGGATGGTACCGGCTGGTCGCTGGTCACTGACTCACTGCGCGTCTGGCGCCGTGCGCGACAGAGAGTTCTGTAGGTCACCGTAAAGCAACCGGTGACGACTCGTGCTGGCGCGCGCCGCGCGCGGCTGGCTGAGCCGCATGGTTGGCGTAGGACGGATGCGTTGCTGACGCCGCGCCGCGCCGCGCCGCTGTCGCCAGTGGGGGCATCGGGATAGTGCTGCCTTACCCTTGGCGCCTAGCCGGAGCCCGGTGGGGCTGGTCGCCGTCGCGCGCGTCGTCAGGGCGCGGCCAGCTTTTCCGCGCGCACGAGGCGTCGCGCCGCGTGGGGAGGGTTGGGGGAGCCTTTCCCTCCTTTTTTTTCTTCGCCTTTCCGAAAAGTGATGGATCGAACGTGCTGCACGTACGAGGCGCGGCGAATCACACCAGCACGCAGCACCTTGATCAGTTCAGTATCTATAATAATGCGCATCTTTTTGACGACGGTTTATGTTGTTGCAGAACGCGGTGGAGAAGCCGCCGTCCTTCCTGCCGAGCTGGACGGGGATGTTCGTGATCAATATGTTCATCGTAGTGTGGGTGCTGGTGGTCGGCTTCGGTCTCGGCGGATGGGCCAGCATGGTCAACTTCATCAGGCAGATCGACACGTTCGGGCTCTTCGCCAAGTGCTACCAGTGCCCCAAGCCGGTGGTTGCGCAGTCGCCGGTGCCATTGCCGCACCACTAGCGTACGTGGTGCGCGGTGCACCCCCGCCGCCGCCGCCGCGGACCGTGACATAGCGTACGAGCACGCTCCGCCGGCCAGGAGCAAGAAAGATCTCTCTCCCGGCCGGCCGGCCGGCCAGCACAGCGGTGCAAACCAAACAGTGTTGGTTGGATTTGGTCGCATTGTAATATACAAGCCTTTCCTCTCCTAGGGTGTCACGCCTCGCCGTTGCCGCGTTGCTTTCCCCCGATCGTCCTGGACGGTGTCCTTGTGTTTGTTTGGGTTGCACCCCACCCCGCCCTGGCGATATGTATGTGATGGTCGCCATGGCCTTTCAAGATTTTCAGCTCATGTCGCGTTCCATATGATATGACATAACATATCATCACTATAGGGTTCTTTGTTTTCTCCTTGGATGGAGCTTGGTCCATGTTGTCTAGCGTGAGCGATTGTAATGGGCGATTGATTCCTCGTGCTAGCTAAAGGCAAAACACTGAGGCCTTTGTTAATTGCCTTCGCTTTGGACGTTCTTGGTGAAGTGTACTAGCAATTGCTCCCCTTTTGTTTCATTCCCCGTGTTGCCTTTTGCTAAGTCAATTAAAGTTGAGAAAGACAACACACTTGATTAGATAAGTTATACAATCATGGCCATCCGTCGTAATTACGCTCCTTTGAAGTGATGCGCCGAACTGTCTTTTAACTTTGTGAGCTCTTTTTAAAAGCCAACTCCTTATAATTAATATTCCTTCTACAGTAAGTATAACTCGACATTTATTAGTTATTAATTTTGTGATCAGTAGGGGTGTTTAGCTCGATGGCTAAATTTTTAGCCCTCATCGCATCGAATATTTAGATATTGTTTTAGAGTATTAAATGTAAACTATTTATAAAACCCGTTCATAATCGAGGGATTATTCACGAGACGAATCTAATGAGTCTAATTACGTTATGATTTGACAATGTGATGCTATAGCAATTATTTTTATAATTAACTCACGTGTGCGTTTAGTCTTTCAAATTGATATCCAAACATCCGATGTGATACAGGCTAAAATTTAGGCTCTTTTTCCAAACACCCCCTAAATAATGAAAAATCTATTGATACTCCAAACCGAGTATAATCTAAAAATTACTCAATCACATATATATTACTCTAAGCTGAATAACTCGATATCCATTAATTAATAAATTTGGAATTATTAAATCATGAAAAAATATTTTATTTGAGATTCCAAACTAGTTGTAATAACCAATGCGCGCATTCAAAGTAATATTTAGTGTCCTGATTAGAGGCCCGTCTAATCGTACCAGCATACGGCAACACCTGTGGATGAGGCTAACTTTTTAGGATTAGACTCCACTAGTGGTGCTAATATGCATGCGTTATTGCTGGCTTGTGCTGTGTGCTTCACAGCATCGATACGGACTTTGGATAGTGAGAAGACTGCGCATTATTTCGCCCATGTGAGCCGCTTAGGTTCACCCAAGCTGTTGCGAATGCCCGGGCCCCGGGGGGATTCTCTCACTAATCCTCCCCTCGGGCATCATGAGCCTTCACATGGATGGGGCATATATGTGCTTTCTATCGAATGGTTTCAATCTCCAGATTTCCTTTTGCTGGTATCTGTGTTCGTTCCAACTATCCATGAGACATTGCGGGGGGGAGAGAGGTGCTAACTGGGGGGGAGCATGTGCTTTCGACTTCACAGCATATATGTTACAATCACTACAACAACCCAGGAAACTTCAGTCGGCCAAAGCCGACGGAAGTTAGCCCTTTTCCGACGGAAGAAGTTAACTTCCGTCGGCAAAAGGCTAACTTCCGTCGGCATTTGGCCGACGGAAGCGGGTAGACGGTAGTTAGCTAACTTCCGTCGGCCAAACCTAACCGACAGAAGTTACCAGGACGGTAACTTCCGTCGGCTAAATCCTAGCCGACGAAAATTATTTTTTTTCTTTTTTCTTTTTTCTGTCGACGGGTCAATAAGTTCCGTCGGCTAATGTTGGCCGACGGAAGTTAACTAAAAAATCCAAAAAAAAAGAAAATTTATAAAATGACTACCGAGCCAAAGTTTCAGTCTCCCACCTAATTCCTACATATTCAATCAGATTTGCTTTCAGATATAGCAATAAATATGCATACAATACAGCATCATAAGTTAAGTATTATAAGTACAACACCAAACCAGGGCAACTAATGTAATCTACCTCTGGCATGCAAAAGAGCCTGAATAAGGACCATACAAGATGAATCAGTTAACAGGAACAGTCAATATTGTCATATGTATAATAAATACCTCCACATGCATTTGTATTTTTGCTTGAAACAATGATCTGATTAATGAACTCATTAAAAATACATACATTTGAAAGTCTAAAACTTTCAGAATTGCTTCATGGGCCCTCTGGTCCAGAGGCTGTAAATAGGATCATTCATCTCTAAAGCGTAAATAGTAAAGACAAATAAGGAAATGTTAAACAAAACATACAAAAGATAGTCACAAGCATTATATTTGGTCATCTATTGAAGTCATGTACATTTTTCTCTTTTAAGTGAAATTACTTGAAGACATACTACAAGACAACCCCATTCCATTTCAAGCTCATCCACATTAGTTGCAGCAAGAATGATCACATTTTTTCTTTTGAAGCACATAAAACAACAGCTGTTACCAGAATTAGTATGAAATGATAATCTAAACAAGATCACATAAACCTACCTTACACTTACATGAATCATGAGTATCCACTAGCATGCCTCAATCAACTATCATAGTAAGCAACTCATTCAACAGTGATCCATAGCAGCGAAGCATTTGTGAACTGCCAGAGTTTAATCTAGTTTGTCCTTTTTAATCAGCACCACCAAAAGGCCAGGCCTTCACATGTGGCTAAGCTGGGGAAGGATCCATGGGATCAGGGAATTAAGGACATCTTATCTAATTTTCTATTAGTTGGAAAAGTGGAAAACATCAATCAGATATTGTTGGGTAGCCGTCCTCCTACATTATAGGGTATCCTTGCCATTGTTTGCCAGTTTGGCATCAAGAAATAACCAAAAAAACATTTCTCTATCCATACCATGCCAGAGGTGCATCTCATATACCAGCTGACCAGCATCACATCCCCAGTGCTTAACAAATTATTGAAAGGGATAGCCAAATACACAATGCTAATCCATTTTTCTTAAAATGAACCCAACTGTTGACAGAAAATTTTGTGGCATGAGGTTCACAGTTAGTGTGATGCTAGAGTGCTAGACCATGTTAGATTCTAAAACTCTCTTCTTTCATGGAGGTAATTTGACAGCCAACAAACTGACATATATATTTGGGATTGGCAATAGCTTATCTAGGGGAATCTCAATTCTCAAACTCATGAACACAACAGATAATTGTTTTCAAGTGGTGAAACTAGCTCTCCAAGGCTAACCTCATGTGCTCAGTGTTCCAAAGTCAGGTCACAAAGCTCTCTAATTAAAGAATATATCACTACAATAGGCTGAATACACAGAAGTAAGTAAAAATAAAAAAAGAAACAATCAGTAAACAACAACAGCAGCAGAGATACATTCTATCCTGCCAAATCAGCAAGACCCAGATGAGGAATCCAGATAGCAGTACTCCAAAATGCATCATTCTCAAATCTCAACCTAATGGGACACATGCAGACTCAATTCAATCCTTCCCCTAGTCTGACAACATGGCTAACTAGACCCTCCACGATTGCCTAACAAAAAACATCACATTCACATAAACACATCCCCTATTCAGCATCCAAATCCTGATAGTTTCTTGGCGATCTCGCCTAAATAACTCGTCTACTCGCTTCTGAACGCGGATCCGACGACTGACACGTACGCATCCTAACCTGAGAGCCATCCAAAGTAACATCCCTCAGGTCAACGACGCAGGACCTCTTGAAGAGCACGGCGACGGCCGCCGGGTCGAGGTGCTGGTCGACGGCGAGCGCGATAGCGCCTCCTATGCGGACGGTGCGCTCAGCATCCGCAGCGATCCGGGACGGAAAGAGGGCGCCGGAGACCCCCGCGGGGTCGTCGGAGAAGACTAGGTCGAATGAGCCGTCCGAGAAGGGGAGGTGGTGGGGGTCAGCGCGGTCGATCCCGATGACGTCACGGACCCCTCGGCGTGGAGCACGTCGATGGCATGGCCGGCGCCGGCGGCCAGACAGAGGACACGGGAGGAGCCCGCCAGAAGGCAGAGGCCGTGGAGCGGGGGGGAACGCGGAGGAGGCAAGGGCCACGGACCGGCGGCGCCAGCGCGCGGAGGAACGGAGAGAGGTGCGGAGGTGGTGGTGGAGGCGAAGGTGGTGGTGGGGTGGCGAGCGGTGAGCGGAGGACGGAGAGAGGTGCGAAGGCGGCGACCGGGAGGCGCGGAGGCGAGGCGGCGGGCGAGCGGAAAAACCTAGGTGCAGTGGGGAAAAACATCCCTCAGGTGTGGTGGGGGGTGGGGGGGGGGGCGGGCTGGAAAACAGGTCACGAAAAAATATCTTCCGTCGGTCGCAGCTAAAGCCGACGGAAGTTAATTTATCTTCCGTCGGCTCCTGTAGGCCGACGGAAGTAAATTAACTTTCGTCGGCTTTTCCGAAAGCCGACGAAAATTAAAATTGCCGACGAAAATTTCCTGTTTTGTTGTAGTGAATCTGACAGCCAGTTGAAGTTGATGGTAATTGTTTGATTTGATTCCTGAGTTCTAATAAGTTTTATGCATAGTAGTCCAGTCTCATCTTGCACGTGGAGATGCTACTTGCCGTTGAATGGAATCGCAAGTCTTTAGTGCTTACCACTGTTTGCAACGGAATTTTTGGTTATGGTAAGATATGCTTAAACCTTGTGTGGCTTGCCCAGTCCTCGGATCACTTTCGCAGTCCGGCCATTTGTATCAAACCATGCATTCGAGGTAAAGGAAGATTGTAGCTTTCTTTTATAGACAATCTTGATTTGATAAAAAAACAGATGAAAACACGCTAGCCATACACAATAAATTAGCAAACATAACAGGTGCGGCAAAGCAAATTGTGAAACCCAGAGCCAGCTTACACGACCCCACAGCTTTTGAACGCAGCTGGGGGAAAGCGATTTGAGATAGCAAGGCAGCATCTTTTCCGAAAAGTCTAGGATCGCAAGAAAAAGCTCAATATATCCGATGGTCCTATGGGGTAAGCACAAGGGAAAAGACGTAGCCCAAATGCCCAATGGCCAGTACGGCAGTCTGCAGGTACCAAGCCCACCCACTTTAACACATCGTATAACACCTACGTTTCAACTCAACCAATCTACAGCACATCTGGAACCAATATTAAACAGTATCTCACAAAGCCTATTGTTTCCTGGTCCCAAGACTGAAGGGGTGGCAACAGTTCACTGATTACCAAAGCTAATATCTGCAATTGTTGAAAAGCAAAGTTGATGTCAAAAGTAGTTTGAATCCAATGAACAGCATAATTTCGGTGAATGAGAAACAGTGAAACCTTTGAAGCGGGGCAGCACAACCACCAAGTATAAGCATGTTTACTGGCCTTGATCAGAACACCAATCATATATCTATGGAGGATTGAATCATCTTAACCAAAACCTTGGCATTCCAGAGTCATGTTCAGCGGAAGCACTATTGTTAGGCAACCTCTGTATTCTAGTCGAGAACTCGTTAGCCTATGAAAAAAAAGGAAAATCAATAATGACTTTGCATCAGAAATGAAGAGTACATGATCAGCTAATTCCACCAAATAATCACTATTTAAAACATGTGCATTGATACGCTTTACATCAAGTCAAGGATGAAGAACAATTGGGACCAAGTTCCTCTGGTTGCTCAAAGCAAAGGTACGATTCAACAAATCATGAAAAAAGTAGGATATTGGCAAAAAAAACAGGGTTCACCGGACAGTGTGTAAAAAGAAGGATATGCTTCCACTATTTGGTCAAATGCAAGATTCTATCAAACAGTGAGATAAGAAACGGATCGAGTTCCTAAGCTTAGTTCAAAGGAAAGATTCTACTAAATCATAGCATAAATCTGGAAATACCATTCTGCATCAAATCAACATTATTGCTAGCAGCCTAGCACATATACCCTCACAAACTGTACAACTGTAAGGATTCAAAAGGGATAACTAATTAAAGCCATCTTTAAAAAAATTACCACAAAACAAGGTACACTGACCTTCTCATCGATCCACGTTAACGAATGCAGTTGATTATCCAGTATCCGGACAGCAGTGTCAAAAGGTGACATACTATCAGAAGCCTCAAACTCGGCACTCTGCATTCAAGACTCGTCAAAGACAATGCTCGTCATAAGACAAGTACTGATCCTCCTCAATGTTTACCTGAGTAGCATTCAATGTCTGAATGATGGACTGTACTTGCTCTGTCATATGTTGCAATTCATTCTCCACAACTTCAGATTGCTCAAACCTTGGCATTTCAAAATTATCCAGTTAAGATGATGATGCATAATATATTACACATGTAGCAAAATATTAAACTTAAGATTTGTCAACACAAACAAAAAACAATGTCAGCCAATTCCTCAATAGAACAAAAACAGCATAAGCATACTGAATGAAGCAGAAAAGCAGAATATATTGTGCATATATATCTAATAATAACACCACCATTAATACAGGCCACATGAAATAAAAAGTGTTTTGTTAATTTACATTATTGACTATCCAGTTCAGGAATCATTTAAGCAATGCCCATTGTTTACTTAGTTTAATCTTTTAAAGGCAATGCTGCCTTAGTTTCTATTTCCAAAGTGATTTGCACTACTGTTACAATATATTCATAGTTAGACTAACAACAGATACAAGTAGCTAAATGAGCCAAAAGTTTTTTGAACTAACAGTGTATCTCTTGCAGAGGCAGCCTCATCTTCACAAAGCAGCACTCGTTCATCCTGGAACACATGTTCTGCTTCATCCTCCATGCTCTGCAGAGCCATGTCCACCTGTAATTATATAATGCTTTTTTCATAAGTGTAACGCCTAAAATCTAATGATTTTGAGTTTATTAAATTTTCTTAAAAAATCAACATGCAAAATGCTCATCATGCGACAACGTCTTACGACAAAGTTATATCTCGTAGGCTACATTTATTACACTGCAAAATAAAATATTAAAATGCTATGATGAACATCTTATCTTGCTCCTCGTCTGGGACAACTACTCCAAACCAGTGTTCTAAAAATCGGGATTAGGCGGGCGCCTAGGCGGGATTAGGCGCTAGGCGCCACCCCAGCGCCGCGCGGAGCCTCTAGGCGGGGAGCTGGGTGGCCCAGGCGCCTAGGCGGTCAACCGCGGCTCTAGGCGGCGCCTGGGCGGCGTGGTGCGATGGCGTCACAGCCAGATCCGATGACCGGCAGCACGCACGCGGCCAGATCCGACGACCGGTAGCGCTCGCGCGGCCAGATCCGGCGACGAGCGACGCTCGCGCGGCCAGATCCGGCAACGAGCGGTGCGCGCGCGGCCAGATCCAGCGACGAGCGGCGCGCACGCGGCCAGATCCGGCGACGAGCGGCGTGCGCACGGCCAGATCCGGGGACAAGCTCCTAAGCTGGAGGAGGAGGTGAGCAGAGGGGTCTGGAGGTGGAGGAGGAAAGGGAAGGGGAGCCAGCCTAAGGAGAATGAGGACGGGGAGCATCTGAAACAGAACAAAAGGAGGCAACTCTAGGCGCCCCTAGGCGCTAGGCGCCTGGTCCCCGCCCGACTAGCGCCTTTTAGAACACTGCTCCAAACCATAATCTTCATAGGCAACATCTGAAGTTTTTAGTCAACAAGGGTGAGTACAAATGTATTCAACAAGCCACAAAAATGCACATAATGCAAGGCTAACATCAAAGACATAAACTAAGCTTGTTTTGCATAAAAGAAGGTTGTTAAGTAATTAAGCTATGGTGATAACAACAGTAGAACATTAATGGTAAATGATATTCTTGATTTCTACTACCTTGAGTTGCACACCTGTGACAACTCGCACGATACTCAAAAATGTAGTGAAAATCAAGGTAGTGAAAATAAAAAATGTTATTTACCATTAATGTTCTACTATTATTATCATCATGACTTAATTACTCAAAAAACCTCTTTTATATAAAACAAGACTAATCTATGCCTTTGATGTTAGCCTTGCATTATGTGCATTTATGTGACTTGCTGAGTACGTTTGTACTTACCCCGGTTGACTAAAAACTTTAGATGCTGCCTATCATGAAGATGATGGTTTAGAGTAGCTGTCTCAATCGAGGAGCAAGATTAGGACCAAGATATTCATCATAGCATTTTAATATTTTATTATACAGTGTAATAAATGTAGCCTGCAAGCTTCAATTTTATTTGTCGTAAGACGTTGTCGCATGATGAGCATTTTGCAAGTTGACTTTCTTAAGGAAATTCAATAAACTCGAAATCATTAGATTTCGGGCGTTATAGTAAGCCAAAAATGATGGTTAATCTCAAATTCTCAATAGATTTGTGGTCCTATAGTAAAGTAGTGAACACCCAAAAAATCATTGCTAGTTTAATGTGTAGCACAGTAGACCTAAACATATTGGATTATCCATTCCCCCTTAATAAGTTCAGACCAGAGCATTGGAGTATGGAAGCAATGGTGGGAGCTAACCATAAGGAAATGTCTAGAGTAAACTACAAATGTATAACCACAGTGGAAGTTTTCAAACAACAATTGCAATCAGTCACAATGAACCAAAACATGACTCGGTAATTTAGTATCGCAAGAATATATCCACATGTTATTCCTTTGCAGATTAAACAATAGACAAATTTTAGTCTAATGCAAAGTTTCACATGTCACACACAAGGTGCACAGTGCCCAAGAAAGGCCATGAAAATAGATTTTCAAATTAGAGTTTTGATCAAAATCTGGTCAAGGCTAGATAAGGCAAGGAAATGCTGCGTAAAGTGGCTGAGGCATGATTAGGAGTGAAAACGGCAAGAAATTAACAATCAAAATGAAAAATTTGGAAAACATCCCAATAGGCCAGAACAGTAAAGCCCAATATCACATTATGGCAATATCACCTTATTATCCATTACCAAAGCCTCCTGTGCCTTAAAGAGGACATCAAGACATTGTGCACAGCCAGACACCATGAGAGGCAGAGAACTAGACCAACGCCAAGATTGATGTCCCCATCTGCCGATCACCTCGGCCAGAGATCAACATTTTCGATCCTTAAGTGACATCTTAACATCCAAACCATAGGGAAGATAATCAAAATATTTTCCCTCCAAATTGATAACCCAGCTTATGAGGCAAGTATAACCTATGTAGCCCAGTTACGTGGATACGGATACGGATATATATATAACAACATTCACACAACAAATGCACAAAGTCACACATCACAAATACACAAAGTGTTAAGCAATCACTTGCCTAGCTATCTATTGCCGTGTA
This sequence comes from Zizania palustris, assembly GCA_019279435.1. NCBI lineage: Eukaryota > Viridiplantae > Streptophyta > Magnoliopsida > Poales > Poaceae > Zizania > Zizania palustris. The sequence goes on from JAAALK010000282.1 coordinate 7,615,124, forward strand.
TACGGTTACCATGTATACAAGATCTTGCCATATGGCTGCCATGCTCTCGCTTTGTATAACAGCATGCCGTATATCTACTTTCCTAGCAATAACACTTGACATGTATAGCTGAATGTACGTTTATAAGATGAATGGAAGCATGCGTCCTGTGTGGCGTTTTCCTCCAACGTTTCCTACTGCTTCCTTCTTCAATCACACAAAGTAACACAGCAAATGCACAAAGTCACAAACAAGTACTCAGGAACTCAGCCACTTAGCGACACTAAAACACAGCAAAGCAATTTTTTTTAAGAAAAACAGGAATAAGAGAAGAGAAGGGACCTGCTCTAGTGCTCACTGCCCTGTGCTCCAATGGAGGATGCGCCCTTGCGCCGAGGCAGTGGGAGACTCTTGGAGGTGGAGAATGTGGTGGCCGGCGGTGACCCAAAGTCTCGGCGGGCGGCGGCAGCCCCAAGCATTGGGGGACGATGGCGACCCCAAGCCCTGGTGGGCGGCGGCAGCCCCAAGCCACGGCGGCGCGATGAGCAGATGAAGCGAAGCGATCTGTGCGTGGGAGAAAGCGTGGTGGTGGCCGGCGGTGGCCGGCGGCGAGATCTGATGCGGCGGTGCATCTAGACTGGAGTGCGCGAGAGTGGGCTGGGGTTAGGGTCATGGGTATGGGCGACTGGGCGAGAGGAGAAAAGCTTTTATTTCCAGACGTATCGGAGCTTCACAGAGTATACCACACAAGTACTGTAACATAATTTAGATTTGACATGTGAAGAACACATTCTAGAAACTAAATAAGTACAATGATCCTTGTTATGTGCAATAGTGTTTAGAAAAAAGAGAGATGACCTAACTAAGATGACACCCTCTGGCAGCATAGCACATGAATAGTGAGTTTATAGGAAATCAACTCAAATATGAATAGTGAGTTTATAGGAAATCAACTAAAATATCATCACATCAATACATGGGATTCATAGCAAACATGCAACAAAAACATAAGTCCAGCTGTGTGAAAAAGAAATGAAATATTTGCATCCATACTCACCTCGTTCTGATGAGTTTCTATTAATTCAAGTTGCCTCTCCAAGCTTGTTTGTGTTTCAACAACTTTAGCTACCTCAGCCTGCAAGAAAAGAGAAAAACATTCAGTTAAAAATAATATCACCATAATGATATTGTGCACTCATGCAAAGGTAAAACAATCAGCTAAGTAATGAATTCAATAACATGATTATGCAGAAATAAATAATTAGATTTTTCAAATGGAAATGCCATTTTTCTTCCTTTTTCCAAAAACAAGTAATAGTATGTCTAAATATTGACATAACTATAACCATTCTGCTCCCTGTTCAGTGTTCACAAAATGCATGTAGTTTAGGAATTGCAGCCTCCAGTGTGTACTTTTGACTGTAATGTTTTGTAATTTTATGTAAGGAAAAAGCATGTATAAACTTCTGAATATATATAGTCTTACTATATCCATGACCATAATAGTATAATACTGTCTTATCTATAAGCCATTGATATTAGAAAATCATGCTAGCTCTGCACAAGTAAATATATAACCTGAAAAGTTTCTGATATTAACCCAACTGAGTTAATATGAACGCGAGTAGGAAAATGTGAGCTGTCAAGTGCAAACATAACATCATGTGTGGATTCAAGTTGATACATATGACAGGAGTTTGAGCCAAAATGACATGAAACTTGAAGCTTAAAACATATAATCAATGGAAAAATATACCTCAAGCCTTATAAGAACATTCCTGTTCTGCAGAATTCTCCTATCCCATTCAGCTATTGCAGTTGCATGCTTCCGGAACTTTGCAGTACGGTCTTGAAGCTCATTATTCCAGTCCCTAATAATCTGCAGTGTAGATGAGTATGTCGGTATAAACAAATATCACTGTGTCACTCAAGGTGATAAACAATATATAAACCCACAAGAACTATAGAATATGTACCCAGTATCCAATGCAGTGTCAACATCAGAAAGCAAGTGTTGACGTGGAAAACAACATGTAATGGAAAAGGTATGTGCAGTACCTGCTCAACACCTTTGCCAACAATTTCTGATGGTAGCTAGGGCACCTGGGATGCTGCTGGAGTGATAGCAGTAGTTGTAGGACTGCAACAAAAGCACAACAGAAAGGACATGAAAAGGTCACTATCTTGCTGCTAAACCTCTTTAACAAGTATGGTATAGATAAATCAACAGGATTCTACGAACCCAGTGCTGCTAGCTTGAATAGCTGAGGAAGTTGCCTGACTAGTGCTGGTACTGGTGGTTGAAGTACTTGCAGCTGCAGAAGAAGCACCTGTGGAAAACAACTACTTAATACAAAGATGGACATCATCAAAATATACAGAGAAGAGATCACCTTAAAAATTCTGGAAACAAATCACAAGGTAATAATTACAGTCAGTCAGTCAAAACAGTGTGTTGCAACAAAATGTCCTTGTGTTGCAAAGAAAAGATAAATCCAGTTAATCCACAATAATATATAGGGTCCTCAAATGATGATCAAAGTTATTCAAGATGTTATTAGCAAATGGTACTTACATGAGCATGGTATTTAATTGTTCAGTGTCATTAGACATTAGCATTTAGCAGAGGTATGATAAATGGTATCATTGGACTATGCTGAAAATACTGAGCAATAGTTACAGAAAGAAGAAACATGAGAGCTCACCAAATGACAGTATTGACTGTGCTGATGGAGTTGAGGCAGGACCCAGTGTAGTTTTTTGCGGGTTAAAACTGGGAAATGCAGTTGTTGTTGTTGAAGGAGCCGTGGTTGTCATGGTTGCCGATGTCGATGCACTTGAGACTGTTGTGGTAGTAGCTGTAGTTGCTGCACCTGATGACAATGATGGCACTACGGTAAAACTGAAACCACCAGTAGAAGAAGCCAGCGCTGGCATCGAGAACAACGACCCTGATGTTGCAGGAGCAGCAATGGCTGATGTTGGGGTGAGTGCACTCGTTCCAGAAACAGAAGCAAAGGTTGGCGTGGAAGCAGCAGACGATGAACCAAACGGGAAGCTACGAGAATTGGCTGACGAGCTTGCTGCTACACTGGTGTTAGAGAACAACGAGGGAGCAGTTGCAGCTTGTGAAGTGGCCAAGGAGAAGCTAGTGGACGGAGTGGAAGATGGTATGGTGGAAGCGGCAGAAGTACTTTTCGAGAAGGAGAAGGCAGGAGCAGAAGATGCAGACGAGAACAAGGACGGCGTGTTACTCGCAGTCGTAGTGCTTGTTGATGACGGCGTGAAGCCGAACGATGGAGCAGAGGCAGCAGCCGCTGGCGACGATGATAACCCGAACGATGGCGTGGTCGTAGCCGTGGTTGCTGGGGACGATGTGGTGCTGGTGCTGAAGAGTGGCGCGGAGGTGGTGGATCCAAACAGCGTGGAGCCAGTGCTGGCTCCAAACCCTAGAGCTGGAGCCGAAGCCGAAGTAGAGGTGGTACTCGATGAGGAAGCCCCAGTGTTCAAACCGAAGCCAAAAGATGGTGCCGAGGCGGCGGTCGTCGTAGTGGTAGTGCCGGACGTAGATGAGGCAAAGCCAAAGCCCGTGGAGGCGCCAGAGAACAGGTTTGCCGTGGACGCAGCGGAGGCGGCGGCCCCAAGCATACCGGGGGTGGTGGCGGCGGAGGTAGCACCGAAAACACTGGATGCGATCGCCGGAGAGGAAGTAGCTCCAAATAAGCCAGGGGCTGTCGCGGCGGCGGAGGCGGCGCCAAATAAGCCCGGGGTTGTCGCGGGGGAGGAGGTGGCGCCGAATAAACTGGTGGTGGATGCGGCGGAGGATGCGGTGCCGAATATGCTAGGAGTGGTCGCGGCGGCGGGGGCGGTGGATGTGGCGGACGCGGCGGAGGAAGGGGGAGCGGTGGATTGGCCGAACGAGAAACCAGTGGATCCGAAGCCAAAAGAGGAGGTGGAGAAAGCGGCGGCGGAGGCGGGGGATGACCCGAAGAGGGATGAGCCAAAAGTGGGTGCGGAGGAAACAGCGGAGGAGGAGAATGGCGAGGAGCCGAAGGCGGGGCCAGGGGAGGGTGAGGGGGTCGCGGCGGGCTGGGAGAACGAGAAGGCAGACGGGGCGGTGGAGAAGAAGGGGGAGGAGCCCGTGGATCCCGCCGCGGCGGCGGATGAGCCGAATGCGAACGAGGTCGCCATGGCTGCGTCGGGGAAGCGCGGTGGCCGATTTGGGTGGGAGGAGGGGTTTTGGTTTGGTTATTGGGGCGTTTTTTTAAATTTTTAAGTAGGGTTTACGACGAGGGAGATTACGCAGTTGAATTTTACGTCCGTCTTATTAAATATTTTTTGAAATATCATTTATTTTATTATAATTTATTTTATTATTTAAAGTACTTAAAGTATAAGTTATATTTTTACATATTTGTATAATTTTTTTAAATAAAATGAATGGTCAAACGTTAGGATAAAAGTCAATTGTGTCATTTAAAAGTTAACGGAAGGAGTGTTATTCTAATTTAGTTTTTATATATAGATAATATTATTATAAATTGATTATAATAATTCGAATAATAAGGTTGTGATTTAATAAAAAATATTATTAGTATGTGTTATTATATTTGAATGGTAAAAATATAATGTACTTAAAATTAAAATGAAGTGTGAATGTCTAATATCTAGGTATGACATGGAAATATGTAATTTTAATTTTACAAAACTGTACTTTAGTCTTTATATTATAATAATATGAATAATTATTATAATACACGTTACAGATTATAATAAGTTAGTTCAATAAACTTATTTGCTTATATTCTAATTAATTAATTAAATTATTAAAACATCCATTGAACCATTCATGTCTACGAGAGCTTGCAACTAGCGATTTTCAAGGCTAGCAATACAGTCAATTTTGTCTCCGCTATAATAACGGTGCTACAATAGTTTAGGGAATAAAATAGTTTAAGATCTTCTATTAGCTCAAATTAATTTATTTTTGTGGACTAATAAACTAACCATTAGTTAGCCAAGAAGCAAATAGTTAGGTTATTAATTAGTTACACTGTTTAGATGAACTGCGCCTATGTTGGAGACGACGACGCGCTCTGCCATGACATCGAACTTTTGCAGAGTGTCGAATATCTTTGTTCTTTGCTCTGATATCAAATGTTAACCGAGCTCTCTCAATCTAGTCTTTTGACAAAAACAAAGACACACAAACAAAAAAATTGTGACACAACTCTATTACTTTTCTATTATATTCCTCAATATGTAAATCAGACAGTTATAGTGCAAATTCTAATGAACTAAACTTGGAAAGAAACTTGAAAAAAAGTTACATCTAGAACATGGAAAATAAAAACAGCAAAAAAAACATCTACCATCCTATTCGCCGAAGCCACTGATGGTTGACGACGACGAGGTCCACTTCACCGAGATCCTGCCACCTGATGATGGTGAGCTACTGAGCTCCACTTCCACAGTTCCACTCGATCATGCACGAACAAAACATTGATGTGCAGCCTATTCTCCCCCAGTTCCAATGAAGACAGTGCAAGTCAAGTTAGTGCTGCTAAAGCAGTGCGCGTTCGGGCAGCGCTTCCTGGTCGTTGGCGAAGACCCAGCGTTAGGCCTCTGGGACCCGGTGAAGGCTTTTGTTCTGGATTGGCCGGAAGACCACCTGTGGACGGTGAAGGCGAGCTCCGATCACGCCGTACCCTTCCATGTTCCACTCTCGCCGTGCATCAGTGCATGCATGATTTCATAACGAATCATTCCCCATTTCTGATCTGGTTAGGAGTTACCAGCAAACAAACAGGTCGGTCGAGTTCAAGTTCTTGCTACAAGATCCCTCAGGACAGGTCCATTGGCATTTGGCAGCACGGCCACAACAGAATTATGTTCAAGTAGTTGACACCTCAAACACCTTGGTTGCCGTCGAGGACTGAGACGAGGCCAAGAACCAGAAAGTGTCAGAAGAGGTTGGTGACGCAGACGTGATAATTTCAGGGAGCAATGGCGCCTTGCAGGAAGATGAGCCCGAAACGGGAGAAGATCAAGAGACCAACAAGGGTATAGCAACTGTAGGTGTCGACAGTGCAAAGTCAGCTGAAGTTGCTGATGAGTATTCTCTGCACATGTAAATGACGGGGACAAACGACGAGACCCAGCCACAAGTAATCTGTCTGATGACAGAGAGAAACATTGCGACCTTTTAACGGTTGTTCACTGGTTCATTTGGTCATGCAAGTCGATCATCTCTGGGCGACAAGATAGTTAACCATCAGTTTTTCATTCGTCTAAACAATCATTTTCTTCTAAAAACCCAGTTAGCATTGGACAAACACCATAAGATTCCATTTGAGCTCACTAGGAAACCAAGCATAGCAGCACAAAATGGCAGTCCTGTTGCCGCTGCTGCTGATTATGCTGGAAGAGACGGCGAGGATGCTACCTTGAACAAGGAAGGCGAGCCAGAACAGAATTGGCCGGCCAGTATATTCGAAAATGACATGGCCTGGGCCAGGAAAGCGCTGCAGCAGTTGCCCCGGAGCCTTGGTTTCCAAATCGGCAAGACAAAAACATGAAATAAGCACCAGACAACGGTACGTAAGAACTTGCTGACCTGCAGTTTTGGAGGAACACACGGTGTCGTTGTGCCTTGATTCAAAATTCAACTACTGTATGCTGCAAGCCTGCAAGGAAGTAGTGCGTTGAGAATTGCATTAGAAAACCCTTGGTGGTTGCCAGCGGCTTGCAACAACAGCAGTACATTGTGTCGCATGTAAAAGAAGACCAGAAAAGATGTTAGTAGTGCATGTATGTTTACAACCACCAATGAATGAACTGCGTTCAGCAATGAATTCTGTAGTATACATCAAGCATAAGAATAAGGAAAAGTTGAAACCCTGGAGATTTTCATCACGTGTGCTCCAGAACCACCACAGATAAGCTCAACCAGGTTTATGTACATTTCTCAATCATTTCAGCTGTAAGACTAACATGCCCCAGCTCTACTAATCTAGTAAAACTGTTGTTCGTGATTTGCACAAAGGCAGTACTCTCTTAAACTTATAAAAACATTGGCAGCACATAAGAATATATAACTTGAAACATCAGCGTGGGCATTCTACTTCAATTAACCTAAACTGTTTACACATAATTGCACCATCAAGGAAACAGTTAATATCCATGGCATTCCCTACTCCTACCTGTGTACAGCTATCCAACCAGGCCAGTACCATTCCGAGAAGGTTACACTTGAGTTGTCTGGAGCAAATGGTCCAAATCAACAGAATCCACAATGCACCATGTCCATTTCTCTCTAGTGTACCACCTTGTAAACTCAGAGAGGTTAACTGTTTGCATAAAAATAATGGTTGAGGGGGCAACCGACTCAGAGGCACTTCCAGTAAGCCAATGCCATGGCAGCATTTTGAAAATGGTATGGTAATAATTAATAGCTGGCCTCACATTTCAACCTTCCCAAACTCATCTGCATGGGGGACAAGAGGAATTCAGCTGTTGCGTCTGGAGTAAAAAAAATAAACATGAGGAAACTGTAAGATAGGAGTGCCATAAGGGCTGATTAACGATTATCTACCCCTTACTGTCCAGAGTTAAGGATATTTTTAGGAAGAGGTACCCGTACCATCAAAACTAATACTCAGTGAAGTCCGCACAAAACATTATTTGTAAATAAAAATATCACTCATTGTGATAAGCATATGTCAATGTGCAAAGACAGGCAAGCATCAAATAATTACCTTACTGGTCGCAGATGCTTCTTGATCTGTGGGTCAGTAGTTGTTTTCAAGGTCTTCAGTGCTTCTTCAGCAGCCTGAAGCAAAATGTGTAGTAATGAGAACCTGTGAATCATGGGGCACCATAGCAGTAAAGAGGCTATAACAGTGAATTTGTGTACCCTCAAGACAGAACCAGCAAAATTTCCCTTTAATCTGAGTAATTGGACAGGAAAAAATATTTCCATTTAGATTTGAATTTAAACGTGTGAAGTTGCTAGAAGACCTACTTTTGTTACTATAACAATAACCAAACTTAAGTTAAAGTTTGGATCAAGTGGACAGTATTCATGGGTTCAAATCCTGAGTGAAGGACAGAATATTGTGATAGAAATTCAGAATAGTTAGAAGCAGTTTGTGCTAAATACACTGGTTCATGATGACTGCTCTGTTATCCTTAGATCCTGCGCCCCTTTTTATACTCAAATTTTGGTTTGGGTGTTTCATGCCATGGCTAAATTCCACTGGACAGAACACCATGAGGTTTCTTGGAAAGCAAGAGCATAAAGTTTCCCCGTAGCATGACACACGATCTTGAGAGCATGTCTCAACAGTTACCTAGAGATTTGTTTTGGTTGATGTTATGTCAGCAGACTTGAACCTGACGTCCTGACCTGCCTTTAACTGTCAAGCCCAGTTTAAGGGGTGTTTTGACCACTTCAGAAACTTCCTGAAGAGCTCCAAGGTGGCATAATGTCATTGAGACTGACCAAAGTGGGCAGAATTTTATGAAGCAGAGTGCTCAGCTCAATCTTGCTAGCAAAATTAATTTGGGGGAAAGTCATGAGCATGTCGTGAGGCTGTGAGTTGGGCTTGTTGCAGGCTTGAGGCAGAAACCACGAAACACAAGGCATCTTTAGTATTCCCAATAATTGTACATATGTCAATGCAAATCCTAGCTAGATAATGGTAAACACAAACTCCTTATAAACACAGATTATCTCCACAGATACTAACTTTTTCTGTAAAATAACAACACAGTATCATGCAGATATATGTATTAAATGTAAAACATTACAATCTCTGCAAGCCAGCAGGTGCCCCATTATCCCATCTGCATGCAGGTCAGTGCAATGCCTGGCACATAGATAATTTTAAAATGGCAGCACTAAAGGATTTAAAGTAGTGAAAGCACCAAGACATAGCTACAAACAAGAAGGCCAGAACAATAAAAAATATAATACCTGAAGCTTCGCAAAATCTCTGTTGAAAGCATTGCCCCTCCCAACAATTTGTCCTCCTAATTCAGCCTTCAAAAGAAGATTGCAGTTGCAATTTTAGTTGCATTAATAAGCTCATATAAGCTGACCTAAATTAACATCCAATTCAATTTTGTTTTTTAAATACTCGCCAGTATGAATACAAGGATTAGATGTTAAAAACCTCAAGAAGACAAAAAACTACGGAGCAACCAAACAGCTCCCTCTGATGAGTAGTAACTAGTAATCAGCTAGTTCTCTTCTTCAAACAAAAAGGCAATAACCGACACAGGTGAGAACTGGCATTCTCCAGAACTGCAACTGTCATGTGCTATGGGCCTTGGGTCTGTGAACAGTACCGCGCGGTACTGTTCACGTGAACAGTACCCACGTGGCAGACCACGAGTTAGTTAGGGTTAGTTACAGTCTTGTTAGTTTACTTATCCAATTGTAGTTAAAGTCGGTTAAAAATAAAAAGGATCCCTACTCTATATAAAGAGGTTCCACAGCTTGTAATTAAGAAAGCAAGAAAAAAAGATCAATCTCTTTACCCTAGTTCTCTAAAGCCTCTTCGTTCTCCAACATAGCTTGGCAAGGGGATCAACCCTACACCAACTTACCCTACCCTATCCTACTGTTACGATCTACGTAGTCGAGGGCCCCCAAACCTAGGGATCAATGCCCTTAACAGAAACACCCAGGTACATTCTGGTATAAGCCAGACCAACAACTTTGCTAGAAGAATTCTAGAATGATGTGACTACATAAGTTAAGTAACCTGAAAATGGTATTCTCCATTTAATGCTGAGCCTGAATTCTGTACTTGATCTCGAAATACTACATGTTGGTCCTCCAAGCACTGGAAATAGTAATTACAAATTAGATTCGATGAAGCAAAGTTAGGGAAAATAATACATAAAAAGGCAGAGGAATGGAATATCAAGTGAAGCATCATCTCTTACAAGTTCTCTAATAAGACTTATAACAGAGGACAGCCTATCCAAAGCATTTGAATGATCCTGCTGCTTTAATGTACTTCCAGATGGTTCTTCCATAGAAATATCATATGAGTCATTAGTATCTTCAAGAAATCCATTTCCACTCCCAGGAGGTTTCTTCGCACCTTTTTTAGGAACTCCAGCAACAGGAGCCGTGAATGACAAGTAATTGCCTACAAATCAGCCAGACAAGAGGATTTAAGGCACACAAAATTTCTCATCAGTGAGTGCTTTAGAACAAGAAATGTCTTCTATAAACAGTGTGCAAAACTACAAAAGTAAGCATTATTTGTTGTTATTAAAACTTTTTACATGAAATAGTAATACAAAGCTGATAACAGTATAACACTTACCATGTATTATGTACAATGCCAAAACAGCTCTAGTGGTTAACTGAGGCACTTATTTCCAAACCTCCTAGGATGTCAAAATCTGAACTCCCACATTTTTTAAAATTCCAAATATTTCACGGGAATCTTAATTTATGATGCAAATTTAGTGGTTGTTTAAAAATATTAATGTACTATGTTGATGGTACTATGGTATAGGAACCTCTTATCTAAAGCTAAAGGATATAAGAATTTATTTTTGTTAAGTTGTTCAATGTTTGTGTTGGCAAGGCAGATGATTCACTAAAAAATTTAAATAAATGTGGTTGCTTGAATTATTAGCACCTTCTCTTTTTTATTCCCAGGTGAACTCTTCCATTATAAATAAAAGTACAACAAAGTAAAACAAAGCAGAAATAGCATTCAAGGACAAGGCACCAAAAATAGTAGTAGAATAAAGCAAAATATATTAAAAAAATTATAACCATAAAAGAAACAATTAGTTCTTGCATTGCTGAAAACATTGTACCCACAAGGAAACTAAAAATTGTAAAATATCAAGCTTGCAATACTAGAGATGCAAAGGATTTATACTCACTTTCCAAATTCTGGAGAGCTTTTTCAGCAGCTTGTACTTGAGCCTCATCTCTTGTTTTTCCAATGCCAATTCCGATTTTTTCATTACTAAATAGAACCTGGAACATTATGTGTGTAACTAAGATGAGGATGACATGATTAAGTAGAAATATCACATCATTGCTATACAAATCTGAAAATGCATCCACAAGCAAACATAAGCTAATTCAGTACAAAAGCACTGGAGTGGTGCTAAGATTGAGCCACTAAAGGCAATGTATCTCATTACAATTTTAAATAGATATTTATCTCAACTAGAATTTCAGCCCAGTGTGTTGCCAAGGTCACATGGTAGCAAAATTGATTGGCACAAATTCAAAATACCAACCTCAACAGAAAATTGCATACTTTTGTAATTGCTTACAGTAGACCTGAACTCCACCTATATGAAGAAAGAGCAGGAGATTACTTTTAACTCTTAAGGACAGTAGCAGAACATATATATGATCTTAAAACTAAGGCATCCAAATACCCTAGCCTCGCACAGTCGCCCAATTTCTTGCAACACAGTGACAAATAATGTGGGGGTTGTTGCCAATGATCCCTTGTTAGATTGGATATCTGTACCACCAGGAATGCCACGGATAGTTGCTCCCTCGTCATCTACAAAGATTGGTTTAAGTTACTCAAAGCATAGAGCGAGATCTAAAACAACATATAAATTTAATTTATGTAATAACACTATAACAGTGAAGTATAAATTAGGCTTTTGAAGCATAACATTGATGCTGCTGCATTACATAACAGAACTTTCCTTGACAGGAAAAAATGCAGAGGATCAAAAGGTAATACCAAAAATGACCATGCTGGTACATAAATACTGTCGGGGGAAATAGCTTTACCCTAATAGGATCCAAATGACAGTATCTTCGAAGTCTCCGGAAATTTTCAGTTCAAAACCTTCTAAGGCCTTCGGTTCAAAGCCTGCTAAGGGCTTCAGTTCACAGCTTTCTAAGGCCTTCGGTTCGAAGCCTTGAAGCAGGTCTAAGACCCCTTCATCTTGAGCGAAGCAAGTATCCGAGAACTGAATACTACTCCAAAGACTACTTAGAGATTCGTAAGGCTAGAAGTTAATCACAGAGCTATATGAGCACCGAAGCCCCTCCAGACCACTCCGGGCTCCGCCCAATGGAGGTGTGAAGGCTACTTTGGCCATAAGGCTTCAATCTATGCTCCCGTCCTCTCCGAAGCCCCCCTCTTCGCAGCTCTCCGCTTCGGAGGCCACTCCGGCGCGAAGCCGCCGGCCCATACTCCGATAAAGATTCTAAATATCTTAAGGAACGTTTCGGTATGAAGACCTAAACCAAGGGCCTTCGTCGCTGGTATTTGCACATGTATTTACTTAAGAGTTTACCGTTTTACCCCTACGAAGTCTTGTAAACAGAGTCATGTATGACGGTAAGTAGAGGGTAAAATGGTCTTTTCCTGTTGTATTTTGCATTTTTGCCTATAAATATTGGCCACCTCCCATGTAAGAAGGAGGATACATAATACAAAAATCACTGCAAACTAGATGTAAGGCTATTATCCCTTTCAGAGGCCAAAACCAATATAAATATCCTTTGCAATCAGAAGCCCTTTGAGGCTAAACAAAACCTATTTGGCGCAAACGCAATTGCGCCAACAAATACAAAGGACCAAAAAAGGCTAGAGGAAAGAGCAAAAGGAAAGCTCATATAAGATAATAGACATGAGTACCTGATGAACGGGTCAATGATGGTATTTGTTTCTGGGCCCTAGGATATGCCTGAAATAAGTAACATAATAGCATGCTCATCACATTGTTCATTACAAATCGATAAGAAACTACTGATTATCTATAAGTCAAGTGATAGAACTGATCAACATAAAATTTTGACGAGGGGTTAAATATGATTGCAAGCCAAAGAAGGATCAACTAGATACACCTTAATTTCTTCTAACATGAAATAACAATGTAGAGGGTTGTAAATACTAAAAAATATGAAGTAAGCTGCACAGTAGCATTTATATTATGCCATATAACAGTACTTCCCATTGCAAAATGCAAATAGGGCATGGGCATCATTAGTCAATTCAACATAAAGCAAAGTCTCCTTCAAAATGGAAATCAAATCAGAAACAACAGATAATAACTCACCAGCCCATTCAACCTTTTCTCTACTTCAGCTCCACTCATACCCTCGTGTATAGGGGCAACATCTTTATTGTTCGGTGGAAAACTAGTATCCTGGAATGAAATTAGCAGTTGGCATAAACATTCAGAAAATAAACACAGAAAAAATAACAAATATTCGATAATGCTACCTCACAGACTAAATAGTCGCCGACATCAGGAGCATATGGAAGATCTAACAACTCATTTTCATACATTAGTTCAAACACTTTCCTCAATAGATTTTCATCGAACTCTCTGCAATACATTGATGAAAGCAAAGATAATTTTTAAAGAGTAAGCATGATATATTGATACCATCAGAATGACAGATTATATAATTATTTTACCAACCTGAAGAAACCACCACGAACATTGCAAGCAACATTTCTTGCAACACAAAGCACGGGAACAGCAGTTGCCATCTAAGGTATGCAAACAGAAGTCCAGCATGAGACAATGTTGAACAAAAAAGGTGTAAGCATTAAACAATAAAATACAAATAAATACCTCAGCCTGTGGGGCATAGTATGGAGTATATGCAGGAACAACATGAACTCGAGGCTGATCCTTCTCGTCCCAAACCTGCAACCGGTCATCAATTACCATGGCCATCTTTGGATGGCATCCTTTGTCTTTAAAAACATTCTGCAGAGACTTTTTGGAACCTGTCATGTGATAGAATAATGAACCATAGTTCAGAACTGAGCCAATAAAGCGATAGTATGGTAAGGTGAAGATCTATTGTTATCTACTATTCATGCAATGTCAAAATGCAATTTCTCATCAACTGATCAACACCTGCGCATTCCTCATAGACATTACACTGTTTACACTAAAAAAAAGTTTTATACAGATATACAAACAATTTTGTGCTAATGTTGCATCTTATAAGTTATAAGGTAATAATGAAATACAATAGTACAATACTAAGGGAACGAAACCAAACATGAATATGATACAAGGACTTTTTTCTGGAACACTAATATGCAAAACTGATCCCATTCCATGTTAACAATTTGGAAACCACAATACAATTTAGTCATACATGAAAAATAGATAACATGGAACTTTTCTGTTCGATAGTTTAAAGTAGCTATTATGTGTTTAGTAATAAATATAGAGATAACACTATAACAGAACATGTTGAGACAAGATAGCAACGAACAATAGCATGAAAAAAATGAGACTCCAAGCTCTTCAGTACTTGCCTGACTTTACACACACTACACGCTCTGCAAGGTTATGCAAGCTGATCAAGCTGGCTTCTGGATCAAGAAGTCTCCACATCTCAAGAGCATAATCTCTTTCAGCCATCGTACATACATAGACCTCAAATCTTTTGCGTCCCTTGGCAGTTAGGTAACTTCTCAAATCCTCCCAAGCAGGTCTTAGCTTTACAAAAACACTAGTATCGCGAATCTGAGCAGAATATAAAGTTAAAATGGGATTGAGGATAAGGTAATCACCTCAAAAAGGTACTGATTACAGAATTCTACAACATCTTTAAAAAATCTCTATAATCTCAATTTTTTGAATATCCAGATATGAGAATTGTGCTGAACACATTTTCTGTCCAGATCTACTTAATACACTGATTAATTATGTCAGCCAAGCATTAAAATAGAACCTCCTTTTTTACGATGCCTGCAAACATATGCCCTGTTAATAACACAAAATGTGTAGGTTGATAGACTTTATTTGCTTAATATCTACCATTTACCCAATCATCAGATTACCAGCTCATTTCTATGTATCAAATACATAAACATTGTGCAAAGCAAATTCCAATTTTTGCAACTACACAGAGTCACGGATCATACAGACCTAAAGGTAGAAACAATGAGCCTGAGCAAACATGTATTTATCTCAGGAGTCAGGAATCAAAGGTTGCAGCAATTACAAGGATTTTATAGAACATATTTTTATACCAGATAGAAATGTTAATAGCCAAAAACCATACAACATGTCTTTTTAGGGCAGTCAATTGGAAGTTTAGTTATAACCTTTCAGCCGGGGATAGGTCCAAATGATTTTAATGTGTACTTCTAGATAACCCCATGAAAAAAACATGCATGAAGACGAAGGGACAACAACATTAATTTAAAAGAAATTGCATTTATACAGGAGCTGACTAAATTGTACCTCTGGGTTTATGCGAGTCAAAATTGCATTCCTTTCTGGCAGCCTGATAACAGGCCGGAGAACACGCTCCTGGCCACCAGACATAGGAAGAACCTCCTCCTTCTGGGTCCCGACGATTCTGCCATTGTCTGTAACTGTATTTGTGTCAATGAACTCCTTGAGAAGCTCCCTGTCCTCAATATACCTCTTGATTTCTGCAGACATCCCTGATATCCTGACAGGGTCATCTTCAACATCCATCCTACGGGAAAGAACCTCGATACGGTCTTCAAAGGACTTCATTGTGTTAGCAACAATAAGGGTCTCATCAAGATCAAACACAATAGAAAGGCAGCGCAAGTTGAGCATCCCCACAGATGCTGCATAGATCCCAGAGCGTACTGAGCAGCACCAGAAGCATGGCACCTTCGCCACCTTGCTTGGCATTGCCACTAGGTGTAGTTCGTCATCTCCAACAACTACCACTGCACTCTACACAAAGCCAAGGCGACAAAAACTTACAAATTCTATTATTTCGTGCATCCGGTGAAAATTTCATCGAAGGGAAACATCTTCTGACTGAATCTAACTACATGAAACCCACAATCCATCGAAGATCCACAATATAATGTGTAAAATGTTTCGGTTCCTGGTGATATACCATTTCCCAAGTAGTCCTAGTAAGCAACATATTTCGCTTCGATTTCGAATGAGAGTACCAGCTAACTGATATCAAGCGAAAGGCATCAGCGGCTGTTGAAAATTTTGTGGGGGGGAAACCTTAAACTCGTTGAAGCAAGTGAGATAGAAGCGTTGGAGGCTCGGGTGAGGCATCAGCTTCGCCTGGAGCTTGCATCGCACGGAGAAGGGCGCGATAGTCTGCAGGATGGCGAGGGGCGGGCACCGCTCGCCCGCCGGTGAGAGGTGGCTGATGCGGATCTCGTTGCTCGGGAACGGCAGGCCCCCCTCGCCCGCCTGCTTCATCGGGAAGACATCCACCTCGCCGAGGAACACGTCGCCGTGGAACATCCGCATGGTGACCCCACCTGGGGCTCCGGCGGCACCGCCTCCGACGACCGCCTGAGGCTGGGCGCGAGGCGACGCCATCGCGTCCGGGGAGGAATTGGAGAGGGGGGCAGGGGGGGTTATGCCGGGGGAGTGTCAGCGCGCCGCGCGCGCCTTCTGCCGCCTCCGCCTCCCGCTTCGACGGACGCGGCGTCGCGGCCACGCGGGTTCTGACAATTTGGGGGAGGGCGGAGAGGGGGCTGCCAAAGGGACGGCTTGGGTGCGCTTATATAGAGTTTCTGGGGCAGACCGGCAGAGGCGTGGGGGTGGAGGGTTCCATTTATCCGGTCTGGTCCGGTTCGGTCCGGTCCGGTCTCCGGCCTGGCTGCGGTCGGTCGGCCCAGTTCGCGTGCCGAACCCGGCTCAGTGTGTCACTTGGCTGAGTCACCCGGGCTGTTGACTGTAGCTGAACAAACATGTAGAAATGCTCGTAGTCAATCAGCTTGCTTGCGATTTATGGGTAGATTTGGATCAAGGACTAATGGGGTGTTTTTTTATTAAGGTTCAAAATTTAGTCCATCACATTAAATGTTTACATATTATTTTGAAGTATTAAATATAAATTATTTATAAAACTCATTCATAATTGGTGGATTAATTCACGAGACGAATCTAATAAGCCTAATTATATCATAATTTGACAATATGATGCTACAGTAAACATTTATTAATTATGGATTAATTAGGTTTAATAAATTTGTCTCGCGAATAATTTTCTGATTCTGTAATTATTTTTATAATCAGTTCATGTTTAATCCTTCGAATTGATGTCTAAATATATGATGTGACATGAACTAAATTTTATATCGTCCTAGTGAAACCTTCTTGGTTTACGCCTCAAATAGCTGTTTGGCAGTTTGGGTACCATTTGTTCCTTGGCTAGCGAGTAGCAACCTGATTGTTTCTTCTGAAAATATAAAAAAGAACCGTCTAAGTTTCAGAGAAACAGCAAGACTTTTTGTATTTATGTTTGTAACGGTAATAAAGACAAAACTGTCGAAAACGAATGAAAACCTCTATTGAAAAATATGTTCTAAAATTAAATTCATTTTCTACATTTTTCTAAAATTAAATTTATTTACTACCTTTTAGCAGCAGTAGAAACAAGCTTGCAAGCACTAGTGTGTGGATGAGGTATGGTCGTGTGGAATATGGGTGGAGCTTTGTTTTTCCTAAAAAATCTATCACTTTATATAAGATTTAATAAAAATCAACAGATCTTTTAATAAAATTTCTATACTCGTTGATTTTTTCCTTTAGGGCTGGTTTGGGAGCCCAAAATCCCGGCCCATCTCCAGGGAATGGGCTGGGATTTTGGGCTCCCAAACCAGCCCTTAGGGTCCAAAAAGGGGATACATTTCTTACGAGGTATTATAACAGAAAATGGACAAAATGTTTATTATGCATACAGGGAAGCTTGTCATAGAGCAATATGCGGACCTGACATGCATGAAATGTGAAGAAGAAATAGAGAACAATGGTGAAAACTGGAATTGCAGAGAGCTATATCTACCCTTGTGGTTGAAAGAAAGTCGTATAGCTGATGAATGAAGTGGCCTCTAATCTTGATCAATATTCCGGTCAAAGAAAAGTGACAATATGCGTGAATATGTGGGCATAAAGGAAGTTCCTTCGTACTTCCAAAAGCCTATCTCATGCTTTAATTTGTCTAATTCGTGGTTCCATGAATCTAATTTCATTGCATTTTTGTGCTCGGTAAATCTGTTTGTCATGAAGCTTGCTGAATAGCTTTTCCTGCTACTACATTTCTGGCTCATCTTAGATTGCTATGTTAAGGGAATAAGGGTTTGTTTGGATTCAAATGGCTAAAGTAAACCGACTAAAATTTAGTCACTTTAGAAGCTAAAGATCCAAACAATAAAAGCTAAAAAGGCTAAAATTTTTTAATCCCATTAGCTTTTATGGAGCTAAGAGAAGTTAAAATACATATTTTTCCATCTCTACCCTCATCATGCATATGCATGAACAAGAAAGAATAATAAATAAGAGACATTTAAGTCATTCTACATGACAATAAAATCTTTAGCCTTACTTTAGTCACCTTGCATTAGCTCTTTGGATCCAAAGGAATGCATGAAAAAGAAAGAATAATAAATAAGAGGCATTTGAGTCATTCTATATGGCAATAAAATCTTTAGCCTTACTTTAGTCACCTTGCATTAGCTCTTTGGATCAGAAGGAAAAAATTACTATTTTGACACTCCAAAGATGTATACTTTATTTACCATGACACTTCTGAGGATGACATGTAGGACCATCTAAATCAATAAAAGTGAGGACGGATGTCAAAAATACGAAGACACTTATTTGGAGTGTCAAAATAGTAAATCTCTCGATCCAAAGGGAATCCTAAGATTTGCCTTCCACATGAACGATTGAATTGATTACTGGTATGAAAATGTAATCTCATATTCATATTGACCAATATTCCTGCAAAAAACCGAGTCCCCTGGCTAATATTTATTTGCCATTGAGCATTAAGTTTGTGCTAGAATTTTCTCTCACCAAACCGTCGATCTCTGCTCTGGAAGGAGCTCAGTGCATCGAGGTAGTCAGCCTCCCCGAAATCAGGCCACAGCGTGTCGGTGAAGAAGAGCTCCGAGTAGGCTGACTGCCACAGCAAGAAGTTGCTCAGCCTAAGCTCGCCGCTGGTCCTGATGAGCAGGTCGGGGTACGGCGACCCGCCGGAGGCGCGGCCCGTGGCGAGCTCATCGGCGAACAGCTCCTCGTCGATGTCCTCCGCCCTGAGCGCCTTGCTCTGCACCTTCTCCGCAAGCTTTCGGCACGCTTGCACGATTTCCCTCCTCCCGCTGTAGCTGATTGCCAGTGTCAGATCGAGCAGCGAGTTGTTCCTCGTGGCTTCCTCGGCTTCTCTTGAAATCTTCTGCAGAGAAACCGGCAGCCTTGAGAGGTCACCAATTACACGTAGCCGGATTCCTTCCCTGTAAAGAAAATCCTCGCCTTTCAATCTACATGTATAACATCGTTTGGAACAGAGGAACTTCAAAGGGCTTTCATAGGAATTTATAGACTATATTCGTTATGTTGTTTACGAGGCAGGGATGTTTACTGACTCCTGTGAAAAATCGAACCTTTTTCCCATGAATCTCGTGTCAAATTTCTGTGTTGCGTGCTGGGAATTGAGTAACTGACTCATCGTTATAGGCTTGTGTTCCATGAAGCCAAGTGTTTGGATATGTAAAGTCGATGATTTAATTTACAGTACAGATGCATACCTCAAAAAGTCAGCGACACTATCGTGGATCACCTGCTCGAACAGCCCCATCAAGAAGTCCACCTCCACCTGCGAATTCCAAGAAGGCAAAGATTTTTAAGGTAGCGGTGGACGGTGGTGCGCGGCGGCCGGGGATGAGGCATACCTTGGGGCGGCTCCAGTTCTCATTGGAGAAGGCGAAGGCGGTGAGCGCGCGGATGCCCCAGGCACCGGAGAGACGCGCCATCTCCTCCAGCGCGCGGCGGCCGGCCTCGTGCCCGACCGACGACGGGAGCCCCCGCGCGCGCGCCCACCGCGCGTTCCCGTCCATCACCACCGCCACGTGCCGCGGCAGCGACTCCGCCCGCAGCCCTCGAGGGAGGAGTGCCTCCGGCGCCGGGGATGCGCCGGCCCGCGGGCATGGGAGCGCCGCGAGGCTCGCGCGGCGGCGGGCGGAGGTGGGTGGCTGATGAGTAGCAGCTGGACAGTGGGAAGGCAGCAGCAGCAGCGGCGGCATGGGGTTGGGGACTTGGGAGCTCGTGTTATGTCAGTACATCCGTTAATGCCCCCTCAAAGGATGAAATGCTGTGTAGTTACCATTTTAGGAGAAAAAACATTTTATCTCGAAAAAAGTACAGATAAAGTATAGACGGTAAAATGAGTCGAATTATACAAGCCGACACGGGGCACGAGTATTTTAGTATGATCTAAGCCTGTCACAGTAGGGCGAGATAACGAGCCACCTCGGCTCGTTATAGCTCGTTATGTTAACGAGCTGGCTCGGCTCGTTAACATAACGAGCAGAAAACCTAGCTCGGCTCGGTCCAGCTCGCGAGCTAGCTCGTTTAGCTCGCGAGCCAATTATTTAAAAGATGATTAAATAATAAATATTTAAATAATCACATATCAAACATCAAAATATGAAATAAATAGAATACATAAGGTTTCAAAAAATAATTATCCATAGTTCCGTCATTATTTCTATGATTCCATCAAATTAATCACACATGTTATTTGTTTCATACTTTTATATGAGAAATTCTATAACTTTTATATGATAAATTCTATATGTCATAATAATAAATTTATAATAACAAGTTAGCAAGTAATAACTTGATATTAACAAATAAATTATAAAATAATGAGTCTTATATTGTAAGATAGTGTTTTATTATTGTTTTAATGGGTTGACTTGACTACTTGTGCTGAGCTCGTTAAGCTCACGAGCAGCTCGCGAGGCAGCTCGAACTCGCTCGTTATACTAACGAGCTAAAACAGCAGCTCAGCTCGTTAGGAAAATAGAATGAGCCGAGCCGAGCTAGTCACGAGCCAAGCGAGTTAACGAGCTACGAGTTTTTTGTCCAGCCCTAGTCACAGCCCATTATTTATTGGACCGACAAGGACAACATATATTTTAGCTAGACATGAGCTCAACCTAATAATAAAAATGGTTCAGGTGGTTAGCCAGGCCAGATATCTAAGTCACATTTCTATTAGCCCGTTGTATAAATTCCATTTCCACCGCACTGCACAGCAGGCTCTTCCAAGCTTTGTGCTAGTATTTCCCTCTAAACCGATAAACCCTAACACTAGTCCACAAACCACGGTCTACCGCGCAACGCAACGCAACACAGGCATCAACAACATTCCTATGAGGCACACGCATAGGCAGCGGCCCAGCGCAACGCAACGGGGCGACGACACGACGTAGATCTAGTGACCGGCGGGCTAGCGGCTCAATGAGGTGACAATGCGATGCAAATCTAGCAACTAGCAGGCTGGTGACGCTGACCACCGGGTTGCTAGTCCTCCTCTCTCTCCCCGATCTATCACTAGATGCAGCCACTCTTAGATCTGCGTAACCGACAGCCACAAGATCAGTGACGAATCCAGAAAAATACAGAGGGTGGGCTAAATCAAGTCTAAGTGTAATTAAGTTATATATATTAACATGTGTTAAATATAATATATACATAATCAAATAAAAAATATATGATTTAATTTGAGAGTAAGATGCACTATGAGTCAACGAGAACGACAAGTCGGTATGACAAACAACAGTTTATTATGCTCGTTGTAAGCAACTAGTTCTTGTGTTTGCAGAGGCAGAGAAGATAGAAATGGAGCAACGAAGTTAATCAGGAAGTTCTTGCTCACTTCTCCACCCACCTAGTTTCTCGCACTAGTCACAACGAAATGAATGAGGATAGAAGATGGGCCAAGATATCAAGTGGATCTGCTAACCTATATTTTATCGAATTTGGTCAGTATAGACTAACTCATCCTGTATGTGTGTACCTAGGGGTGGACCCAGTATATGAGCAATTTCTTGCAAAAATTTGAGTACGTGTGTGTGTGTGTTTTAATTGGGTTAAAATCTAGCCCCAAAATTTAATAGTTAGTCCAATAACCTATTTTTCTAACTAACAAACTATATTCCTCTTCTATCATATCTTCCTAGGAGCCAATGAATTGTACTACGCCACTACATACTGTTGAAAATGTAGTATGTGTTTATATAATTCTATTATAGTTTTTAGTCCTTTTAAATAAGTTCTCTTAAAAAAACAGGATAGACTATGATATACTCTTTTATGATTTGTTATAAAGGTGCCGCAAATTTTCCTATGTGGATTTGATCTCCATGATAACTATGTGTACCGCCTTAGGCTAGTTTTCTTTCTCTACAATTAGTTATTGTCTCTGATTATCCGTTTCATAAATAATCAATATTGTCATAGTTGCTTATCTATCCCGCTATAAAATGATATATATACACACACACATATATATATATACATACATACATATATATATATATATATAATTTTTTGGCAAAATTAGAGGGTAGGCTCTAGCCTCCGCCACAACACAAGACCACAACGCCAACGATGGCACAACGCAAGCACACGCATAGGCGGTGACACAGCGCAACGCAGTGGCACATCGAGGATAGATTAGAATGGGCCATGGACCGGTATAAGATTTTTGGGTCATTGTGTTTTTCGATCGGGCATGACTTGATTTTAGGTGCACTTAGGTTATGCGTGGACTGAGACATGATACATAGATTGGCATGACACGACCCGACGACACAATCGGGTCGTGCCGGTCTAGGCACGAATCTAATCGGCCGGTCAGCCCGTGTTTGGACCAGATCGGGCCTAAAAGAACCAAACAATTAAAACTCTTATAATCTTATTTAACATTTTAGGGATTAAAAGACCTAAATTTTATCCTAAAGTTTAGGTTGATGCATACTGTGCATCGCACGACGAGACGCAGAACAGCTGCATCATGTCAAAAGTCCAATCTTGCACATGCGTGGTCGCGTGCGTAATAATAATGAAACGCGAACTTGCAGCTCTGCTTATTAATGAAACGAGAAAATATCTATGCCTGACCGACAAAACTGTACTAGTCAAATACAGTAGCAAAAGTCACGCGTTACATGCCTGATAAATCATAAAATTAGGAATTGCTTTTAAAAACTTTTGCAAACCTGAAAATACTGATCATGATAGTTTGAGTTTAGCCCATCTTTCTGATGATCAGGTAGCTAGTGTCAATGAACTAGTTGTTAAGCTGCCTGATAACTTGAACATGGGACATGAAAATGTAGTCTTAGATGAGACTGTTCCAATTGATCCTAAACATCCCCTATATAATCAAAAAATGCAAAAGAAGAAGGGAGGGGCTCTGATCCCAAAGAGTGTGCATGAAAATTTTATATTAGAATATTAGAGGTCTTAGAGAGTCAGATCCCATTTAAAATATGATACTATAAACTCTGAGATTTGTATGTACCCATTGACTACGGTTGCTGAGATGTATGGTGATTGGGTTGGGACATTCAGTTAAGAAGTGCCTTGATAGATGAAGAACTCAGCCAATGTGTTGATATGCATCGAGCTCTAGAAAATATCAACCTTGGCCAGGAAGTTGATGAGATTGTCCGGAAATTAGACAACAAGGTTTTTTTTCTCTCAAGTTACGTACCCAATTATAACATTTTAATAGGGTCTTTGACTTGAGATCGATGAACATATGAAAGAGTTTCATTCCCCTCAAAATCAAAATCTTTAGACTTATGATAAAAGGTAGAATTCAAGTAAGGTGTCAGCTCCGGAGGATGGGCTGGTTAGGCAACCAAGCCTGTAAAATGTGTGATCAACTTGAAACAGTTATCACTTAATTTTTCAATATCATTTATCCCGCTTTCTCTAATGTGTAATGTGTTGTTAGAGATGCGGTGAACTAGACAAGATCCTTGTATTATACAAGTAATAAACGTGTAGACGGGTACAGTTATCAGCCATATTGATAGGAGCTCCAGAATTGAAACAGTTTTGACTCTCACCAGATGGCTGAGAGTAGTAAATCGAACAGACGAAATGGAGACGGCTCCTTCACGTGTCTGTAGGTACTAATTATTTGTATCGGCTGTCACAACTCACAGTCACCAGCTTGCCAAATGTCAAATGTACTGGAGCTGGAAAGGAAAATGACCCGACTCCCGAGACTGTTCTCTGAGAGCATCTCCAATGACTGTCTATTTTACTAGTTAGATTTATTCTCT
The DNA here is from genome assembly GCA_019279435.1 of Zizania palustris. Classification (NCBI taxonomy): domain Eukaryota; kingdom Viridiplantae; phylum Streptophyta; class Magnoliopsida; order Poales; family Poaceae; genus Zizania; species Zizania palustris. The sequence continues at coordinate 7,639,195 of JAAALK010000282.1, forward strand.
TTCCTACATGGATAGAAGATATGAGGAAAAAGAGAATAGCTAGCGACGAGCTAATAGATACTCCCTCCAGTTTCCTAAAGGAAGTCGTTTTAGACTTGTATCAAAAGTTGCCTAAAAGATGTCGTTTTATATTTTATTGTGCATTTTGGACGTTTATACCCCTGAAGTAGTACTACTTTCTTCTCGTTTCCCGTGCTATCTTTACTAATGCATTGTATTTAATAGGGGCAAACAAGGAAAGTATACACAAATTAATCATTCCTTGGTATCTTAAATCATGTCCAAAACGACATCCTTTTTGAAACCGGAGGGAGTAGGAGATTTCACGTATTTCAAGAAACTGAGTGTGTTACATGTGGGACCAAGTACTAGTGGTGAAATAAATTGTTATTTTTATTTTTCTCTCAGCTCCACATCAGCTAGCTATTCGAGACAACTATTGTGGATGCTCTAATGGTACAAGTTTTTTTTTTGAAAAGAGATACAAAGAAAATTTTGAGGCCTTATCTTCCTAAAGAGAGGATCCCATCAGCAGGATAATCAGAAAACATTATGTTCCATGTTCAGACCTTGTGAACTTACAACTCGTCCTGTAATTAATCCTTAATATTACCATGATCTGCCGGAGCAATCCGGGAAAGCACTGTAGAGGGCAATTCATCCGGTTATTAATCCTTAATATTACCATCCAAACTAATTTCCAGAAGTGGGGAGAAGGCCAGGCTAATAATTAACAAAATACTTTCACTGAAAGGAAACAGAATACTAGCAATGCCACTCTTAATCGAATATAGAACACCGCTGATGCATCCTTTTATGTTATTTTAATAAAAAGCAGAGTTCATAACAACTTGTCACCTGCTTGTCAGCTAATGGGGTTTATTTGCCACATTTCAGCCAGCATATGATAGAAGTGCCCAATATGTGGACCTGAAAGATAATTAATGAAACTCTGATATTGTCAAAAAAAAAAGTAAATCAAAATAGTCAGACATATCTTTCTTAACAATCAGAACAACGCACCCAGCTGCAGCAGCCTTAACTTGCTTACCATGATTTTTTTTCTGTCATTAACTAACATTCAAAAGAATATTCATGATCTGTACTGAAAGAATACACAAACCTAACATATCAACCATATATATACTGGTGTTTGAAGACAGCACTTCTCTTGTTGACCTCAGCACAAAATTCACCTTCTGTTTCTTCAGTTTCTGAAAGAAGATAGTAAAGAGGTGACCCATACATATTACGAAGTCAGCATTAAACTGAACGAATCATATGCTACATGCTCTAGAAAATCATAAGAATATTCAAGCTATCATATACAGTCAGTTCTGTTATTCCTGTTTCAAGCTTCGTACAGTAAACTCAGTTACTCCCTTTTGTGCATTACAATTGTAAACCTATGGGATGACAGATAAGATATTACATTAGAAAGCTAAACAGGAACTGCTTCATAAACTAAACAGGGACAAATAAAAGAGTAAGGAATAAGTTAACATACTAGAAAAATATTCTTGATGTTGCAAGGGTGCCTTGGGACAAGAACTAAAAGTAGGGTAGGATACATCTTGATTAACTTGTCATGAACCTGGAGGATGACTGAAAAACAAAAGAAAAGCTGAGAGGGTTTGTCAACATCTATTTTATGTTGAGAACACAAGAATAGTAAGCTGGGAATTCAATTCTTCAAGTTGAGCCAGCTTGTGAAAACCTCCTTTTCTTTGCTGAAAACACAAACATGAAAAGCTGTTTCTCTAAATTACTAGGCAGGCATATGAAAAATGTTGGAAAATGAATAAAAATCAACATATGATTTTGTAAAAAAAACTATTTTATAAGTTAAATCTATTCAAGAGGATAATAAGAGATTTTACAGAAGATAAATATAAACAATTGAAAGACAGTAAAGGCAATCTTCAAACAAGGTTGTTTGTGGTGACATATTTTAGCAAGACAAATTTTAGCAAGCTGGACGGATAGAGCTACATAAGCCTCTTTTGACTCAGTGCTACTATATATCAACATATTCAATGAATATGATAGTTTACAAATACAATCAGCGTGACTACAATAGTTTACCGATACAAACAGGTAACCTAGTCTCCACCGTTCTAAAAATCAGCCCAAGGTGCCATCTAGGAGCTAGGCACCGGGTAGCCCCCATGATTAGGTATATAATTTAGCATTAGGTGGCTAACCTGCCTTGTTGGCTCTTTGTGCTTCTATTTTAGTGATATATTGTATAACTTTAAGTAATATCCTCGTTAATTGTTTGGAATTCACTAGTCAAGTTGGTCCTATGCATTCTCTAGGTGCCAGCTAGGGCACAGGCCCTGTCGACATGCTAGCGCCTGCAGCTCCTTAGTGAACTATGCCAATTCCTAGTTTTATCACTCAAACTTTGAAGTCTTATCCCAAGATTGGTCGTTTGATGATGAGTAGATTCATCGTCAGAAGTGCTTTACTAATATTAAGTTTCAATAGCATTTCAACAACAATTTGGTGGAAAGTAGTTTTCAACTTTGTGTATTTCGGAGACCATAAAGAAGTCAACAATGGTTCCAAAGGTATCAATGGTGATCATCACCATGGCCAATACAATTCACCCTTCACAGAGTCACATAGTCATGCATGGATTGCACGCAGTTATTTGGAAGGGTAGATAATACTGCTCCAGGAAAAAGAACGGGCACATTTCCGAGGTCCATGAAAAAGAACGGGCACCTCTGTGGATAGAAGCTGCCATGCAGATGGGTTTATTTCTGAACTTCTGCTGAAAATCTTATATTGCAGTGACCTCTTTCTTCCCAGAATCAATATCACCAACCACTAGGTAAATCACATGAAAATATCTCTATAAGTCATTGTACTTGTGAGCCTGTTTATCTTTCAAGCTCCCAAGATAACCCTTGACAAATACATCACTAATAGGTTCATTCCAAACATAATATCAGAAACATAGGAAGCCGTGTAAAAATTGACAATGTACATACCATATTTTAAAATTTAAACCACCAGCAAAATGAATGATTTGTGGGGGTGGATGAAATAATTGGAAACAAACAGACTGAATAGAACACTGGAACAGATATAAATGGATGATGACTGTCACCAGCAGGGATTTCGGGGGGGATTGGAAGCAACTAAACTTCTTAAATTATATAGAAAAGAGGTAGACGGTCGAGGGCCTAGACCTCTCCGTCGCGGCGGCGACGTTGTGGCGACACGGCAAAAGAGGCATGGATACAAGAAGGCAATAGCCAAACTGAACTACTCGACGATTTCCTCTAGTGCACCAGTCCTGTTTATATAGGCACAGGGCTGATCTAATCTAACAACCAGAATCTTAACTACTTTAACAGAAAATAGAAACTTAATCTAATCCAAACGCCTAATCTGATTTAATCTAATCCAAACTCTGACTTGGGCTGACCAAGGCCCAAGCCGTAAGGGCCTGCCCTCTATCCCCCATGACACTTCTCCCTCCCTAAAAATGCAGCTCGTCCTCGAGTTGCTGCGTCATCGTCTTCGCCTTCCTCCACCACTTCGATGGAGAAGATGTGCTTGCACTGCAACTTGTGGCCGCTTGTAAACCGCTCATCGCAATGGAAACACTTCCCCTCCTTCCAGCGCTGTTCAATTTCCTCCGGCGAGAGACAAACTGTGTTGGATGATGGCTTGTTGACCGAAGATGATGATGATGTAGCAAGCCTGGAGAAGTCGGTTCTGGCGACGGAAGGGTTGGTGGCTCGGGGGAGGCGCGACTTGGAGCACGAGATTGCGGTGACTGGCCGGTATCTCGTGATGTGTCGTCCAACAATGTGGGTTGTTGGAGAGCGACATCGGTACGAAGAGGGTCGCCCAACCTAGTGATGAATAGTTGAATTTGTTGGGCCTCCGTCAAAGATGTGTCGCGGCAGGAGAGAACGATGAAGCGCTTGCAGAAGTCGTCGACGGTCCCGGTTCGCCGAAGCATGGCCAACTCACCGATCGGACTATCCGTGAGGGGAAACCCGAAGCGCACGTTGACCAACTAAGCGAATTTTGACCACGTTGGACGCCTACCGTTGAGTTCCATCCGATGAAACCACAGTTGGGCGTCGTCAAGGAGGTAGAACGCTACGAAGGCCACCCTCTGGTGATTCGGTGTACGGCGGACGTGGAAGTACCGCTCACACCGGTTGAGCCAATGCAGCGGGTTGCCGTTGCCATCAAACTTGGGAAATTCGAGTTTGTGGGCGGTCGTCACAACATCACAGATCTGGTCGTCACCGTCTCTGTCTCTGAACCAATGATGGTTCTGGCGCCCCCCCTCCTAAGTGGCGTGGCAGCGAGTCCCCCTAGCCGTCGTCATCGTCGGTGGCGGCTCGGTGGAGGTGTTGCCGCCCTCCTCCCTGGTGGTGCGGCGACGGAACCTCCTCGACGAAGGTGCTGCCGCTGTCCTCCCTGGTGGCGCGGCGGCAGCTCTCCAAGGTCGTCGTCCTCGTCGCTGTCGGCTCGTCGGCGGCTCTGCCGTCCTCCTCCCTGGTGGCGGTGGTGGATCGGGTCCCAGGTCGCCGTCCTAGTTGCTACAGGCTCAACGACAGTTCTACCGCCCTTCTCCCTGGCGGCGCGGCGACGGATCGAGTCCCAGGTCACTGTCCTCGTCGTTGTAGGTTCGACGGTGGCTCTGCCGCCCTCCTCCCATGCGGCGGCGGTAGCGGGGGACCTCTCTGATCCGCCTCCTCTCCGTTGTCGGCTTAGCAGGAGTCCCCGCGCCCGCCGCCCTGGCCATGCTCTGGCATGTGCGCAGGAACACAGGCGGCCAGAAGGTCTTGGCGTCCAGGAGGAGACTGAACGAAAATCTCCAGTGTTGTTAATCTTTCCTCCAGACTTTGGATTGGCAATAGTCTCTCCTCGATGGCGTCTAATCGTTTCATGATAGGGTTGATTAGTGCCTTCAAGGTTTCTTCCACCCCTCTCCCTGATCTGGTGTTATCTAGCGAACTCATGGCAACGGAAGTTGAACCAATTTGCTCTGATACCAAGTTGTCACCGGCAGGGATTTCAGAGGGATTGGAAGCAACTAAACTTCTTAAATTATATGGAAAAGAGGTAGACGGTCGAGGGCCTGGACCTCTCTGTCGCGGCGGCGCTGTTGCGGCGACACGACGAAGAGGCAGGGATACAAGAAGACAATAGCCAAACTGAACTACTCGACGATTTCCTCTAGTGCATCATTCTGTTTATATAGGCACAGAGCTGATGTCAAGGGCCTCAAGGCCTTGGCTGGCCGGACCTCGGCTACGTAACTCGTAGCCGCCGTCCGTCACGCCGGCGAGGTTATGCCCCTCAGCCGTCGGCTTTAGAGAAGAGAGGTAGATTGGAAATACTAATTGCTTAATTCCAAAAGGTTCCTGCGTACAAGAATATATAGCCCTCTGGCCTAACCGAATAGAACTGGTCCTCCCTCATTGTAGGACTTATCTTAACTAACAAAAGGGATAACTAACATTGCTACTTTTACTCCTGAAATAGCTTAACAAAAGGAATAACTAATTAGGCTACTTTTACTCCTGGACATCTGCATGCCCTTCCTGCATCCTGGCCGCACGCTCAGCCTCCCGGCGCACGTCCCGGGCTCGCCTGCGCCTGGTGTACGTGCGCCCGTACATGACATCTCTCCCGCCGTCGAAGACCAGCTCGTCCTCGAGCTGAAAGGCAGGGAACCGTGCACGGAAGTCGTCGTAGTCCTCCCAGCTTGCTGATGTTGCTGGCTCACCTTGCCACTGAACCAGTACCTGGCGTACCCCACGAGCCAGCCGGCCGGCTGTGACTGCTGCCGGCATGGACACCACAGCGCCGTTGTGGGTTGGGGGTAGGGCTGGTGGGTTTGCCGGTGGTGTACCAACAAATTTCCTGAGCACCCCAACGTGGAACACATCATGGATGCGGGCTCCCTGTGGAAGCTCGAGTCGGACAGCCACGTCATTGATGACTTCCGTGACGCGATACGGCCCGACGAACCGTGGCTTGAGCTTGCCGGTGCTGGAGCGTGGAAGTGATGATGCTGGCCGCTGCCGAAGCCGGAGGAGAGCCCAGTCACCCACTTGGTACACCACTGGACGATGGTGCTGATCATAGACACGTTTCTGGACCGCCTGGGCCTGTTCGAGGCGGTAGCGTACGTCGTCGAGGAAGGCCGAGCGATCCTCCATTTCCTGTGCAACAGCAGCCACGCGTGTTTCCCCTGGTTCATATGAACGGATAGTCGGTGGATCGCGGCCATAGACCACGCGGAATGGCGTCTGCTGGAGTGATGACTGGAAGGCCGTGTTGTAGATGTATTCGGCCCAAGGGAGCCAACGAAGCCATTGTCGAGGACGGTCGCCGGTGAAACATCGGAGGTACATGACAATCACCCTGTTGGCGGCCTCCGTCTGGCCATCTGTTTGCGGGTGGAAGGCCGACGACATGAAGAGTTTGGTGCCCGTGAGGCGCATGAGCTCGGTCCAGAAAGCCGATGTGAACACCGGGTCGCGGTCCGAAACGATGGACTGTGGGATGCCATGTAGGCGGACGATGTCGCTGAAGAATGCTTGGGCGACGGACTCGGCGGTGTAGGGGTGCGCCAGCGGAATGAAATGGCAGTACTTGCTGAAGCGGTCGACGACGGAGAGGATGACCGTCTTGCCCTGCACCCGGGGTAGTGCTTCGATGAAGTCGATGCCGATGTCGGCCCATACACTGGATGGAATGGGTAGCGGCTGTAGTAGTCCGGCCGGCCTTAGGTGGTCTGTCTTGTTCCTCTGGCACGTGGTGCATGCCTGCACAAATTCCTGCACCAAGCGACGCATATTGGGAAAATGAAAGTCACGGCGTAGGCGGTGCAGCGTGCGATGAACTCCTTCATGGCCGTCGTCGTGGACCGCGGCCAGGATCTCCTGGAGAAGTGGCGACGAAGGCGGGATGTAGAGGCGGCCTGCCAGGGCGACCATGCCATCTGTAATCGTCCAAGGCGCGGCGCGGGTACCTGCCCGGAGCTCGGCGTGGACGGCGACCAGTGCCGGGTCGGTGGCTTGGGCATGGCGGAGGCGCTCGATGAAGTCGAACCGGGGGGCTGATATAGCCAGCAGTGCGCCCTCTTCGTTGTCGCGGCGGGAGAGGGCGTCGGCGACGGTGTTCGTGGCCCCGGAGCGGTACTCCACTGTGAAGTCGAAGCCCAAAAGCTTGCCAACCCAGTGGTGCTGTGGAATAGTGGCGAGACGCTGGTCGAGGAGGTACTTCAAGCTGTAGTGGTCCGTCTTAACGAGGAAGCGGCGCCCCCACAAGTAGGGCCTCCAATGTCGGACTGCCTGTACCAAGCCAATTAGCTCGCGCTCGTAGGCTGCTAGGGCGCGGTGGCGTGGTGCTACTGGCCGGCTGAAGTATGCCACCGGGTGTCCCTCCTGGACGAGAACCGCCCCAAAACCGACGGTTGACGCGTCGCACTCGACGATGAACAGCTTGGCGAAGTCGGGCATGGCGAGGACGGGAGCTGTCGTGACTGCTGTCTTGAGTGCTGCAAACGCTGCGTCCGCTGCTTTATCCCATGCGAAACCGTCCTTTTTGAGCAACGCCGTTAGCGGTGCCGCAATCGTGCCATAGTTATGCACGAACTTGCGGTAGTATCCTGCGAGTCCTAGGAACCCACGAACGGCACGCGTGGAGCGCGGCGATGGCCAATCGTAGATGGCCTGCACCTTACTCGGGTCCATGGCCACTCCCGCGGCGGAGATCACGTGGCCGAGGTAGGCGACAGCGGAGGCCCCGAAAGAGCACTTGGAGCGCTTGACGAAGAGCTGGTGTCGGCGGAGCTCGTCGAGGACCGCACGTAGGTGCCGCAGGTGGTCCGCCCATGTCCTGCTGTAGATCAAGATATCATCAAAAAATACAAGAACGAAGCGTCGGAGGAACGGCCGCAGGACGTCGTTCATCAAGGCTTGAAATGTTGCCGGCGCGTTGCAGAGTCCGAACGCCATAACCAGGAACTCGTACAGGCCGTCATGCGTGCGGAACGCTGTTTTGTGGATGTCCTCGGGTCGCATGCGGACCTGGTGATACCCTGACCGCAGATCTAGCTTGGAGAAGAACTTGGCACCATTGAGCTCATCCAGCAACTCGTCCACCACCGGGATCGGAAAAGCGTCTTTGATCGTCATGGCATTCAGAGCGCGGTAGTCGACGCAGAAACGCCAGGAACTGTCGGCCTTCTTCACGAGGATGACCGGCGAAGAGAACGGGGAGTCGCTGCGGCGGACGATCCCTTGTTCAATCATGGCGGCACATTGCCGTTCCAACTCATCTTTGTGTGCAGCCGGGTATCGATAGGGCCGTACGGCGACTGGCTGAGCATCGGGTTTCAGCAGGATGCGGTGATCATGGATGCGCTTGGGGGGCAGGCCAGTTGGAGTGGCGAAGACCCCAGCAAACGCGTCGAGTAGGGCCTCCAGGAGAGGCTCGCCTGCGGACACGGCTCTTGCCGCTGGTTCTGTCGTTGTGGCCAAGCCATCCCAAGAGACAGTGCGGCCCCTCTGCTGGAAGGACATGCGTCGGCTGGCTAGATCCCAGACAATGGGCCCCAACGCGCCGAGCCACTTTGTGCCGAGGACGATGTCGTATCCGGCCAGGGGCATGACGAAGAGGTCTGCTGGAAAAGCTGTACCGGCGATGAGTAGCGGCGCGTCACGGATGACGCCGGCACAAGTGATCTTCTCGCCGTTGGCGACCATGGCCGTGAGTCGGGGACGTTGGCGGAGAGGAAGTCCCGAGCGCCGCGCGGCCTCCTCGGAAATGAAGTTGTGGGTGCTGCCGGAGTAGAGAAGGGCGACCAGCGAGGCGGCTCCCAGTGTTACCGCGAGCTGCATGGTGTCCGACACGGACACACCGGCCACCGCTTGTAGCGAAAAACAGGGAGCGTCCTTGTCCCCGGCGTTAGGAGCGTCGTCGTCGTCGTCAATCTCTACGCCGTCCACGAAGAAGATCCTCTTGCAAAACCTGTTATGGCCACGAGAATACTTTTCATCACAGTTAAAACAGAGGCCAAGGCGACGTCGTTCTGCCATCTCCGTCGTGGAAAGGCGCTTCTGGTTGCCCTCGCGACGCCCCTGGTCGCTTGCTGGTGGTGCGGACAGGACCGCTTGCTGGGGTGGTGTGGAGCCGGCTTGGCGGGGCGGTGGCGGTGGCAGGAGTCCGCGCGCGCCTGTTCGGACCGGCGCCTGATGCGGTCGGTCGTTCTCCATGAGCTCGACTTGCCGCGCCAGGCTCATTGCTGCGGCTAGTGTGCTGGGATTGTGGATGCGTACCGCATGACTGAGAGGCGGCATGAGACCTCCAGTGAAGAGTTGTACCCGTTGACTCTCGTCAAGTCTACCCGCACGTGGCAGGAGTGCCTGAAAACGATTTGAGTATTCCTCCACGGTTCCGGTGCGCCGGCACTCGGAAAGCTCAAACATTGGGGCCGAGCGGAGAGGGGGTCCGAACCTCTCATTCAGGAGGTCTTTGAACCGGCCCCAGGACGGAGCGCCATCATCATCTTCGAGTTGGTTATACCACAGTTGCGCGACGTCATCCAGATGGTATGATGCCATCCGAACACGTTCTTCTCCCATGGTGCGGTGGTGGCGGAAGTATGACTCACATTTGTTGATGAACAGCATCGGGTCGAGGGAGCCATCAAAGCGGGGAAAATCCCACTTTTTGTGCTTGAGGAACTGATCCGGCTCGCGTAGCCCCTCCGAGCGACGGCCGCTCCCATTTTCCGAGGATGACGAGGGCTTTTCCTTCATGGCTGCCATATCTGACTTCAGCGTGTGCACGTCCATGCTTAGTGCCCTCAACTCGGCGAGCACATCGGCTATGGTTGGCTCGGTCATGGTTGCGTTGGTGGCTGTGGAAGATTGGCTGGAGCGGGTGGGCGAGGATGGTTTGTTGGCAGTGGGCGGCGTGGCGGCGATGGATGGTTGCGCGGCGATCTGATCGGTGGAGGGGAATGGCGGGGCGGCCTGGTAGGTTGTGGCGGCGGTGGAGGATTCGGTGGAGCAGGAGCGCGTGGGCGAGGACCGCCGAACTCGTGATACCAAGTTGTCAAGGGCCTCAAGGCCTTGGCTGGCCGGACCTCGGCTACGTAACTCGTAGCCGCCGTCCGTCACGCCGGCGAGGATATGCCCCTCAGCCGTCGGCTTTAGAGAAGAGAGGTAGATTGGAAATACTAATTGCTTAATTCCAAAAGGTTCCTGCGTACAAGAATATATAGCCCTCTGGCCTAACCGAATAGAACTGGTCCTCCCTCATTGTAGGACTTATCTTAACTAACAAAAGGGATAACTAACATTGCTACTTTTACTCCTGAAATAGCTTAACAAAAGGAATAACTAATTAGGCTACTTTTACTCCTGGACATCTGCATGCCCTTCCTGCATCCTGGCCGCACGCTCAGCCTCCCGGCGCACGTCCCGGGCTCGCCTGCGCCTGGTGTACGTGCGCCCGTACATGACAGCTGATCTAATCTAACAACCAGAATCTTAACTATTTTAACAGAAAACAGGAACTTAATCTAATCCAAACTCCTAATCTGATTTAATCTAATCCAAACTCTAACTTGGGCTAACAAAGGCCCATGCCGCAAGGGCCTGCCCTCTATCCCCCGTGACAATGACAGTGGCACTGTTTATATATCAGAATAAGGTTTAAAACCCACCATTACATATCAATGGGATAACAAGTGATAGGCTGGGGAGCATTAAAGAGACTAATTGCAACCCTATAGGCAAGGACCAACAATTGAACGACTTCAATGATATGTGAGCATTTAAAAGAGCCACTGCAATCTGAAAAATAAGAAGGGTATTCGTAACAGATAATTAAACAACGAATGATGTGCATTGTGCAATGAACCAAAAGGCACCCTTGCATACACCTTGCATACATACAAAATAAAGAGAGGCCACAGCCCAGCCGCTTAGAGAAACAAAGTTATAATGAGGTCACTGATGATATTCAAGAATTATAAGAAAATGTCACACCTTTCTCAGCTGCAAACAAAATGAGGTTTGCCAGATTTCACTTTCCATAAGAAGTGTCAAATTTGGCTTCTGGTATCTGATGGACATTCAAGAGGTGCAAACTACACACATACTTCAGTTATGTAAAACTGTGACAAGCTACCTTAGGTGTGTATATTAGTAAATACACGGATTTTTTTTGCTATTTTGCCACACAGTTGAGTGACATTTGTTCTCTTGCCACCCTTTAGATAAATGACAACCAGACACAAGGGCTCCATATCATACACATATAGGGAAAAAGAACAAATGTCACTCACATGTGGGCATGAGAGCACCTAAATTCTCAATATAGGACATATCGGACACTTAAACTATTATTAGGATTCTCTATTGCCAGTTCCCCTCGTCTAAACAATATGCATTACCCCACTCTCCCCAAAAAAACACCTGATATGTCTGTACTATGGAATATTACAACTGAACGAGTATATTATGTTAGGAAATAAACCCGACTTCCCTTTTTTAAGATTATGTTGAGCTCATTTAGAAAGAGATCCTTTGAACATATCTTTGATTTGTGGCTAGAATGACAGATGCTTTCCTTGTTGTTTTTATTTTCTATGTTTAAGGAGGAGGTTTCCTTTCGGTTTTCCCTTCTAAGTTTACATTTTCCACGTTTAGATTGAAATTTGCACTATGAATAAGTGTCTGGGGTAGACGTTGAGAATAACAAGAGAATAACAATAAATTTGTGTCCACAAATCTATTTGTGTGTGTCTCTATTCTCGTCGGAGGGCTCGGCTGAGAAAACTTGGCTGAGGGCTCAAATAACATATTATATAAACTTATCAAGTCTAATTGATACATAATATAAACAAGCAGTACCACTATCAAGCAGCATTCATCTGCGTGGCCACATTCCAAAGCACAAATAAGAAAAATAACGCAGAAAACTAACCGGTCGTAACCACATGGCTAAGGCAGGGGAGCAATCTCCGAGCTCACCTGATATATGACACCATCGGGGAGCAAATCCTTTATCACATCGCTACATTCAAAACAAGCACACTAAATAGAGAACGGCCACGTTACACGAAAATCAAAGAGCGAGGCACTTGTGCTTGCGGCGGTGGGCGAATCTTACAAGGATGAGAGAGTAGCAGTGGTGAGGAGGATGGGTCAACAACCAGGGTGGAGGCGGGCGGCGGGCGCAGTGGCGTACGACTGGGAGCGCGGCCATCCCCTCGCCGAGGGATACGGCGTGGAATCACACGAGCGGCGAGTCCATTCCTCGTACCCGCCGCCACAGAAGCACCGCCGGCGCCCAGCGCCGCCGCGCGGCTCGCCGCCCTGTACCGCTCGACTCGTACCGCGCCCCGCCGCCGTCGCGTCCGTCCAACGAAACAGAGTCTAGACTTGGGCTTTGGGCTTTGGGCTTTGGGCTTTGGCGGCGGCGCGTGAGGCCGTGGTGAAGTGATCGCTCGATCGCGTGCAGTTTCGAGCCCAAGTCAGCTACCGTATCCATTTTACGCCAACGAACTCGGAAAGCGCCAACGGCTGCTCCGTATTCATTCTCAGAGCACTCGTTTCTCTACCTTGTTATCGTAAGCGAAAAAGTACAAGTGCACAGTGTTTTGCAGGAAGTTAATATGCAGATGCGTTTTAACTCAGTTCTTGCGATACAATTCAGAACAGATGTGCAGAACACTTACACAGTCCTTCGACTTAAAATTCTCCATAAGTATTCCTGTACTGCTTCAAATCCGTATTCCTGTTCCTCGACGAACCTATCTTGCGAGCACTCGAGCAACTTTTTGAACGAAAATCAGCAACATCTTGTCCTTTTTTTGTAATACTCCTTGCTGCATTGGTGCTCCCCCTCGTCAAGAATTAAGCCTGCCATCATACGTTCGCGAACAGCTTGTAGCTATTGGCGTCGAGGACGATCTGCCGCACCGCGGCGACGGACGCGACGACGGCCAGCGAGGAGAACACGACCACGATGGTGGTGTTGAGCCAGAACACGGCCCCCTTCTTGGACGGCTTGAATGTCAGGTTGTAGAACACCGCCGGCACGGCGAAGTCGAGGGGCAGGAACCCGAAGGCGCCGATGAGCGCGTTCATGTCGCCGAAGAACGGCACCATGGCGGCGATGGTGGTGCTGAACGCGACGACGGCGGTGCGGGACAGCAGCCGTGGCACGACGTTTCGCGCCGCGTATTGCTCATACTTAGGGTCCGATAGGAACCCCTCCATGACCTCGTTCGTCGGCTGCAGGTACACCACGGCCACTGCCGACAGCTGCAGCAGCGTGAAGAGCTCGGTGATGAGCAGCAGCCACTCAGGGATGACTACCCTGCCGTCCACCATGAAGTTGCTCAGCATGGTGCCCTGCGCCTGGTTGCCGAACGCCCAGTACCCCGAGATGGCCACGCTGAAGAACGTCGTCACCACCACCACGTAGCACAGGCACAGCCCCTTGAACATCTTCCCCGTCACCGGCGCGGCCACCGTCGCCTACAGCAGCAGCAACAAAAGCAGGGGTACGTACGTAAGTTACCAGTTACCACTAATAACTGTCTACGACGACACATGTCAACGACCAGATCGTGATATTATTCAGAGCTTCTGGTGACTGAGCCACCTGTATCTCAGGGATGATGCCATTGCCGTATGTCGTGGCGATGACGGCGATGGCATTGAACACGCCGAACACGCGGTCATGGGTGTCGCCGGTGATCGAGTAGTCCCTCGGGGCCGCTCTATCGGAGGTTCCTGCCGTCCAATGTAGTAGAATTCATCAGTGAAGTTTTCTCTTTCCAAAGCCGAGATGCTCGTCGCCGTGCTGCACGAGGCACCTACCTAGGTAGATGCAGCCGGCGACAGCGCAGAAGCTGTAAGCGAGGCACAACACGAGGGAGATGAGGTTGACGTGGCGGAGGGAGTGGAACGACGGCAGCTGCGCCAGAATCATCATGAAGACGCCGAAGATGAGCACGAACACGTACAGCTTGATCGTGCCACCCGGGTTGGCGATCAGGTAGATTGCCTGTCAAATTAATACGATTATGAAATTTGAACTAAATTATGTAAAATTCTCGTACGTTGGAAGAGACCAAATTGTAGATTTGTGATACCTTCATGCTCTGACCAGCCAGAAGAATGCACGCGATGACTGCTCCGAAGCAGACCAGGAACTGGATCGGCCCGATGTAGTAGCGTCCCCATCCAGGCCCTGAATCACCATGGAAAAAATTTAATCGTGAATCGGTGAATTGAATTGAAGGAACCGACAGTGATGGCGTCAGTAGCGCACTGGTACGTGATGTTCCTTCGAATTATTTTCTGTCAGATGCGAGTGTAATTAGCGAAGGTGTATATCTGTCGAATGTCTTTTCAGCTAAGATGTTACTAGTATCTGACTGATGCTACCTAGTGATACTGTTTAAAGATTCGGCGTGTTTGGGGTTCCGTGGACTAAAATTTAATCTGTGTCACATCGGATGTTTGGACATCAAATCGAATAACTAAAAATAAACTAATTATAAAAACAATTGTAGAATCGTAGGATAATTCGTAAGATGAATTTATTAAGCCTAATTAATCCATGATTAGCAAATGTTTACCATAGCATCATATTGTCAAATCATAACGTAATTAGACTCATTAAATTTGTCTCGCAAATAATCCACCGATTATGAATGGGTTTTGTAAATAGACTACATTTAATACTCTAAAAAATATCTAAATATTTGACGTGACGGGGACTGAAATTTAGTCTCTCAAACCAAACACCGCCTTAAACTTGGGTATCTGACTGGTGCTACCGGTATGTGAGCCCAAATGTTCATTACAACGTCTTAAGAGAACACTACTAAAAATCATTATTTCTAATTATGGTTTCTTAAGATAATTGTATGTGAAAATATCATTATTTCTAATCATGAACCGTATTTAAAACCAAAATAATAATGTTTTAAAAATTATAACTATTTTATATTAAATGGGATGTAAACAAATTTTATATGAACATTATATGATATACAACGTTATAAATAAAAGTTTTTTCATTTGAGATTGAGCTCAAATTTTCGTTCAAAAATTCAACTAAAAAGGATCAAAAATATACATTGTTTGTTAGTTGTGGTTGTGTGTGAGACCTAAGATTATGGTTCAATTTTTTTTAATATATATATACATACCGGAGCGCTATTTTACACTACGTGTGTAGAATAGCTAATCTATACCGACCACGAGAGTACTACTTTCAGTAGTATATTTTCTCAATAGAATAGCAGTTGAGTACTACTTTTTCTCAGTACTCGATTTCTCAGTAGAATAATTATTCGTATGTGGTGTATGATAGCATCTATATATATAGAGACGAAACGAAATTTATTTTTACATATTGATCTATCCATATTATGAACCATCTGTAAAAAAATGTATTAAAAACATCATGTGAAAATATCCTTTCATATAGGTAATTAACTTGCCCCGTACGTGGAAATGTAAAACACACAAGCAACTGAAACAAAGGGATGTACATATCCTAATTTGACCACAGTAGAAATGATTTTTTGTATTAGCCAGGATATATATTGTCCTGCGAATGCATGTGTAGTGTGCACTGACCTAATATGTCCGTGGCCATGTCCCTGAAGCGGAGGTGGCGGCGTCCCTGCTGCGCGTGGTGCTCGAGGACGCAGGAGATGAGGTTGTACGAGTAGAAGGTCACGGCGGCGCCGATCACGAGGCAGGTCAGCCCCGCCGCCCACCCCAGAGACGCGAACGCGAAGGGCAGGCTCAGCAGCGGCGGCGCCACGATCGACGTCGTCAGGTGGTACCCGCAGTGCAGCCATGACCCTGCACGTACACGTAACACACAGCATCATGCATCAGCATCAGCAAGCAGGTAGTGCTCCACTAGTTACCACTAATTAATGTGCTGTTTATGTACGCGCGCGATCGATCTTATCTACCACTCACTCAAAAGTTATAGGAAACAAAGATTAATAATGCTTAATAATGATAAAAAGTTCCCATGTTGGCTAGAAGCTTGGAATGCTTCGGCTACGTTGCCATCAGCCCATCAGAAACCCCATCACACATCGAGGAATCCTGCACCAGTGCTCGTGCCTAATTTCCAAAGGTGATCGAGCTGAGTCACCTCAAATCCAGAAAGCTAAAAAAAATAAAGAAGTAGGTACTAATACTGTTTTAGGCTAGTTCACGAGTCTAAAATCCTATCATATCCACACAATCTTTGATGTTTTAAACCGTTGATTGCACTTCTTTGATATCTAAAGTATATATCGGCTTGGTCTGATTTTCATCCGTACTGTGAAAACTGCTTACTTTTTCCTTGTCCGAAACGGTAAAATGCGATTAGCTAGATTAATTAGTACGCCTACCATACTTCGTTCCAGCCAATTTCCTCGGTCCATTGCGCCGTACTTGAGCAGTTGAGTGTGTTAAGTCAGTGTATCTACTACGGCTCTACGCGTGATATATCTACGAGACGAATAGACGATGACTTGCACTACTAGTAGTACTCAATACACGCGCCGAGCTACAAAATGGCCACGATCTATCTATGTCCGGTTTATTTAAACAAATTCAGGTCCTATTACATTCGGTTCGCTTAATTAGGCCTAAGGGTCTGCATGCATCTTATGACCAAATTAAATAGTCATACAAATCATATCATGAAACTATGAAAAAGTTGACTAGAATAATATGAAGTGCACATGTTACATGCAGTGCTAAAATAGCCAGGGAGCCCATCATCCCTGGAAGTACATTTTCTCTTCTCTTCTTTCAGTGCTGCAAAAGAACAGATCAGGCATGCACACAGCAATGGACAAGGCGCCTCTCTCGTAAGGTAAAACAGTGAAAAATAAAGTACTGAAAGGTAGATGGGAAAAGACCATTCAAGCATCCACATCTGTCCAAGAACTATTGAAGCCTTGAAGTTTTTGATCAGATAGTCAGATGGGCTGCCGGGGATGATGTTCTTTCGAGGAAAACCAGAACAGTTAGTGGATGTCAGGTTGCCGGTCACGGTTAATTACCTTTAAGGTTAAATAAATTTAACTAATTTGTTAGGTGATGTGACAACTTTTATTAGTAAACCGTGACGAGCAACTAAACAGTCCCTTAATAATTTTGGCACCCTCTTATGTGCTTTAGCTATTTTGCTAGTTTAAATGCTAAATACTGGTAAATTGGTATGTCAGCGAAACTGTAACCTTTTTCAATATGGAACACATGAATCCGAATGAAAATGTTCATCTCCTGAACAGCCATATGCAAAACCATCTGTTAATGGTTTTAGCAACTGCTTTAGCTTATTAATAACCCAGGGCAATAATCAATCATGAACAGCTAGATATGACCCTTGATATGCTCAAACACGAGCACTTCGTTGTGCATAGGTGATAGCAAGCCAATGTGCTTGGCATGCACTAGAGAAGAGACAACAAAGAAGAAGAGACATGGAATTAGCTACGAGAAGCAAATGGAAGCTTATTTCAGGCACCGTATGTACGTACCTTTGGACTGGAGGACGAAGAGAGCTCCGGCGTCAAGCTTCTGTCCGATGGTGTCGTCGCCGGCCTCCATCTTCCTCGCCTCCTCATCTTCCCAGCTCGCGCGCCCCATGACGCCCCGCCGGCCGCGTCGATCGATCGAACAGACGTACTGCACGTTGATGCCTCCAACTCTTGAGCTGAGCTGAGATGAGACGACCTTACACGGCCAGTTTGTCTCTGCTGTGTGCAAGTCAGCGAGGCTAATTCTGCGACTGTGCTGCCTAACCGCGTATTGCCGGACGCTGGGGGGAGAGCTACTCTATAAAGAGAGAGACGGGCGCGCGTGAGCTCTCGTGCCGGTGTCCACGGTACGACGCGAGGGCGAAAGGGACAGCGCGGCCTGTGCACGTCGCGTCACTCGCGTGCCATGGCGGGAGAATCTCCGTGCCGCGCGCGCGCCCGCGCCCTCCGCCCGCGCCCCGGCGCCAGACTACGTACAGCGACAGGCAGTCATACTCCTTAAGGAACACACTGTTTATTGGTTAAAATGTTAATCGCTTAGTGGAGGTTGCTTCAACTTGCCTAGGATTGCTCCTCGCAACGTTTCGAAGGATGGCAAGTCCCGGAAGAACTAACAGGCTGAGGTCTCCAAACATCCGAAGCTGAGGTATTCTGTCACTGGTTTTGTTCTTCGTATAGGGATTTTGGGGGGATTTCTCCTTTTGTTTGTGCTAATGGTAGTCTTTGTGTGATTCATGTAATGTTCTCTATTCGCTTTTGTGAGAGGCAAACTTGTTGCTGGTTATACTTTTACAAACCTTTCATGGTTGTCGATTAAGAGCGTGTGATACTCAATGTATGCTGGTGTCTTCGGCTAGACCTCGAAGCTTTCAAATAAAGTTGGAAATGATATGTCTTTCTTAACAAAAATCTAAACAATATTAATAGAATTAGATTTAACATTTCATAATACAATGAATCTGAAGAGTGATAATGTTAAGATCCGTTGTATTATAAAATATTAAATTCAATCCTAATTGCAATATTATGGAATGGACGGAGTAATAAACTAATTAACAAGGATCCTTGAAAGTTTACCTGTATATCAGTACATAGAAAGATGCATCTTTTGTGAACAAATTAGAAACATATCAAAATTTCCACTGCTACAACCAGATCCAACATTCAAATTCTAAATTTGGATGTCCTATCAGTCCCTGGTTTCAATAGGATTGCATTGCACTAACAACAGCACCAATGCAAGGTATGCATCAATCTCCAACAAAGCGACAACACAGGCAACAATCATGACAAAGGGTTTCACAATAGCTGTAGAATTGGCCATCCAAGCAGAGATGGACGTTCTGCCGATGGCAAACAAAACCGATGTGCACCTCAGGGATGATATGGAAATGGGTGGACCAGAAACCCACAGACTGAGTTGCATTGGGTGACAAGGAATCAATATATTCTGAATGTTCTTGGGATATATATAAGGATTCTTGGAGAAGACTATGTTCTTGTTTTGGAGTATCTATTGTTATTGGGCAATGTGACTATTCACATTCCATTAGAAAAATTTGCAAGAGAGTTTATGATCATGCTGTATATGCTGATGAAGCTAGCTGGTGGAGTTGAGTTTTTCCAACATATTGATTTTAGGGGCTACAGTGATGCTTCTATATAAGAAGCTTCGGATTATACCTAAGGGTTAGTTTGGGAATCCAAATTTCTGGTCAATTCGCTGAGGATGGGTTGGGATTTTAAATAAAACCCCGACAAACATGCCCTAATGGAGATCTCTTTTACCAATTGCTACCTTATTTGAAACTACTTTGTTGTAGGATCTGTCAAGAAAAAATCATATGAGAAAACCTCTTGACAAAGTCTGCCTTTTCCTGTTCCCTAAACAAGGCTATCATTTTTCACTCTGTTGAAATAGCATCTGTAATAGATTTGCTCAGTGCTGTTCTGTAGAGAGCCCTGGGATCCTTGTGATTACCACATTTAACATGTTCAAATTTCTGTTTTCAATCGTTCTCCCGTTGTATTTTCAGATGTACTTGTACTCATTTTTTTCTTATGTTTTGAATGCCACAACGAGGGAATACCCATAGCACACCTTCCTGGTTGAGTTTTTTTTGACTTTTTTAAAAATATTTTTTAAAAAAGAAATTTTCAAATTTGTATGAGGATTTTGAAAAATTGCAGAAGCAGATATCGGTCGGCACTTGAAATGCCAACTGGATGCCACGTCAGCTCCAATCGGCACTTCAAGTACCGACCGGAGCTGACGTGGCAGAATATGATAGGGGGCAGCATCTAGTCGGCACTTGAAGTGCCGACTGGAGCTGACGTGGCACCAGTCGATACTTTAAGTACCGATCGGTACTCATTTTTGTAATTCTTCAAAATCACCATACATATTTGATTTTTTTAAAGAAATATTATTTCCGGAAAAATTCTTTTTTTTTTCATTCTACAAGGAAATCTCTACACTCTTGCATGTGACAAGGAACTCCTTATTTGGACGTTGCTAAGGATCCGGTTGCTTTTCCTGTCCGAAAGCGTACATATTTAACATGAAAACGGTTCATTGACTTTATCAATGATAATCCTGACATTATTGGATTCACACGTCTCATGTCAGCATGTAGTGATAATATCATAGTGACAGTGACCACAATCTCATTTGATTTACAATGGTTGTGAGTTAGGTGGTGTTCGGATCTAGAGGCTAAATTTTAACCCGTGTCACATCAGATGTTTCAACATTAATTTGATGGACTAAACGTGAACTAATTATAAAAATAATTGCAGAATCGGAGATTAAATCACGAGACGAATTTTTTAAGCCTAATTAATTCATAATTAGAAAATGTTTATTGTAGCATCACATTGTCAAATCATGGTGTAATTAGGCTCATTAGATTCGTCTCGTGAATAATCCTTCGATTATGAATGAGTTTTGTAAATAATCTACATTTAATACTCCAAAATAGTATTTAAACATTGGATCACCCCCTTAGTATCATTGAATTTTTGTGATTTACATGTGTTGTTCTACAGTACATGTGGTAGCAAATTTGCTTACCGTGTATAATTTATTTTCTGGGACCTTGATTAAAAGCTTACAATGCCATGGGAGATTCTATTTATCTCAATTTTAGCTGTTTTTTTATCAAAACTGCACACATTTCCCTGGTTCCCTTGTAGCAAAACGGTAAGATCTAGGGGGTGTTTGGATGGGGCTAAAATTTTAGTCCTGTCACATCCAATATTTAAATATTATTTTGGAGTATTAAATATAGACTATTTACAAAACCCATTCATAATCGGAGGATTATTCACGAGACAAATCTAATGAGTCTAATTACACCATGATTTGATAATATGATGCTACAGTAAACATTTGCTAATTATGGATTAATTAGGCTTAAAAAAATCATCTCGATTTAGTCTCTGATTCTACAATTATTTTTATAATTAGTTCACGTTTAGTCCTTCAAATTAATGTTGAAATATCCGATGTGACATGGGCTAAAATTTAGCCCCTGAATCCAAACACCCCCTAATCTAATATAAATGACTTTATAAATATACTGAAGTACCTTTAATATAAACTCATCACCTAGCTCTCGTGGTGTGTTTTCTCAAATCGAACAAGTTATTTTGATTTTTCTGATCATTATATTTAACAAGTCACACCATCTTATTACCGCTAAAAGTTCTTGATGAAATTCGGAAATGTATTGAATTTGTTATCTGTAATGATATGCTTCATTATTGTGTCATCCAGATATAACTACAAAACCCAGGTGGAAATATTAACTTTACAGTACATTTTAATTGATAATATTTTGGGTATAATTGTTATTAGAGAAGTTACATATATTTCTTTTGTCGATTGAGGCCATGTCTGCTTCACTTATTTCTTTTGTCGACTGGGGTCATTTCTACTTAACTTTTTTGTTTGAACGATCGATTTTACTCTTTCTAAATTATACAATCACAAATCAAGACAACAATACAAAATATAAATTAAGTATTGTAGCTCATTTATATTATACTACTAGTAGAATATACCGTAAAATTGTTGTAGTGGAAACCGTTGAGTTTGTATTTTGTTGACATACGAGAGGTTTCTTTAATAGTGGAAATAATTTATATTTCCGGCCTTTTTCTATTGGTCATGTTACCTAACTAAGGAAAAAAGGACTGAGGTGATATGATAATTCTTATATTAAATTTTAGGCAATAAAATTTAAGACAATCGGAGATGTTCGAGTGCAGCACGATTTAGACAAGAGGTTTAGATGTCCGTTGTTTTAATTTATCGTTTTGACCTGGTTCGCGGGGCCGCCTCAGCTGTCAGCATCGACGGAGCAAGCGGCGAGAGGAACAAGGCTTTAATGGCGCGCGCACGTAGGGTGGTCGAGAGGCGGGCACGTACTCGTCTTCGTTACGGATTGCTCATTTGCTCCGCCTAACTAAGCCCCGGATTTGTGGTTACTTCTCGCTCATAGTGCTGTGGCCGACTGGGACTGGGACTGGGACTGGGCGTGTGCACGTCGGTGGTCGGGGCCTAGCACTAGCAGCAACGCGTGTGTTCTAGCCACAGCTCCATCCGTTCGTGGATGCGATTGATACGTCGGAATCAGAAGATGAATGGCTGGCGGCTACGACCTCTGGCCTCTCGCTTGGTTTTGCACTTTTGCTCCAGCACCACATGCATACATGACATTTTTTTTAGCAAAATGCCTCGAGGAAGTGACGAACACCTATTTAAAACTGTATAATTCGACGCAGACAGCAGCTAATAAACTCCTGGCGAGGCCTAAATTTAGGTACTTATTTATTACAACTTCGATTATCAGAAAAGAATTATTACTACTGAGGGAGAGGTTTAAGTGCATTCCAATACAATGATTAGGATGATTTCTATTGCATTAAATAACATTTCAGGCAAGCAAAAAATCTGATGTGGCATGAGAGTTAATGAAGAGAGATGAAAAAAGTTAGGAAATGGTTTCTCACGTAAGATATGATTTCTATCACTAATATTAAGGATGAATAAACCACTTTATATGTATTAGAAGAGTGTAGTGGTTTCTATACATGGGACGCCACTCATTTGTGATTGGATAAGAGGGAAAAATAAATAAAAACAAGAAATCATACGTTGTGGTTTCTATGACTAGTTTCTTAGTGACATGTCGTGTATAGAAACTAGTAGTAGATGATTTCTGAGTTAGAAAGATGAACGCTGCACACAAAACGAGGTGCACCATTAGAGCATGATTAATCAAATATTAACTATTACGGAATTTAAAAGTAGTTTAAAAAATTAGAAAAAAAGTTTTTTTTTAAAAAAACACGCCCCATTCAAGAGTTCAAAAAAGAGTTTCCAGATGCGACGCCGTTGCTGTTCTACCACATAAATGGCAAAGCTTATGTTTTTTTTTTAATTGTAAAAGAGGGAACACATGATGCTATTCTCTTAAAGTTGGTGATAAAAGGATTGGATTTGCAGTCGAGTTTCGAAGTGCGTCCCCTGTTCAATGTCACACACTAGTGCGTTTCTGGTAAACAGTGCCTTGCCACGAGCGAACAGGCCGGATAACTACTGCACGCATCAAGAGATGAACACGTCAAAAAAAAAGAACAATTGAGAAGACAAATATTTCAGAGAACGGACCGAGAAACCAATCTCAGTTTCGGCGACTTCTTAGTTGAACTTCTTCCTGCTACCGGGCGCTATATATTTTTTTGACTGACGATTGCACCTTGTAAAATTGGCAGTGTGCCAACGAGAAACTGTCCGTGAATGACACCGGATTTGGGAGCTAACTCACAGTCTAGAGGCTTCGATGCTGCATGCATACTGTACCACACGAGATCTACCTTACGCTGTGATTTGTATGCCGGATTACACTAGTCATCTGTATCTTCAGAGTTTGAAGGATTAAATGAGACAAGTTGTAAGCGTTCACTTCAGCTAGAACATCAAACATGTGGACCTTTAGTTCTAAAAAGAGCGGGCCTTTCCCAGTTGGCCCAAATCATTTATTGTCATCGCAGTCCAGTGAAGGTTTCGCTTGGTATTTTTTTTCATTTTTTTAAATAAACCATCTAAAAACTTATTTTAAACTTTGAACTTTTTATAATTTTATCCTCGCCATCTAAAGATAATTTAAAATTGACATGGCAGGATAATTACATTAGTTGCTCCGAATAATCGCAGGCATCCTTCTAAATAATAACGTACCATTTTTTTAAAATAAAATCATTTATACTGATTTGTTAATTTTTAATACATATCTAGAATAAAAATGTGAAAGGGATGTGAGTTAACTGTCATCAAATCTCGTCAGAACTCTAATGTTAAACGTGCTTAGACGGGAGTAGTACCGACCTCTTGGGAAGTTCTCGTTCACATCCCGACACACCCATAACCTTCAAATAAGATCGTAACTGTGGTCTATTTCAAAAAAATCTAGAATAGAAATCAGATAGAATATATTCATATGCATATATATATATATAATAAATCATGGCCCTGTATGGATCCAGGGGTTAAAGTTAGTTTGGGTTAGATTTACCCCAACTAACCCCAAAATGAGGGTTAGAGTTGGGCTATTTCAATATAACTCATCAAAAAAACTAGCACCTCCAAGGGGTGCTAATTGGGGCTAGTTTGTGTAAGGCCTACCTAAAAAAAGGATTTCCAGCCACACAGGATCCCTACACAGCCACACACCACACAGTGGGACTAGTCTGTCCACAACAAATCAAGCTGAAAAGTAGTCAAATGATTGAAAAAATAACTAATTCTAACCTATAACCCTTGCATCCATACACCTTAAGGGCTAGAGTTATTTCAGAGTTAATTTAGGGTTATAATCTAACTCTAACCTCTAACACTGCTAGAGTTTCCATACAGGGCCCATATATCGATGGGGCTATATTCAGAACTTCTCTGTAAAAAAATTATAATATTTTTATATAAATTAAATTAAATCATTCGAAATTCATTTAAAAATATTCAACCAGGTCAAGCATCCGATGACCCGGCTGACGGAAAACCCCGCGGGTCGCCGTCAGCCGTCATCCTATCTCAAGCAATTTCAAACGCACGACTTACGATCGTGACAACGCCATAACGTCCACTGGCGCCGCGGGGCCCACACTGCAAAATCTCGGCCTCCGCCTCCCCCACGCACGGATTAGTACGCGGCCAGCTCACTGTCTCCGCCACCCCCACCGCTCCCCTAAAACCCTCGTCACCGCTTCCCCCAAAGCTCCGGCTAGTAAGCGACACCGCTCGCCGGCGCCTCCATGTCTTCTCTGCCGCAGGCTCGCCGCGGGCGTCCCGGGCCATGGCCCCCGGCGCCGCCGCCGCAGCCGCAGCCGCAGCCCCTCTCCTGGGCGAAGCGCACTGGCTTCCAGCCCCGCGTCTCCGGTGAGTCGAGCGTCACCTTCTCTGCCCCCAACTCCGGCCAAGTCCCACTCCCTCGCCCCTCTGAGGTCCCTTCCGATCTGGAGTCAGGCCCACCGGCCCGGCCCAACTCCGCCCTCACGCCCCCTCATGCCGCCACCGCGGCCAATGCCGATCAGCCGCCGCCGCCGCCGCCTCCTCCTCCTCTTGCTAGGACACGTAGGAGGGATTCGGATGGCGGGAGGATGAACGGAAAGTCAGCCGCGGCGCCGCTTCCGCAGCTGCTGGAGGAGGAGGACGATGCGCCAGAGCGGCCGGCGCATGTTAAGTATGAGCTCCGTGACAGTCCAGGAGTATGTAAGTAACCAAAGGAGGAAAATAAACGCACACCTGCATGTGTAGCATGCTAATGTTGGACGCTTTACGCTGTATTGCAGTTCCAATTGGGGTATATGGATTCCAGCATTACATCTCCATGCTCGGCTCAATCATCCTGATCCCCCTTGTGATGGTTCCTGCAATGGGCGGTTCACCTGTGAGTTTGGCATCAATTTGTAGTACTTATCATAACATGATCGATTTTGTTGGTTTAATACATAACAGGAGCTGTTTGGATTCTTACTTTCTTAGGATGATATGGCAGCGGTGGTGTCGACGGTTTTGCTTGTTTCAGGGATGGCCACATTGCTGCACACAATCTGTGGGACAAGATTGCCTCTTGTTCAGGGACCATCCTTTGTATACCTTGCCCCGTCACTTGCAATTATCAACTCCCCTGAATTCTTCGGACTCAATGACAATGTATGCATATATGCATGCATATATTTTATTTGTGTTAGTGATGCAGTGCCACCATATGTTGCCATGCAAGCCTTGCTTGGTTATTGTTTTAAAGCTTTTCTCGTTGAGCCTAACAGTGTATTTCATTGCAGAACTTTAAGCACATCATGAAGCACCTGCAGGGGGCTATCATAATAGGAGGTGCATTCCAAGTGTTGTTAGGATATACAGGCCTAATGTCACTATTTCTAAGGTGTCCAACTGTTGCTGTTTTTAAGATGCAGATGCATTCATTTTATTCTATTCTATAGCTAGCTGCTATCACATGGAAGATTGATATGCCAATATATTTCTTTGTTTTCTTTACCATGGACCGTGATTGGACCTGGTAGCAACTAGCAAGGGTGCATTTGGTTCGAGGGTCGCACGGGATGGCATGTTAGTTACTATTTAAGATAAGATGGTAACTACCATCCCATTCCGTACAACCAAACACACACTAAGTGGATCATATTTTTGTTTGGAATGGAGCATATTTACAACTAACATATTCTTAAGAAGCAAAACATTATTCTGAAATTTCTATTTGATTGCCAGCTATTACTAATACAGAGCCACATCTTGTGGTGGCTAGCAACAACTTTCTCATATCTATGCAGTATTCGTAAACAATGGCCACGAGATGTTAGTGAGCACTGGATATGGCATCTTAACAAAAAAAGAGCACTTTATTATTTATTACTTATTTCCTGATTTAGAGCATCACAGTTATGAATAAGTCTCTATGCGTAAAACCTTTGTTTCTGACAACAAACATGCTTTTGCATGTTTTACAAGTGATGAATTCAGATTGATGAGACAGTAGTAAGCTAGCTGCCTCTATTTATTTCAGCTGTACCAACAACTGTATATTTTTTGTGACAAACAGTACTACACCAGTAATTTTATCTTCACTGAGCATTCTGTCATTAACTAATGCTGTTTGTTTCAGGTTGATAAATCCAGTTGTGGTCTCACCAACTGTTGCAGCTGTTGGACTTTCATTTTTCAGTTATGGGTTCACTAAATTAGGATCATGTATAGAGATGGGCATTTTACAATTATTGATGGTTATTATGTTTGCACTAGTGAGTATACAGTAAACAAACTTGTTGAATGCATTGTAAAATCATATGCAAGTAATGTTTTATGCTGATGGTCTATTTTTCTGTAACAGTACCTCCGAAAAATAAAGTTATTTGGTTACCGGGTGTTCTTAATTTATGCGGTGAGAATTGGACTAAGAGTTATTGAGTTAATACCTCCATCTATCCATAGTTAGTGTGACTATGCGATTCTAATTGCTGAACTTTTTGTGCTGCCTTCTTAGGTTCCTCTTGCTCTGGGAATCACATGGGCTGCTGCTTTTGTTCTAACAGCAACCGGAGTTTATAGCTACAAAGGTTGTGATGCAAATATTCCTGCCTCAAACAATGTATCAGCCTTTTGCCGGAAGCATGTATCGCGGATGAAATCTTGTCGTGTAGACACTTCACATACCTTGCGATCTTCACCTTGGTTGAGGTTTCCGTATCCATTACAATGGGGCACTCCAATTTTTAGTTGGAAAATGGGCCTTGTGATGTGTGTTGTTTCAGTTATTGCATCAGTCGATTCTGTAAGTTTATAATTACTTTTAACTTTGATGATTTTCCCTTTGCTTCCTCATGGTGTGTTTACTTTTCACAAATGTAGATAAAAATCTACTTGTCGGGAAATGATCTACAAAGTATATTGTTGCTCCCCTGCTAAGAATCAATTTAATATAAGCTTTTTTCTCAGGCACTTATCTTATTATACTGTTAGTTACCTGAAATTGGGTCACTCAGTAAATAACATTCTAAAAGCAACCATTCAATGCTTTTTCTATCTGAACTATTCTGTCTCCTGACAATTTATTTATGCATTTTGGACTAAAGGTTGGTTCATACCATGCATCATCTTTGTTTGTGGCCACAAGACCACCAACAGCTGGAGTTGTTAGCAGGGGCATAGGGGTTGAAGGTGTCTCCACAGTCTTAGCTGGCCTGTGGGGTACCGGAGTTGGGTCCACGACAATAACAGAGAATGTACACACAATTGCGGTGACTAAAATGGGTAGCCGAAGGGCAGTTGGATTTGGTGCTATTGTACTCATAGTACTCTCTTTTGTTGGTAAGCAACTGTTTGCATTTTCTCCTCTTTTTGAAAATTTTATCACACGCTGTTGGAAAAGTAAACATCATCTAACTGTGACAACTTTTAGGGTTCTTGCTTGTAACAATTCTTGTATCTCCTTCGTAGGAAAAGTTGGTGCCTTCATTGCTTCTATTCCTGATGTTTTGGTTGCTGCTCTCCTTTGTTTCATGTGGGCCATGCTCTGTGCTCTTGGCTTGTCCAATCTTCGTTATAGTGCCAAAGGAAGCTCCAGGAACAGTATTGTAGTAGGGCTAGCTTTGTTTTTGTCTCTGTCAGTTCCTTCGTATTTCCAACAGTATGGGATACATCCTAATGCAAACTCAGCAGTTCCAACCTACTTTCAGCCATACAATGTTGCATCTCATGGGCCTATACACACTGGATCTGGTGGGGTATGTACTCAACTGTTTATCTTTTTCCATCTGTACGCTTTTCATACTATATAGTTAAAATGGTGATTCATGAACAAGACTGGTGGAATATGGACACTCTACTGTCAACTGTAAATCTTCGTACAGTGCACAGACAAATATTTGTTTTCTTTCCGTAACAATGTTGTTGGGGAGTGCCTTATGGAAGTATCTGGAACATTTACAGAAACTATATTGCACAACTGGAGAAATAAAGATGTGGCAAAAAGAAACATAAAGGAATGGATATATAAATCCTAGGAATATTATCAAAATTAGAAAAATCTGAAATTATATATATAATTTTTGTTCTCTACTGTTTTGGTACATGAACTCTTGAACTTTTAATTTGACAGGCCACTAGAACCTTTTTAACATGTCATTTCTAATATTCTTCAACTGAAATTAGTCAAACTATAAATTCCTAATGGTAAAACACCCTCTTTTGGCTCTACTCCAAGAATTATCTGGTTGATTAGTTTTGAGCTTGGGGCGTACCTAAAAAATGATGAGATAAATACTCACAGCTGTAGGATATAGGTTAACATTTAGAGAAACTTAATTTCAGTTGATTAGTGTAGTTTGTGAGTAGCGATCTTTATGATAAGTGCTTGGGTTGAGCGCCAAAAAGCCAACTTAGATTTTGTTCCGGTACAACATCCCCTTAAAAAGGACACAATTATTTAATTCTTAAATACCATGTCATGATATGTTCAATCCCATTTGCATGAATGATATGCTAATTTCCAGCATAGACATATTTGCACTACAAAAACATATTTTGTAAGTGTTATTTGTGAGGGCTGAAAAATCCATTCACACCAATCCCAAAAGAAGATTTTGTAAGCATGTTTATGTTAGCTACTTGATATGATTCATTTATCTGCTTGCTTTCAGGTAAACTATGTTCTCAACACATTATTGTCACTCAACATGGTCATCGCATTTCTGGTTGCTCTTGTACTTGACAATACTGTCCCTGGTGGTCGCCAAGAGCGAGGGCTGTATGTATGGTCAGAGGCAGAGGCGGCAAGGAGAGAATCAGCTGTCATGAAAGACTATGAACTTCCTTTCAAGATTGGACGGGCATTCTGGTGGGCGAAGTGCATTGGCTTATAGCACAGTTTTGGTGTGATCTGTAGCCATGGCCAACTGTACGACAAATGCTCTGCAACTTCAGAGAATGAAAATTATTCCTGTGCGACATCTTGAGTGAAAGAAATGGTTAGTCACAAGGCATGACCGATCATTTCCGAACCTTCTCCAATCGAGGTATTGAGTGTACATCCCGAATTGCTGCTCTCTAGGTTAGTTGTCTTGTCCTGATGCATATGCTAGATGCATCGTGGGTTTCCCACATTTTTTTTGGAATGCTTTGTGACCGTGTCATCACTTACAGATTTTGCTTCTCCCGGTACTGTTTTGTTGGTGTTAGGGATATTTATGTGTACAGGTGGTAACTGGTAAATGATCTGAGTTAAACCTGAACTGTGCTTGGTTGATCAAACGATCTTAGGTTCAACCTGGCTACTAGTGGACTAGTGGGAGTGGCTTTTGCATATCATTATCAGGTTTTTCTGCAGAATTCGCATCGCAGCCTCAAGGCTGGCATCTGTATTAACTGTCATTCTGTCAAGCATGTAAATGTGTCTGTCTGTCTGTCTCCTATCCCCAAAAGTGGATCTACTACTACAAGGGCCTGCCTTCTTCCACCTCCCAACTCTCGCTCCCACCCACCCAGCCTGTAGGCTGTATGTAGTCTTTGGCTCTTTGCTGAACTTCATGGCCGTCTGACTTGTTTGTTGTGTCTAACCCGTAACCTCATATACAAATGCAACCCTGTTCTGTGACCACTCAAGCACGGCTGCACTGGAGAGTTCAATGTGGCCGCTCCTTTCTGAGAGGTCAAAACTAATGATCTGGGCCGATGACGAGGCTGACAGGGACATTCGCAGAATCACATGGAACGGCCGTGCCGGGCACGGCGGCACGGGCTTTTTCTCATCAGGCTCCTGCCGAAGTGATCGATGCTTTTGGCTGTCTGACGACTAGCTACATACGATTGGTGTTGCTGGTAAACCAAAGAGAACAGCATGCATGCTACTACTACCATGCTTGTTACTATTGCTACAAGGCTACAGCATCCACTTATTAGAAATAGAGTAATCGCAGCCACGCTGCATGAGCAAGTCTGCATCTGCAAGGGGCCTTCCCTTCCTGGAATCTTCGGCGAGTCCTGGAACTCCAGAAAGGAAAGAAGCGTCCCCTATGGTGAAATCTGAACTCGTGCTACTACACCTACCAGAAGCTGAAGCAGGCACCGAGAGCAGCATAGAGATGTGTGGATCGTAACACTGCTTTGCTGAAAAGCTAGGATCATCTCTGAGCACAGACGGGGCTACTGTGACACGAGAGGCAGTGTTGCTCTCGAAGCCGTTCTGCCGAGCGGTTGCAGCTGGTCTCAGACTGAGCCCTGAACAAGCTGGAGATGAATCTGTTGGCAGCCGAAACAAGCCGGCAGCGCCGACAGGTATCTTGATGTCATTGTCTATCATGCTGTGGCTATCATCTCCTGGAGCTGGGAGCGTCAGTATATCCTGCCGGTGTTGGCTTGAATTGACTAGTTCTTCTGTCAGCGAAATGTTGGCGTCATTGACCGGTAAATCCTCGCTTGAGCTGCAGGGTTCATCTCTAGCATCATTGAACGCGTCGTCAACGGCGAAGTAGCCATCTTCTTCTGTATGTTCATCTCCTAGCGCCGGAAGTGCCAGTGTCACCTGGCTGGGTGGAACTGGCTTGGTCAGCTTCTGTCTCAGGGAGATCCTTGCAAGCTGAAGGGCTTGTAGAACACTCTCTACGTCCATGCTGCTGCTTGTTGGCTGTTGATCCTGGCTTGTGCCAAGCTGGTCGTTGTCGCCGCGGCCATGGAAGCGTGACGAGCTCCCGTCGGAGACCTTGCTGTCCACTGTGGCACCATTGGCATCTGACGTCGTCGCTCTCACTTGTAGATTTCCGTCTCCTTGGCGTTGGTCCTGCATTGCCACCGCGCCGACGGCATTGGAGCTTTGTTGAGACTGTGCAGGACGGTGATGCTCGTCGTGCGCGTCACGCTGTCCTGACGCGTCTTGGGGCGAATCAGGGAGGGAACAATTCAGCAGACGGTCAGCAGAGTGGTGGTTGTTGCTGGTGCTGGAGAGATATTCAGCACCTGATTTCAACTCTTCAATGCAGTGCGGCTCCTGACCTGGAAGCCTATCACGCTGGTTGCTCTGCTCCCAAATGTTCTCGATCTGGGACGCCTTACTCACCACCTCGACATCACCCTGGAGATCGGGGGACACAAAATCACGAGAGAAATGCCAATTTGAACTAAATCATCAAGGTTTTACTCGTGGTACTAAGCATAGTAGTAAGTTTTGCAGTGTTTTGAAGCAAATTATCTATTGCTATCAAGTTGGTATAAACTTTTGTACGGCATGTGCACTAGATTTGGTAGCATGTGAAGTCAAGGGAAAGTTGACTAGCGGCCGTAGTACACGATACGAAAGCATGGAATTATTTTGGTGTAAATAAACACGTACCGGATTAAACTAGAAACAAATTTTATGTTAAAAATTTTATAGCTAACTTAAGTAATAATTATAATTAATCATATAACTAAGAATAAGAATCAATTATCTTTCTACTCATCTAGTAATAAAAAATATATTATAATGTTAACTATTTTAATGTAGCCCAAAGAGTCTATGGTAAAACATTTTTTTTAAAAAAATTACAGAATCTGATCTCGTTGCATACCTTGGTTGAGCTTGAGCTCGTCCGGTTCTCGTTGAATCGCTTCTCCCACTGCCTCTGAGCTTCTTCCTCCGCTTCATATTGACCGATCAGCTCGGCCTGCCGCTCGAGCACCCGCTCCATCTCACCGTCCTTCTCGAACCTGATCAAATACTGGCCACCACCGTCGCCTGAACTCCCGTTGTCTCCGGCCACCTCGCCTTCCAAGTTTGCCTGGCCATCGTCGGTGCAATCCGACCCATCTTGCTTCCCCTTCTGGCTCTCCGCGAGTTGTGCGTCGTTGCCGCCCTCCTCTTCCGTCACCGCCGACCTGCTGTTGCTGAGCAGAACCACCGGAGGAGCGTAAGAATTTGACGAGAATGGCATGCGGGATTATTTGGAGCTTTTTTCTGATGGCAATGGCGGGACGGACCTGAGCTCCTTGCGCTTGTTCTTCCGGCAGGATTGCCCCGTCCGGTACTTATTGGGCGATGGATCCGAGGCGAGGAAGTAGAAGTAGCTCCTCCTGTGCTTATGCTTGAGCTGCCTGGACTTGCGCGGGCTCACGCTGCGGCCTTTCCATGACAGCCCGCCGTCCTGGGCCGTCCCGGATAGCGCGTCCTCAGCTTCGCCCTGCGCCGGCGGCGGCGCCTTCTCCTCCCCTGGCGAGCCTTCCGTCTTGGCGCCGGTACTCGTGTCGCGTGGTTCCTCGTCGTGGTCGGAGCCTGAGTCGAGCACGTCGGAGAGGTGGCCGCCAAAGCCCTGGGACTCAAAAATGGCCAGCACCTCCGTCGCCGCCCTCTCCGCGTGCCGCCTCTGCGCCGTCACCTCCCGGACCTGCTCCTCCAGCTCCGCAACCTAAAAGCCAGCACAAGTCATCAATGGCGCAAACAACGGCGACATGGGTGGGCTGTGGGCATATGCACCGGCTGGCAGCTGGCTAGGCTTACCCTGTTGGCCAGCTCGTCCGCGCGCTCCTTGGCGGCGCGGGAGACGGACCGCTCGGAGAGCAGCCGCGCGCGGAGGAAGTCGACGGTCATGGCCGTGGAGTCCGCCATGCATCCGCGCGCGCGCGCTCTGCTGTCGCCCACGTTCTCCCACCCGAGCCGAGCGCCCGAGACGCAGTGACGCACTGAAGCGGCGACGCGGCGTACGTATAGTTCTCTGCTCTACGCGCACCGTACAGACCTGTTCATTCTTTTTAGGGCGTTGGTTTCCCTCTCCCACCGGGAAACCGCCGCCGCTATTTTTAGCTTAGCTGCGCCGTCCATTTCAGAGGGACAAACGACGATGAGCTGGTCTGGGCCAACGCCATACTGCCACGGGCATCTTACGAAATCACGGACTCATAGTGTACATGAAGCCTAGGAATATTAGTAGTTCTTTATGGAGTAAATGTGTCGAGGACAAGAGAAGTAAACGTGGTACAGCTTGTCACGTTGGAGCAACGAGACGAAGCCAGCAGAAGTGCACAACTCGTCTGAACATGCTACTGTGTACTGTCCTCGCTTCGATCACGGACTCCCACACGGAATTTTTTTTTTCAACGCCTTCGATAAGCACATTCAACTCAAAGTCATCATCCCATCGTACACAAGACGTCTTCGAAGTTCAAAGGCCATGGCGAAATTAGCATCGGCTAACACGTTCTAGTAAATTTTTTTAGGGAATATTCATGCATAACATACCCTCATTCTCTGGTACTCAAGTAATGTTTTTACACGATATGTAGATTTACATACGTTTTGGCACAGCCCCTGCATCCACGGTGAACACATCTGGTTGCAAAGTTGTGGTCTCATGTTGAACACATTTTTTAAGGTTTAAGGGCGACAAATCATTAAATTTTAACATGTCTGTATATATCAAAGAAGACCGTAAAATTGCTTGTAACCCGGCTGCAAATTCACAGAAGGAATAAATGATGTAGCTCTGAAATACCAATGCTAACAAACTCTTGTGACAAGGGGACAATTTAAATCTTTATATTAGCATTTGCATATATTCCTAGCGACTGAAAACTCTAAATCTCCACGTGAATGCATTCGTAAAGTCATTTCACATTTTATCATGCATTTAATAAGAACAATTAAGAAAAATACATATAAATTAATCAAATCAGTATTTTAAATAATGTCCTTTTTGGAAACGACTATAAATTATTATGGTATCCGATACTCCAATTGCTCCACGAGTTTTAGTGGTTGTTTAGCTCCCACGGGGTTAAACTTTAACCCCTATTACATTGGCGGATGTTCAGATACTAATTAAAAATATTAAATATGAGTTAATTATAAAATTAATTGTAGAACCCAATAACCCTATCACAACATATGTTCGGATGCTAATTAAAAATATTAAATGAGTTAATTATAAAATTAATTGTAGAACCCGTAATAGTTTACCAGACGAATCTTTAAATCCTAATTAATTAACGATTTAACAACTGAGTTTATTTCGGCAATAACTGAGCCGTCGTAAATCAGGAATTAACTGCCTAATTTAATGGAAGCTTCCAAGCGCAATAGCCGCATCCTCCTCCCTCTCCGGTCAGCACAGCAACCGCCCTGATTGCTCCACGGCCACGCGCCTATTTTCGCCTCCACCGCCGGGCTTGTCGCCGAGAAGAGGCGAAGAGGGTCACCCTGCCGTGGCCGAGTGGATGTGGTGTGAGGCGGTGAGGCTGAGGGAACGCGGGGAGCTGCGCGCTCGGCGCTTCGAGGCCGTCGCCCGGGCTCGCCGCGCTGCCTCGCTCGCTCTCTCCAACCGCAAGGAGTTCGCCACCCCGCACCACGGCGCTGTCAACTCCGTTCAGGTCACCTTCCTCCCCTTCACCTGCTTACTACTAGTTCGAGTAATATCCCCGTGCGCCACCCCAAACGCCGCCGTCACCGCCGCGGCGTCAACCAGCCCACCGGTTCGTGATCCCTATCCTGATCCTGCCAGTGACTGCTGCCATGGACGACCCCGCGGTGCCCTGGAGGAGGCGTAGCAGAGGCCGCAGCTAGGGTCCCCTCGGTGGGTGCGCACCACTGCGCGATGGCGTCCCTTGTTGTTTCTGCCAACAGCTGCGGTGATGGGATGGGGGCGGGCGGCGGGTGTTCTCTATGGAGCTCTGGTCCAGTGTGCCGTGGATGGAGTTGCTCGAGGAGGCCAAGCCGGGAGCTATCTTGCTGCGCCTCTGCCGGTCACCCAGCTTGTGGTCGGCCCTTAGAGGGACCATAGAATGCTGTAGGGTTTCGTGGTCTCGTTCTATGTTTTGCCTTATGCTGATTTCTGTGTGCACTACCTATCCGCGTGAAATTTTTGGGCTGATTAAGCCCTCAAACCAAGGATTATCTGATGCAAGTGGAGGTGGGTTTCAAGAGCTTCTACTGTATTGGCTAAATACAATTTCTATGAATTCTCTGAATGCAATTACGACATTACATATC
This sequence comes from Zizania palustris, assembly GCA_019279435.1. NCBI lineage: Eukaryota > Viridiplantae > Streptophyta > Magnoliopsida > Poales > Poaceae > Zizania > Zizania palustris. The sequence continues at coordinate 7,674,811 of JAAALK010000282.1, forward strand.
CAGAGAGGTGGAATGTAGAGCGAGTGTAGAAGACTAGAAGGTAAGTTTACAACAGAGAATGACTACAAATGTTTGGAGATTTAGCAAAAGGCCAAAGCATCCATTTGCCTCAAACACCTTTGCAAATTGTAAGGTTGGAATGAATATGCCCCCCTACTTTTTTAGAGCATCAAAACATATCCTTGCCTAATGCTAGACTCTGCAGAAAAAAACAGGAGAAAAGCTCTTCATTATGAACTGTAACTCTTGTGCTTCCTATGACATGTTTGCGTAGAAAGATGTTTGCAGGTCCTGCTTGGTACAATCATTCACCGCTATCACCACCCCGTTAGTTGTGTGTAGCACAGATCAAGTTGATGTGTGTGCTGATATGCCTCGAGAAATACACCCTGTAGAGATGGAATCTTGTGTAGTTGCTGTGAGATGTGTGTCGCTCCCACTGGTGTTAGTAAATTGACAATATGGTCAGGTTGATTTGACAGAGGGACGGTACCTGCTGTCGGGGGCATCAGATGGGTCAGCCGCTATATTTGATGTGCAGAATGCAACTGAATATGAAGCTGGGTTCATAGCCAAGCACAGGAGTATTCTGCTTGTAGACAAGCAACATGAAAATGGGCACAAGTTCGCAGTCTCGATGGCCATTTGGTATCCTGTGGACACTGGGTTGTTTGTGACAGCTTCCTTTGATCAGTATGTCAAAGTGTGGGATACCAATTCAGCTCAAGTATGTATTCTTCTGCTTTTTCAATTTGATGATCCTTTTGTGGTGGCACGGTGTGATCCTTTTTGTGGGCTCGGTTTTCTTTTCTTAGGTCGTCATGGATTTCAAGATGCCTGGAAAAGTGTACAGCGCGGCAATGTCTCCAATTGCAACAACACATATGCTCATCGCTACTGGAAGTGCAGATGTTCAGGTCCGTTTGTGTGACATAGCTTCTGGAGCCTTTACACACACGTTGTCCGGTCATCGTGGTCAGTTTCTTTCTGCTATTGTAGTGATGAAAATATACTTGTCTTGTTTGTATGGGCACCACCTTATCATTGGAACCTGCCATCCCAGATGGTATCATGTCTTTGGAGTGGTCTGCTTCAAGCGAGTGGATTTTGATGAGTGGTGGTTGTGATGGGGCAATACGATTTTGGGACATAAGACGAGCTGGATGCTTTTGTGTTCTTGACCAGTCACGTTCTCAGCTAGGAAGGCGACCTCCTTTCCTTGAGAGCACCGTGGAGAAAGTATGCTCATAATTACCCTTTTTTATTTATGTCAGATATTTGATTGTATTGCTAAAACATGACTTGCCCACTATCATTTGGCTACAGTTCCAGAACCGTCAGTCTTCAAGTAAAGCTGATTTCTGGCATCATTAGGATTATCTCACATATTATTGCCAGTGAATATAGATGCTATGTATCAGTTTAGTGCTCCAATACTTGCAAGATAAGGTCTGCAGTAGACATTGGACGTTGTTGATTGTTGACTAGTTGTGTCTTAAAAATGGTTGATGTGCAAATGCTGCCTTCTGATTCTAGTTTTTCAAATGGTTAGTGTACTCATTTTCATTTTAAGAAGGATCCAATTAACTCTTTACTATCTTCACCTTCTTCAAAGAGCTACTCGGTACAGCAGAGGAAGGGCAAGAGTAATAAGAAGCCACAAACATTGCACAAAAGTCAAATCCCTGGACAAGGACAAATCCAACAGAGATTGCACCCTGGTTTGTCTACTAGTCAAAATCGTGCAACAGCTCACTATGGTGCTGTTACGGGATTAAGAACAACTACAGATGGGATGTACCTTCTTAGCTCAGGTTAAGAGAAGTTAATTTGATTTCCATTGTTCTTATACATGTACTTGTTAATGATTGCTATCCTTTCTCTTCAGGATCTGATTCTCGGTTAAGACTTTGGGATATTGATTCAGGACGCAATACTTTGGTCAATTTTGAAGCTATGCGATTACAAACTAGCAAGCCGCTACAATTAGCTGTCACTGAGGATCCATCACTTGTATTCGTTCCATGCATGGCAAGCATTAAGGTGTGTTGTCGTTTTTTTAGCTTCTCAGTTTTTACACTTAGTTTTGAAGTTCACATTGTGTTGTCATATTCATTTAGGCATACAATTTATGGTCTGGTATGACATTTCAAACATTACGTGGGCACTATGAACTTGTTAATTGCTGCTACTATAGTGCACAAGAACAAGTAAGTCTACCCTGTGTGTTGTCATCTTAATTCTTAAAGCCCAGTGTTCCAGCATCTATTCCGTTTGCTAAGTTGTTAAGAATTCAGGAACTTTTCACCGGTAGCAACGATAGACAGATTCTTGTGTGGTCTCCATCAACTCCAGATTTCACTGAAATGGTATTTTCTATCTATCGTCTTCATGTATATTTCGTGGAATTTACTTAATGCCAATCAATTTTATCTCTCACCGCTATTTAGGGGATTATGGCATGATGTTTTGATGCACGCTTGATTGTCCGTACTGCTAAATCTCCGCAGGAAGACGATGACAGAAGGCAAAAGGATTTTGTAGCTGATGAAGATAACTGGAGCGACTGAGAACTGTGTACACTTATTTACGTGACGTTAACAAGTCACTTTCTTGCCGGTAGAAAGTCAACATGTAGTTTTTTTTTCTTTTTTACAAAAAACTGTAATTCAATGATTCACCGTACCATGATGTCATATGAATCGTACATTTTATCGCATGGATATGAGTACAGATCAGTAAAATGTAAATATTGTAAGATTTTATCTCCAAGAGAAAAAACGATGTGCCGTACGGCAGTGTTTATCAACTGTTATTAGGTAACATGGAAGACTTATAATTGCAGAATTATTTCAGATTTTGATTTGTTTAAACTCAACCAGCTCTCGAAAATATTTAGTTTGAAGCAACAATGCAACCAGGACAGGATTAGTTGATGACCGAAATTCCCATTTTTTTAAATAATATATTTTTCATTTGAAATTGTATTTCTCTACGTGTTTTAAGAAATTTGCAAAAATAGCACTTTGTCATGAATTTGTGCTGATAGATAGGGGTGGGCATTCGGTTTATTCGGTTCGGTTTATAAAAAAGTCGGTTTTCAAAAAACAGCAACCGAATAACATGTAAAAAATAATAAAACCGAACCGAAAAAACCGAAAAAATCGGTTCGGTTTTTTCGGTTTTTGGTTTTTACCAATTTGCAACTTCGCACGCAACAAGCGGCGCTGTCTCTGCGTCATGCGCTATTTCCGGCCCACGATTTCTATACTGCAATTGGGCCGTGGGTTCCAATCAATTTTAAATTGGCTGTGATGTGCGCATGTGGGCTAGGAGCTGTGCTGGGCCATGAGTAGCACTGTAGAAGATTAGCACATCCTGTAGAATAGCACACTTGTTCGGTTTTTCGGTTTGCTCGGTTTTCAGAAGAAAAAAACCGAACCGAAAACCGAAAGCCGAACTTTACCAAAATGAAAACCGAATTATTTTAGAAAAACCGAAAACCGGTATTTTTTGATTCGGTTCGGTTTTTAGTTATTTTTTGCCCACCCCTACTGATAGAGGTTATTTTGGCCTTTGTCAACACTTCATCAACGATAGAGACTATATCGACAGAGACCCTATTAGCAGTCTAACATAACGAGTTTAACGTGATGATAGAGACCCTATTAGCAGTCTAACATAACGAGTTTAACGTGATGACAGAGACCCTATTAGCAGTCTAACATAATGAGTTTAACGTGACGACAGAGCATCCATCGATAGATGGAATGCCAACAGGCAACAGAGAAATAGTCCGAGAAATGACCACACCCGCGCGCCCGTGCCATGCGACCGCGCACCCACTCGCTCCCACAGTCAGCCCGCTCCGTGCAGCTCTGTCGCCTCGTCGACCACGTCTACGCTACGCATTGTGCCCGCATTTGATTGTCACGGCTTCAGGTCACGCGCCTATCAAGGCCGTTCTTAGCATTTTGGAGGCCCTAGGCAAAACAAAATATGGGGCCCTTTGATTTTTGTGAATATAATATAAACTAATATTTTTATATTAATTATAAAATTATTCAGTGCATTTATAATACATAATATCAATCTACGACACTAATAAATTTTGCATTAGTCAAATCACTATAAAGTAGAGTCATAACTATCTTGAATCAACCGCAAAAACCAAAAAAACAAACTAAGGGGGTGTTTGGTTTCACCTCTTGCTAAATAATAAGGACTAAAATTTAGTTTCTAAATTATCAAATATGGTGACTAAAAGGAACTAAATTTTAGTCCATAAAGTTTTGTAATTTAGTCCCCCCATGAAATTGCTAAAAGAGACTAAAAGAGACTATTGACATGGTTTGCTCCTCATTAATACCCCTCAGGTGTGAAAAAGGCTATCTGCATATATTTATTAGGGTAGTTTGATTATTTTTTAACTGCTTTAATAACTTTTAATCATTAGGACCAAACATGTAAGAACTAAAATTTAAGTAAATAAATAAGAGAGGACTAAAATTCCCTTTAGTCCATAAAGGAACCAAACAAGGGCCTAACTATGAGCTCATGACTATATTAGTCATTACCGAAAGTGATTTCTTCTTATATTTTTGGATAGAAAATCATCAATAACAGTATCTATATCAATCTGATTTAAGATAGCTTTTGAAAAACTTCTTTCATTTGATAAGCAATTAAAACATTTGGATATCGATCTACATTTCAAACAAACTCAAAAATCTCAATAGAAGGCGTATAACCAATTTGGCAAAATCATTTACAAGGCTATTGTTTCATAACAAAGATCATCAAACTCAACATCAGATAATCTATTTCTAAAAAGTTTTCATAAATTTAGCATAACATTTTCTTAATTCAATATCATACAGTAACTTCATGCCTTTTGAGCTAAGAAAAAATTAAATATACATTTGAACAACCATAACTCTTCAAATCTATGTTTTAATGAAGTATTTGATTGAATTCTAGATCACAACACTAAATCTTAAGTCCTAATAAATCTAGTACATTATATATAATTTAGGAGCCCTAGGAGGTCACCCAGAGATGGCAACGGGTACGCACCCGTTGGGTATTACCCGCCCACACCCGCACCCGCTAGATAAAAATTCACCCGCTACAAAATCCGCACCCGCTCGCGGGTACAAAAACTTACCCACACCCGCACCCGCGCGGGTATTTGTACCTAACGGGTAATCCACACCCGATTTTAGACCCGCCATGAATCATAAATATATCATTGAAAAATGACATATGCATCTACAAGTAACAACAATTTATACCAACAAATATAGTCTAATAGATCATCGGAGCATATTACTTCCACACTAATATCATGTCACTACCAGCATATTACGAATGGGCTGAATTTGTAAGAAAATGCACATGAGCCTTCGGGTGTATTTTACCCGTGGATAAGCGGTTACGGGTACTATGCACCCACACCCGCTTTACCCGTTGGGTAGAGATTTTTGCCTAATAAAGCACCAGCAGGTGAAAATATTGTTACACACCCCTCTTGCCATAGCTCCGCTTACACCACACGTCGCTCTATTCACCACGCCGCCTGTGCACACCGCCCTCCTTGCCTCACGCGTGCCCGCTAGCCACACAACTCCGGACCATGCACGTCGATCCACGTCCCACTAGCGAGCACGACACGAGGACCACGCGACACAAACAAGTTTTTTTTTAAAAAAAAATCATCTAACAACAGTTGACTGTTAGACTTATGTCGACAGTTTATCTGCCGACAAAAGCATTGAGACCGAAACTTTTGTCGACTCTCTGAAGTGCCAACAGAGAACTGTTTTGTGATTTTGAGATGGCGTAACAGATATATTGTGAAATCAGCTTAATATTGTGCAGTTCAACTGCGTCAATAATAAAATGTAATCTACATATATTCACGAAATACTAAAGAATAATAATAAATTACAACTACAACAGGATTGGCGATGTTGGATGACCAATCCGCACTTATTTCAGACCGACGCCCAGAAAGAATCACATGGACTGGCAATATTTTCAAAACCAGCCTGTTATGTTGCTGGTCCAATATGCGGAAAACCTGATGTTATGGTCAAGCTGCATTATCAACAAATTTGTGCATCTTATGAACTCAAGTTCAGTCTTTCTGAGCAGTCAGGTGTGGAAGACAGGCTTGAGCGTCCTCGACACCGTTGGTATGATACACAGATCGACTGAGATTGGTCAAAAATGTGGAGAACCTGATGTTACTTGCAAGACAGGGCGAGAAGTTAAGATATGCCAAAAAAAAGACAGTGTTAAGCTCAAAATTGTATGAAAGAATCGGATAAAACATACCGCGGCATTATATACCGAAGCGGTTTATTGTGTAGAACTATGCATGCAGATTCTCTCGATATACCAGGAAAATTTCGCAATTATGCTCTTGTTTCTTAGATCCTCTGACAACGGATGATGCCTGAAGCACCTCCATAGCACAACCATCTCTCGCTACCTTTGTTCATATTCCATCTCACTCGATGCAACGCTACAGCTTTAGGAGGTAAGGCCTCAAAATTTTCAGGGGATTCATTAACCCTGCTGGTGCTTGTGCCAGGATTCTCTTGCATTGAAGGAGCAGCTGAAACTATCGCACCAGTTTCTTGTCCTTCATCAGGACCATCTTGTTGACTATCTCTGATGTCTAGATTTATAGCGCCATTGTATTCTGTAGGGTGGTTGAGCAGGCATGTCAGGTAGGAAGCCAATGAAACAAATTGCAGGCACCAGAGAGATTACCTGAGTTGGTGAGAAGTTTCCCTTTTTCTAAAACATGCGATTGATCTACATCTTTGCAAGTTTTAGTAGTCCTTTTTGCCCCCAGAGGAACATTTGGCAAAGAAGAGTTTGGCAATGTGACACCAATTTTAATGGTTGTTCCCTCCTCTGACAATGAACCACAAAGAAAATATGGAACACGGTTCCTCCCAGGTTCCTTTTCCCAGAATCTCGGAGTAAGCTACAGAAAGTAAATATTTCTTTAGAATGCTAGAGTCACAGTAGTATGCATAAATCAATAGCCAATAGTATATGTGGTACAGAATTAAACTTTACCTCGAAATAGACAGCAGTACCATCTGCCACACAATAAGCTGCATAGCCTGGAACTCAGCAAAGAAATATTACAAAGTTATGGATCATCATGAATATTTGACAATTTTACTCCACTCACGTGCTGAACTAATTACTGATATTTCCATGACAAACAACTTCTATCAATTAAATATCTTAAATACTAAGTATCCACAATGGAACACTATAAGAGGTGAATACAATTAATATATTAAATTACATAGAATACAAACAGGTAAGAAAAATAGCAGAATTGTAAGTTCAAACAGCTGACCATGTGAGCATCAGATCACTTGTTCAAGCCTTGAAAAATGTTTTTATTTTCATAAAAAAATACTCATATTCCTAAAATGTAGGGGTAATACCCCCTCCTCATCGCTCCTTATTCGTAGGCAAGAATCTAAACCTTGGTACAACAGAAGAATATGGTTGGACATGAGCAGAAGTGCACCTGTAATTTCTGAGGCATGGACACTCCAGATCAAATGTTCAGACAATTGATATGTAGAAACACCCTGAGTTTTTGTCCCAACAAATGCCCTTCCAGTAGCAGGAACATCATTTGCAATTTTTGGTAAGCTAAGGAACTTCAATGTGCCGTCTTCTAATGATATGACTATACCTCTGAACACAAAGATTAATATAAGAGTTCACATTATCATTGTAGTGAACAAAAAGATGTAGTCCGCACTCCACAGATATACATAGTAAATAGCACATTAGCACCAAGAATGAACAGCAACAAAACATATCATGTGGGTTACACAAGTTTTAAGGATCCATTCGTGATTTCTTCAATGTTCAATTGTTCATTCTAACTAAATGTACTCGGAGGGATTTACTGTTCCATGCAATCCCAGATCTGATCAGGGGTTTCTGCACCTGGAAAGTGCCAGCCTAGTACTTTAGAGCCATAATGAATAAGAAAAAACTGGATGGATATAGCCCCTTACATGCGCTTGCAAGGCCTACAAAAACGACTTACGAAGATTGGACAGAATGGTACTTCCACTGTTTTGCAAAATCCACCCATTTGGTTGGTTGTCTTCCGTCCATTTAAGAAATTAAGAGTGCAGCTATTGCAGAATTTTCTCTATGCTCCTTTTCAATGAAGCAGCAGGGGTGTCTAGTTGTAGCATGCCATTTATGAATTAAGATAGTGTTATGCATTGTCATTTCACAGTGACTTTCTTAGATTTTTAGTGCTTTCTCAATTTGTGTGCATGGTGGGTATGCAGATATTGTGAAACACAGGTAATAGGCTATCTGTTTCTTGCCGGGTATGCATGATCCAGATAAGGTTAAAAGTAAAAGATAAAAGATGAAATGCCGATATTATAGAAGGCCTCTCTTGATAAGAAAATGACAGAAACAATGGGGTTATATTTAATCACATTTACTTCGATCCATTAGCAGCAATCAGTGTTGTGGTATGCTGAATCAATGATTCAGTAATGTATTGAAACCACATGTCCATGTCCACTGAAGGGAGCTTACATAAATTAAGAAGGTCCATAAACAAATATAAACATTTATGTCAAATAATGATGTAAACTAGCACAAATCAAAATACCTAAAACAATATGCACAAGCAACAGTGAAACTAATCAATTATATAAACAAAGACAACATCCACATTAGCATGCTAACAGAAAAGTACAGACTCAGATAAATAAATTGTCAATGTTCTAGCAACTGTGCTTTCTAGTTCGCATCCCAACATTCAACAAAAACAGAGATCTCCATTTGAAATTAATGCAGTGTTTCAAAGACAATGAAAACAAGGTAAACCCCAATGCTAGTGAAGAAATCTTATGTAGCGAAGTAAAACTAGTAAATTAGTGCTATGTGATTTATGATTAGTTGATTACTCCAAATGGAACAAATATTACCGTGCATCCTTTAACCATTGAAGACTGAATACTGCCCTTGGAGCAGTAGTTAACTCCCAAAGAGGACGGTATGGATCTCTGCAGCAAAGAAGTTTCATAACATGCAATTCAATACTCAAATATTACAAAACAAGAAAATGTAGAAAATGACAGGAATCCAAGTATAGCAATCATATTATCCTTTGGTGGCAATATAGCCAATTAAGGTTGTGTAGATGCAAGAAAAATGTGTGATTCTTCCATAATAGCTGCCACTCTTGTGGTCACAGCCAGATATAATTAATTCCCCCCGACAATGTTGACTACATTAGTGGGCTGTGGGCTGTGGGCTGTGGGCTGTGGGCTGTGGCAACCAAAGGAGTATGCAAAACATGCCAAACATTATAAATCTACATAGGTCAGAATTCCTGGACAACATTATTTAGTGAGCATTTTCTCAGTAGACAAGAAATCTCCTGGCTGATGGAACTGTGGGGCAATGATGTTATACTCAATATATCTATAGGCAACATGCCATATATTCTCTCAGGAATTTATTCACAATCATTGAAATGCTTAAAAGAACTAGCATCATAAATCACAATGGATTATAAAGAAACTCCTAGTGATGTCAATACTCAATACTCAATAGTCCATGTTAGAATAACATAATCTGCAGATTTGGCCTATTATGTATTTGTTAACTCGAAATTTTGTCACTACACTACAGAACAGCAAAATAAATAGGAGATCAATGCATGTTCAGAAATTGGGAGGTGCCATGACTTCAAATGAAAATAAGAGAAGGGGAGTGAGGAGTGAGGGAGACAAGCCTCAGCTAACTGGAGTTGAACTCAGTGAAATGTTAATGAACAAGAGAGAGATTGGTTGAGAAAAAACTCTGACGATATCTCCAATACATGAGGGAGAGTAGTTTATTTATAAAGATGATTTAAATAATTAAATTAAGGGGAAATTATTGCCTCAGTTCATAATAGGGTCAGCACGTACCTTAAATCCCAGAATTTCAAGCCATCCTCTCCAGCCGTGACAAAGATACTCGCTTTTTCATCACTGCCAAAATGACATGGAGTCAATAACTCCCATTAACTTTTGGAATAGTCCAGAAGTATAATTTAATACAACTGAGTACCTCACATATGGTGCCCACGACACAGTTCTGATGGGAACGGATTCAGCAGTTACACACATAAAAGGTTTTGAACCTGCACATTGAGCAAAACACATGATTAATTTTATTCATAAAGGAATAAAATAAGAAATATGCAGTTAGGGAACTCCAGTAACTTGCTTTTTAAACCAGTAAAGCAGTTCCAGTCAGGCATGTCATTGGGCAGAGTGCAAATGAAAAGAGTGATAGAAATCCTTGGGAAATGAGCTATCTAAGTACCTTGAAACGGTAAGTTTGTAGAGAACTTCCATAAAGCAACCTGGATATAAAAAAAAATCAATCATAAAACTTTAAGAATAGTGACTTGAAAGAGTCAAAGGCCGCCACATGATTCAGCTTAAGAAAATAGTTTTGCCAGGGAAGGAAAATATACCGTTCCATCATGGCATCCTGCCAATATCATATCATGATAGGGTGACCAATCAACTGTCAAGGGAATGCTGTTTACCATTATAAAGAGGCAATGATTTCAAAATGAAATTTCATGCTGACGAATTTAGCAGAGATCCAAGTCTACAAGTTCAATACCTTTGTCTGTTCCCAGACTTTACTTTGGCACAGCTAAACACAGGTTGCAGCTTTAGAAAACGAGGGTCAGTACCATCATTTGAAGAAGAGGAATATATTTTCTGAATCATACTTGGAGATGGAACTTCCCATCTGTGCACAAGAATATATTAAAAGCCGGTAAGAACAAGTGATACTTGCATAATTATAGTTAAATAAGGATCTAAAAGAGCATATACTCACACTTCAAGTGAGCCGTTCCCCAACAACACTGCAAGAAAACCCAAATGTGTTTTCTGTTCTGACTGATTTGCTGAAGGAGGTTTCCATTTGATGTCCCAAGCAACTTTGCCATTATGAGCTAAACACAAGACAACCCTTGGTAGAGACATGTCTTTTGGGATTGTAGAAAAGGTCTTTTCAGAACAACTAATCATATTACCATTTTTAGTTGATTCTTTCAATGGAGCCACCTCGGTATCTTCCAGTTCATCAATAACCTGACCACTGTTTTCTAAAGGAACAGACACAGCCTGATTTGCCTGTGCATTTTCAATGTTACAATAAGAAGGATAGCAGAATTTATTGCTTTCACACATTTTCATGACATCACAGACAATAGTTCTACCCTTATCTCCAATCAAACCAGACTCAATAGACATGTCTTCACTTATAGATGATCCTAGTGGCATCGAATTCTCAATCAATGTCAGGTGACTACTTGGTGTGATTGATGTGGAAGATCTCTTCATCTTCAGTACTTCACCAAGAGCCAGCGAACTAATTTCATTTGAAGCAGATTCCTTCTTATCTTGCCCTCTACCCTTTCTGGGACATGATTTAGTCTTGCAATTTTCAACTAAGGCCGCATTATCGCTTGATTTGGGAATTGTTTGAGTTTTTTGTTCTTCACCATTACATGCTGTAGAAGAACCACACTCCATTGAAACTGGATTCTTAGTTCTTCCTCTTCCTCTACTCCTTTTGGCACTTGATTCTTCCTTGCATTTTGCAACACATAGGCCCTGTGCTGATGATGCAGCTTCAGAAGTTACAGCACTCAAATGTGCATTGTTCTCTATAGTACACCTTGACGAACCAATTGAACCAAGATCACGTGCTATATTGTCATCATTTCTCTTGGTCAAGACCATGAGATTGACTGAATTGGTCAGCTTTGGGGTCTCAGTGCCAGGAGCAAATAAAGAAGTGGTTGTACTCAGAAGTGGTTTCTTCCTAGATCGTCCTCTGCCCCTTGTACCATTTAAGTCACTTTCGTTGCTTGATTTAGGTAAAATATGCATAGAAAACATGGATTCTATGTTAGACTGTTCAGATGGCATAGAATTTTCAACAGAGACCGTCAGATCATTTGTAATTGTTTCCCTGGAATGTGTGCTCTGTGGATCAACACAAGGAATCACTGAGCAACAAGGTGCATCATGAGTTGCTTCCTTTTCAGCATGTCCTCTAGCCCTCTGAGTTGACTTTTTCTCACAAATTGCACTAGATGAAGATGGAACTGGCAAGGCTGCATCAACTGCAACAGCAGTTAAATCAGTATCAGACCCCATGCTTGCAGTGGGACCCAAACTGCAATCAACTAAAATAGGCAGAGAGACGGAATCTTTTACTAATTCAATATCAGCCCCAGGAAGATGATTGTTGTTGCATGGGGCTGGATACTTTCGGGGCCTCCCTCTTTTTTTCTTTGGTTCCATACAGATCAAAGCTGTTGGTGATAGAGCTGTTGACAAATCTTCCTTTGTTTCATGGCCAGAAGATGAACCTTTCTTCTCAATTGGTTTTTTCCTAGGTCGCCCTCTACCTTTTTTCGGAATTGCTTCCACAGACTTAACAGTGTGCATGCCATGACCTACTGCAGAGTCACATGAAACAGCTGTTGGACTGACACAAGGATCAATAATACCAAAATCTTGACTTTTATTGTTTTCAGATGAATGTTCCACTTTGGTAATTGGCAGTGGATATTTTCTAGGTCTGCCCCTCGGTCTTTTCACATGTGGTTCAGAGTGATCATCAGGAGGTGCGATGGTTCTCTTTCTTGGTCTCCCTCTTTGTTTTGATGAATTTGATGAAACCATTGGCTGATGAAGATGTGCCTCTTCAAAGGGTGCTAGGAGACACCAAACTTGAATTATACCTCTCCCAATCAATGGCATACCAATTTTATGATAAGAAGAACCAGGAGGGTGAGCAGCAACAGCAAGATACTGTAATGGATAAAAGACATGGAAAGTAAGATGATCAGCTGTAACTAACTTGTAACTCATAATATTTTTAAATAGAAGTCATAAAATGAACATGGTACTACTTTTATATATTAAACATTCAATTTAATGATGCAATTAACCTTGATGCAAAGATGCCCTCGAGAAAAGTAATCCCTTGGGTTATTTTTCTTAGACATGCTTTATCTCAGCAAAAGGATGAAGGAATAAAAGCAAATAATAAACAGACCTCTTCTCGTTCTCCAATGCAACAGCAAATATCAGTATAGAACCAGCAATGTTGAACCAGATTTCTTGCTTTGCAATTTTATGAGTAGAAAAAATATGAGAAATTTTACTTCCATTCCTGTTAACATCTAAGTGTCTAACAATTGGAAATAGGTCCAAAAATAAAATGTGTCTAATAAAAGTAAACATGGGGAGTACTGCAAGAGATGTCTGGATGGGTTCTAAAATACATGTCACCACAAAGTATGCAGCTCAGTGAAATGTTGGCTCATTGACACATGGCTGAAAATCACTCATCATAATCACAGATAGTGCCATCCAACAAAGCATTTTTTCTACATATTTGGATAACAAGTCAGATATTGGAAGACCAAGTGATGCTGATACATAAATTCTGTTGAAACCGCAACAAGAGAATCACTAATTTCAGGATTATCATAGTTATAACCTCACAATTTATAGGAGAATAAGGCTTGTCATCACACAATCTTGGGCACCAGTCCAATGCCCAAACATTGCCCCCAGCAAATAAAATGAAATCTGAGCTGCAACAGTCAAAAAACAATTTTACATGATTTAATCAGAATGGCTTTATAGAGTCAAAAAAATGGTGTATATTCATGTTTCATAAGTTTATCTATATTGCCAAATGGTCTGTTTACAGGTCCATTGGCACTTATAGCAAACTAGCTACCTTTGAATTGCCAAAGAGCTAAAATAAAACATAAGCAGACCTTTGGATCATAACTCCTAATATCATGAAACTACAAGTGTAACCTATCTCCACTAACAGTACAACCTTTAGTGAATACTATGGGGGGAAAACAAGATAGCAAGATAAGTATATTCTAGAATATTACTGGAGAGAATTCAAGAAATAGTACCTATCCATATTATCCTTCCCATCTTCTAGGTGTGTGATCTGCATTAATTCACACTTATTTGTGATAATGTGACCAAAGGAATAAGAGATAATATTATAAATGAATCACATTCAGCTGAAATGCACAAAATTTAGCCTCAGACCTTAGAAAGGCAACAAACACAGTTGAATCTCACTAACCTCAGGAACAGATGCAGATGAGAACTGTGGTAAGTTTAGCTTGTGTGTCTCAACCCTGGATGGAGTTGATCTGGCATCGCAAGTGAAACTAACATCTTTTGGCTCATAAGAGAAGTGCCTCCATTCTCTGAATATATCAAATAACTTGCAGATTAGGCATTGAATACAAATATTGAAATAAAAATAAAACAGAAACAGTCATATTAGACAAATAAAAAATAGTTTGTGAGTTCCATTTGATTGATGCTCAGAAGTCAGAATGTAAGCCCTGTAACTTTCCACAATTTGATATGATTGGTACTAAAAAAGAGTAATCTTTATGTGCTTATTTAAGTGAGTTGAAGTTGAACAGGGTGAAACTAAAATTGGCCCATCTACACTAAGTCAAGGAAAGTGGCCTAATGCTACAACTAGTCTAGGTACATTTTGATTAATGCAGATGGTTTATCTTAACAAAATGCCAATGGTTTATAATAAATGCAGATAGCTTATCTTATATGAACAGCTAATAATAGATGTTTGCCACATTTGGATAAAAACCAATGCATTGCACTAGAGACATGAGTATACTTGATAATCTGGAAATTTTAGATGGTATTTATGCAAATTCAAAAGAGGCATGGAAAACCAATAATATGGCACGTTGAAAACTATGCAGATCCAATTGCTGCAAATCTGCGTACAGTGAGATGACTGATAAAAAGCTAAGGCTATGAGTAGCCCAGTAAGGTATTGTTCTGATCGCATTAAAAGTGCCCTAGTGTTGTTGTACTTAATCAAAGAACCAACAAAAATTATGCATTAGAACCTAAGGAAGCCACGACCTACAGGCAAGAACATGACCAGTTAGACAGTCGCAATGGCTACGCCAAATGAATTCTAGTGGCCGCGGCAGTGAACTGATGACAAAGCATTCCTATGACAACTGTTATTTTCTGTGTGTAGTGGTGATATCATAGGATCGTAATTCACAAACTCCAATAAATTCGCCCACACTGTGGCACATAAGCCAATTAAAATATTGAAGTGGGCTCACATGCCAATAAGAATTTCCCATTCCAAATATCCACAAAAAAAATGCAGCTGTTCTCTTCGACACCATGACTAAAAAGTTTCACTGTTAAATGCTATTAAAAACAAGTTTGCCAACGCCGCCCTAGGTTAATATGCCAGCGACCAAAAGTTGCCAATTATGCGAGGTGATTCGGTACCGGAGTATACGGGGCAAGGAGCGAGTTTTTCACCTGAGGAACGTTATTGAGGAAGCCAGTCGCTCGACTTCGGCATCAGGGAAGTCGGGCTCGGGCTCTCCGGCAGTGAGAACCGAGATGGCGCGCACAGTTCTGGAGAAAGCATCCGGCGATTCGTCAAATAGGCAGACCTCGACGCCGTACTTAGCCTCCTCTCCTCCAGTAGGGGACGGCGCCGCCGTACTTTCCGGCGGCGCAGCCATCTCGGCGACGCAAGCAGCGAGAGCTCAATCTAGGGCTTGAGCCGCGGGAAACGAGATTATATGGGGGATCGGCCCAATTAGGCCTGGTTTGGGTCGAGAAGCGAGAGCTCTATCTAGGGCTTGAGCCCGCGCGAACAGAGTATCTGGAGGATATCTCGGCCCAAACGAACAACCAAAGACCACGCCGAGTCTCCGATTCGGTGGAGAGCAACACCGGGAGGCGGAGGCGGAGGCGGAGGCGGACTCCGACACGCGGTGCCGCGGTGACCCAGGATAGCAAGCCCCAGGCGACGGAGACGGCGAGCAGACACGAGGAGCTCAGTCTCGTAGCAGCAGCCGCGCGCTGCTCGCGCCGACCGGGACTTATCGAGATGCCGTCGCTAGAGTTGGGGGGAGGAAGGAGTGGCCCACTTCAGGGTTCAACTTTCAAGGGAGAGATCCCGTCGCGGCGTCGCCGGAGTCGGAGGAGTAGGCAAGCCGCAGGAGGCGGCGGCGACTGACGTCACGTCCCCGACCCGAATCCCGACCTGGGCTGCCGGGCAAGCGCGTCATTTTCTAACCGGTGGAACGGCGCGTATCCAGCCGGGACTCGGGGAGGCCGGGATAGCATGTAATTTTTTTAAAACAATCTATTTTTAAAAATAAATTTCAAATTTAGTACACCAATTTAAAAAAATACAAAAAATGACCATATTATTTAAAAAAAATCGGGAAAGCCTTGTCACTCGGGCAAGCTTCCAAATAGGCCTTCACTGTGGGCCGGGAAGTTTAATCTGGCCGTTCGTCACGCCTCTGTCTGGACCTTAGAAAGTTATGGGCCTAGAATATTCCATCTTTTTCAATGAAAAAGCTGCAATACTGAGGAGTTACTGACTACTAAAAATAAAAAAGAGCTTATACTAACTACTACTTGAGACCAGGTTTGGTCGTTACCCAAGTCCCATCCTGGAGGAGCTCATCATCAACACTCGGCACTCGCATCATCACAACGGAGGGAATCTTTCCACAATATGCTAGCCAGAGTGGCCTTTCGTCAACATACAAAGTCACCATTAGCGATCTTGTATTAAAAAGGATAGCCACTAACACCAACGTGCTCCCCCTTTTCCGCCACTACAGTACCTCACGCACACAGACAGCATTCAAACCAACCACCTAGTTCCTTTCCGCCCGGACGCGCGCACACCTGAACCCCCTCGTTCCGGTGGGCGGCCAGACGATCTCCGCCGCGCGAGTGCCGGGTGATTCGATCGGGACCGATGCTCCCGTGCACTAGCAAGCTGCTGCGTTGCCGGCCGGGTGGCCCGTCTCTCGCGCGACGTGACGTGACGCGGCGCGGTCGTGGCGTGCGTGCGTGCGCTGAATCTTCCGTTGGATTTCGACGACGTGCGTGTCGTGTGCTCCCCGGCCGGTGGGACGTGGGAGTAGCCGTGGCGCCTCATGCACGAGCCGTGGCGCATCGATCCGTCACGAGATCTGACGGATCGAATGGCAGTAGGGAAAGCGTGCCATGAGTTGTCGAAACTACCTACGTGATGAATGAAGAGAGTTGTCGCGCTTGTGGTACGGCAAAGTGTAAGTACGAGGCAGGACCAGTCGTTGACAGCGCATTAGGATGTGACGCTGTGACCCCTCTCACGTCATGGTCACTGTGACTGTGCAAAATAAAGAGGGGGCGCCATTGGCCCAGGTGGTGCCAGGCTACAAGGGGTACCCAGAACGCGTTAGGTAGTGGAGTTAACGGCACTCGTCGACTGAACCAGCTTCGACAGGGCACAGTCGAACACACGAGAACAACGAGACTCCTATGATATGACACATGTTACAGTGTTTTGATGCCAATGAGACAGTGCATGTGATATTCCACTCTCTGCTACTCAGCCAGACTGTCACGAGGGGCGGCTTTTCCTGCTCAAAGTTGCAACCACTAAACAAAAGAACATAATCACAATGGGCCGGGAATGCCTACGTAATCCCATCGTCAATTCGTCATGCACGCAGGACCTCCTTTACTACCGCTCGAACGTGAAAAATGCAACGACGTCGTCATCAGGCAAGTGCACGGCAGGGAACATTATTCAACCAATGCAACAAACTTAAACCCAATGCAAGATGCCAAGATGTGATGGCTTCTTTAACCCCATAGATATGATTCCCCATTCAAAAACCTCTTGCATAAACAATTTATTAGACGGGATATTTCAGCCATCTGGACGCCGCTCGGATCGGAAGCAGCTTGGAATTTGCCTAGCTAGTTTAAACTGTTCATGTGGACGGAGAAATGCTCCCACTTGGCCGCTTCGCCTATCTTTTACTGTCTTTTTGTGTCCTTGCCATGCCTGCTCTGCTGACTGGTTGCAAAAGAAAACGTGCGCCCGGGCTTCTTGCAGGCTTGCAGCAGCTGCTACTCTGCTAGTACCACGTACTAGTTTAATGGCCCTTGGTTGGCCACAGGCCCGGACGAGGAGCACGTTGGGACGGCAGTGAAGGACCACGGAGAGATGCTCACAAGACCCCCATTAATTAGGTCACGTTTGTTTTAGAATTATAATAATTCATCTAATTAAAAATGTAAACAAGCATATAGCTTGTAGTGCTCATTTGTTATAGTCTATACCATAGATTAATAGATTATAGGGGTAAAAGTGTATTGTCGGTGTAAAAGTTTATATTAACAAGTTCAATTAGTTTGGAAGGACTTGCTTGGAAACGAGGTGATGTTTGTATTGGTTCATGTCTTTGAAAAGGATAATAACTTTAGGTCTAGTTCAAAGTATATGCTCAAGTTGTTATTACATTGAAAGGACATGTATTTATAGAAAAGAATACAACATGAATGTACTATTTTAATCTCTAATTGCAACCATTAATGTGGACTCTGTACACAATACTTCGTAGGGTAAAATACTAAACTCAAGTGTAAACTCACTCGAAAAAATATCTTGTCGTATATCGCGACAAGCCTTCGGAGTAAGATACACCCGAAGAGGAGAGAGGATCCTTCAACTTCGATGAACGCTTCGTAAGGGAAAAATTTATATGGACGATAGGTGCACGGAGCGGCGTGTGCGACCCTACTCCGATGGATGCCACGTGGAAGCCGGTTCCATCGGACGGCTTGCATCCACGACGCTGTCGTCTGACACCGCTGCCCCGACGCCGCCAAAGCCCTCGCCCCGATGTCGCCGCTTGACACCACCGGACGCCGCCCTGACGACGTTGGGGCGGGCCGCCTCACGCTGTTGAAGCCACTGATGCGTCGGGGCTCTCACGTGGCATCCATCGACGTGGAGGCGGACACGGCGCTTCGCGTACCCATCGCCCATACAATTTATGTCCTTTATAAACCTTTATAGGCCACTTCAAACCTCTAGCCCTTTGAATACTGTATTTCTAGCTCTGAAGTATACTCCTGAATACAATATTTAATTATAAGTATGATGAGTTTATTTTCCCTCAAATATAAATGCCATAAGTATTTGTAACTCATATTATAATAATATAGTAAATTGCTGCAACTAACTTTTTTTAGTTTATTACTCTAAAAACACTAGCATGTTAATTGCACATTGGTAAAATTTACTATTCGTCACACGTATATATAAGCCTTAATCCCTCTCTATCCGAATACTTTATTCTAAATTCGTCTCTTTTGTCATCCAAACACAATAATTCAAATTATCAATAACCCAGACTAACAAAAATCTCATCTCACAGCTTGTTTTCATTTGCTTTGTATTATTATAAATCAATTTATTATAGTTGTCTTTCAATCTTATCGACTATCCCGGTCACCAGTTTAGGCAACCGGATCTAACGCCGGCCGACGAGCTGAGCACATGTGCGCCGCGTTGGTTCTTCCTTCCGAGACCCACCCCGACCAAGAATCGGCACCTGTTTATGTCCCAGAAAGCTTGCTCCTTGCATACTACACTCGTAGCTACCTCCCAGATTCTGTGCCACGGCTCGCATTTTCTTTCCTCCGGTTTTACGCCACTTACTAGCTCCAACGACGACGACGACGACACAGTTGCCGCCAGGAATGGCATCCGTTCCATCTATGTCCGTATATATGATCTGTTCAAGTTAGAATATGATCCATATTTCAGTATTCATTATATCTGGATTCGTTTAATTTAGGACAAGTTAAAAATATGTATCTCTCGTTTACATCTGTTTTGCTGAGCAGAGGAGTCGCGCGTAACGCGCGATTTGATCTGATAAGTTCGATCGCGATCGATGACTCGAGGAATAATCTAGCGTTCCATCTCAAGTGGAGGCAAACGATTAGTCGTCCAGCATCAGCTGCTTGGAGCAAGGTGCTGCCAAGTGCCAACGCACTCGCGTGTGGTCACGGAATCATCTTCGATCATAATCGACAGCTACTACTCGAGGTCTCGAGCAGAAGCGCGTGAATGCATGCAACCTAATTAATATTCGTTCGAATGAAGCACCGAGGAACGAATCGTGATGACATGAAGAGCTGTTTGTTGTACAATTAAATTGGTGGGATGTACCCTCTCACACGTGCTCGCCGGCGGCGTACTCGCACCGGCAAGCCTCCGGCGAACGTGGCGGTCAGGCCCGGCGCGAACTTGGGCCGCCTCGAGCTCCGCGCGATCGACTCGATGTCGAAGCTCTGAACGACGGCGACGATGACGGCCTTCATCTCCATGAGGGCCATCTCTTTGCCGACGCAGACGCGAACGCCGGCCTGGAAGACTGGGTATCGGTACGGGCTCACCGGGACGAACCGGCCGTCCCGGAGCCACCGCTCCGGCCGGAACTCGAGGCAGTCGAGACCCCATATGGACTCCATCCGGCCCATGGCGTAAGCGTGGTAGGTCACCCGGGTGCCCTTCCTGACGACCGTGCCGTCCGGAAGCACATCGTCGCCTGCGGCAAACTTGGAATCGAACTGCACCGGCGGGAACAGCCTCATGCTCTCGTACAGAGCGGCGTGCACATAGTGCATGTCCTTGAGCTTGTCGAATGTGGCGGCCACGGGTCGGTCGCCGTCGCCTGTGACGCGGGCGACCTCTTCCCGGATTGCGTCTGCGACCTCCGGGTGATCGGAGAGGAGCAAGAAGAAGGCGGTGAGCGCCGAGGAGATGGTGTCCCTGCCGGCGAGCATGAAGCTGACGACGATGTCACGGAGGTACTTATCGTCGTCGATGGAGCCCATGAAGCGTGATAGGAGATCGCTACCGGAGGCAGCGCCGCCAAGCTTCCGCCTTTGCCGGATGACCTCCGCCGCGAGCGCGTCCACCAAACGGACGGCGTCCCTGAGCTTCCTTTCGTCCCCGACGTTCAACAACCGCTTCAGCCTCCAGATAATCTGCATGGGCACGGTCGCGCGCCGCGCAGAGAGAGTCGACGCCGTGTCGAACGCTTCCACGAGCGCCGATACCGGCATCGACAGTTCGAGGCAACCAGGATCGAGGCCAAACGAGATCTTGCATATGTTGTCGAAGGCGAAGCGGCGGAACACGTCTTGCAGGTCGAACACCCTGCCGTCGCCCTCGCGGGAAGCAGAGTGAAGCAGAGGAATGAGGCGGCACCTCAGCTCGGAGGCCACAACACGCGCCGCGAAAGAGCGGAGCGCAGGAGACGCGAGCTCGGCCGCGGCGAGCTTACGCTGGAATAGCCACGCGTCTCCGTCGACGTTAAATATGCCGCGGCCGAGGAAGTCGGCGAGGATGGCGGAGAACGGCGCTCCCTTGGGGTAGTTGTCAAAGCGGGCGCGGAGCATGTGGTCGACGGTGACCGGGTTGGCGGTGAGCACGTTCCGGAGGACGTGCACGTGCACGGTCTGCTCCGGAGAGGTGCGCAGCAGGTAGGCGTACCAGTCGCAGAGGTTGTCGAACTCGCCGGCCCACGACGCCGACAGGTAAGCCTCGCACACCGGGCAGTCGCACCACCACGGTGGGCGCAATCGCACCACAGCCAGGAGCGCGGCGAGGGCCACCGTGCACGCCGAGAACACGAAGAAGACGGCGGCCACGTGCGGCTGCATCGAGCTCGCCAAGGCCTCCGCCGCTCCATGCAACGCCTCTGCCTCGGCGCCCATGGAGACGAGACGAGCTGCCTCTGATGCTCTCTGCTCGCGTCAGTGGCTCAGTGCGTGTGTGCGTGGTGCGCGCGGGCTCTGATACGCGCGTGCGCGTTTGCTGGTGTCGTGCCGTCGTCCCCGGACGATGCCATTTTATACTAGCGGGCCGTCCCGTCACCCGCGCCAAGGACGGTCATGGTGGTATTGGTATATATGAGAGGTCGCCAGTCACGTTGGTGTGTGCGAGCGCAGTGGCGTTTTGACCGCTCAATCGCTCAGGTCAGGTAGGCCCAATGAGCACGTTCTTATTCTCATCTTCTCCGGTTGCTTCCATGTTTTGATTCACTCTCCTCTCCAACTGATGTCTCTTCATTTTTCTTGCGATCCAAATATTTTGAAAAAAATGTTCCAACTTGTAGAAACCAAATTTTAACGTACCGTTTATCATTTTATCTCGGTATTTTTGACGGTTTAAATGGCATGCAAGGAACATTCGCTAGAAGCATTAAAACCCGTTCCAGAGGTGTAGCATGTGCCTTGATCTGCATGGCCGTGGCCACGGCCCACGGCGACGGTGGGGTTTTACCCGACCGCGTCGTAAATCTGTCCAGCCCCGCCGGGAACTGGGAGGATGAGCTCGCGGAAGAAACAAGAAAACACACGCATTCCTACTTTGGCCAGTTATTGATTGCACTTCGCTAGCTGCAGCCTGAGCCTTCCGCCCCACCGCCGCACATGATGCAAATACACCGTACAGTAGACACCCCGTCCTACGTGACGATCTTGGGGGTAAATAAAGTTTAGTCAGTGTCAATTTTTTTAATGATTAAACATGAATTAATTATAAAAATGATTGTAGAATTGGAGAATTATTCGCGAGAGAAATTTATTAAGTCTAATTAATTTATAATTATCAAATATTTACTGTAACATCACATTGTCAAATTATAGCGTAATTAGGTTTAATAGATTCATCTTGTAAATAATTCACTGATTATGAATAGATTTAATAAATAATCTTTATTTAATATTTCAAAACAGCAGCCCCGGCGGTGGAGGAAACCTTCGACGACTCTGATAATCAAGGGTAAAGGAGACTGGATGGAAAACTATAATCAATCGTCTAATCTTTTTGGATGGGTTGTCAGGGCTAAAGATCACAGTTCTCCAGGAATAATAGGTGATCACTTAAGAAAAAAGGGTGACTTTAAGGCCACCAATGATCTTGAGAAGATGATGGGATAAAGGGAACAGTTGCTCAAGAAATATAATGAAAATTTGCTTTTTACTATCTTATATATTTCATTAAGGTCTATTTGTCTCGTAATCAGTTATTATGGTCTACCTGTCAGTTATACTTTTGTGTATACTCTTGCCTACCTCTTAGTTATTCTGTTGTGCAAACTACGCTATTTTATTATGCACTCTCAACACATGATATGTTGTCTTGCTGTTTCATTATCCATACTTTACAACTATAATGCTAAAATTCCTAAATGGTCAATTCTCCTCAGAGTTTATATGTACATTTCTTCTGCCATTTTTGGAACTCACATAAGATTTGTACGTCTTTGTATTAAACAAAGAATAAGTTTACTAAAAGGAACTATTGCATATGGGTACCCCCATGTGTCCACATTCATAATCCATAAGCATCATAGCATGCATGAAGATAACAATAAAACTCTAGTGCTATTCCTACCTACTAGAGCTAGATTAAGCTCCATGTAATTCTCTAGACTCTAATGCACTTTGCTCCTACATGATCACAACCAACCTAGATCAATATGGGGATCTGTAGTATTGTCTGATCCTCATTTTTCAAAAACTTGTATTATATGTAATTCCTTTGGTTTTGTTGTATGCATGTACCTCTTAAGACTTACTTGGTCAACAAACATTGGTTATATGTACAAGACAAAAGAGACCAAAACAAATGGATGGAGGGTCACAACCCTGGAAAGAACAAAGGCAATGGTGCCAAGCAACATAAGGCTCCTGTAAGTGAAGCATCTCTGTAGCTGTTCTCACTCTTTATTTCCTATCCACGTTCACTTGAACCATAGTCTTGGACAGTTGTTGCAGAGCCGCAATCTCTTCCAAACAAAGACGAGAAGTCTGTGTTGCCCTGGATGGTTGTTTTAGTTAATGTGCCTACTGAATGAAAGGATGGACGCCAAGTTGGACACAGTGGAAATCGTTTGAAGAAGCAATTATCATGATTTTGCCTACTGAAGGTCATTCCATTGTGTAATTTTAGAGGGCATACAGGGAATGCTGTTGTTGAGTTTGGAAAAGATTGGAATAATTTCAGAAATGCACTTGCCTTTGAAAAATTCTTGGAGGAAGGAGGATATGGAAGGGGAGTGAAAGGAAAACCATAATCAAGGGTCTAATCTTCTTTTTGGATTGGTTGTTAGGGCTGAAGATCACAATTCTCTAGGAATAATAGGTGACCACTTAAGAAAAAAAGGTGACTTGAAGGTAGAGCTCGGACTTGGGCCGGATTTTTTTGGGTCGGCTCAAAGCACGGAGGTCAGGCCCATGCGAAGCACGGCCCGATACGGCACCTAGATGGGCTGGGCCGACACGGTCAGTATAAGGGCCAGACCTAGGCCTAGAGGTTAGGTCCGATGGGCGGCCTGGGTACGGCCCGTGATGTGGTTCGTGCCTAGGCCGACCCGGCCCTGAAAAGGCCCGTAGAGCGTAGATTGGGTCATCGGAGTGTTGTGTAGCGTGCTGGTTCTTGTGCGTGAGAAAAGTGTCGGGACATTAGTGCAGTACACTAGTACAAGAGAGTGGAAATCGTTTGAAAGATCAATTATCACGCTTTTGCCCACTTAAGGTCATTTCATTGTGGAATTTTAGAGGTCATATAGGGAATGTTGTTGTTGAGTTTGGAAAAGATTGGAATGGTTTAAGAAATGCACTTGCCTTTGAAAAATACTTAAAGGAAGGAGGATTTTGTAAAGGGGACTGTAAGGAAAACCATAATCAAGGGTCTAATCATTTTAGATAGGTTGTCAGGGCTAAAGATCACAGTTCTTCAGGAATAATAGGTGACCACATAAGAAAAAAGGGTGACTTAAAGGCCACCAATGATCTTGAGTAGATGATGGAACAAAGGGAACTGCTGCTGCTCTAGAAATATAATGAAGGTTTACTTTTTTTACTATCTTATGTCTTTCATTAAGGTCTATTTGTTTCGTAATCAGTTATTATGGTCTACTTGTCAGTTATTCTTTTGTGTATACTCTTGTTTACCTCTCAGTTATTTTGTTGTGCAAACTCAGCTATTTTAATCTACACTCTCAACACATGATATGTTGTCTTGATGTTTCGTGATCCATACTTTGCATCTATGATGCTAAAATTCCTAAATGGTCAACTCTCCTCAGAGTTTAAATGTACATTCTTCTGCCATTTTTGGAACTCACATGATATCTGTACGTCTTTGTATTAAACAAATAACTAGTTTGCTAAAAGGAACAGTTGAAGATGAGTACCCCATGTGTCCACAATCTTAATCAATAAGCATTATAGCATGCATGGAGATAACAATAAAACTCTACTGCCATCCCTACCTGGTAGAGCTAGATTAAGATCTATGTAATTCTCTAGACTCTAATGCACTTTGCTCTTGCTTGATCACAACCAGCCTTGATCAATATGGGGATCTGTAGTACTATCTGATCCTCATTTTTCAAAAACTTTTATTATATGTAATTCCTTTGGTTTTGTTGTATGCTTGTATCTCTTAAGACTTACCTAGTCAGCAAACATTGGTTATATGTACAAGACAGAAGAGACCAACACCAATGGATGGAGGGTAACAACCCTATAAAGAACAAAGGCAATGGTGCCAAGCAACACAAAGCTCCTGTAAGTGAAGCATCTCTACAGCTGTTCTCACCCTTTATTTCCTATCCAGGTTCACTTAAACCACAGTCTTGGACTGTTGTTGCGGAGCCGCAATCTCTTCCAAACAAAAACGAGAAGTCTGTGTGGCCCTAGATGGTTGTTCTAGTTAATGTGCCTACTGAATGGAAGGATGGGCGTCAAGTTGGACACAGTGGAAATCGTTTGAAGAAGCAATTGTCACGCTTTTTCCCACTTAAGGTCATTCCATTGTGGAATTTTAGAGGTTATACAAGGAATGTTGTTGTTGAGTTTGGAAAAGATTGGAATGGTTTCAGAAATGGACTTGACTTTGAAAATTACTTGGAGGCACGAGGATATGGTAAAGGAGATTAGAAGGAAAACCATAATGAATGGTCTAATCATTTTGGATGGGTTGCCAAGGCTGAAGATCACAGTTCTCCAGGAATAATAGGTGACCACTTAAGAAAAAAGGGTGACTTGAAGGCCACCAATGATCTTGAGTAGATGATGGGACAAAGGGAACTGCTGCTCTAGAAATATAATGAAGGTTTGCTTTTTTAGTTATCTTATGTCTTTCATTAAGGTATATTTGTACCGTAATCAGTTATTATGACCTACCTCTTACTTATTCTTTTGTGTATACTCTTATCTACCTCTCAGTTATTCTGTTGTGCAAACTCATCTATTTTATTCTACACTCACAAAACATGATATGTTGTCTTGCTGTTGCATGATCCATACTTTGCAACTATGATGATAAAATTCCTAAATGGTCAACTCTCGTAAGAGTTTAAATGTACATTTTTCTACCATTTTTGGAACTCACATGATATATGTATGTCTTTGTATTAAAAAAGAATAAGTTTGCTAAAAGGAACTATTGTCGATGGGTACCCCCATATGTCCACAGTCCTAATCAATAAGCATTATAGCATGTATGAAGATAACAATAAAACTCTACTGTTATCTCTATCTGCTAGAGCTAGATTAAGATCTATGTAATTCTCTAAACTTTAATGCACTTTGCTCCTGCTTGATCACAACCATCCTTGATCAATATGAGGATCTACAGTACTGTCTAATCATTATTTTTCAAAAACTTGTATTATATGTAATTCCTTTGGTTTTTCTGTATGTCTTACCTCTTAAGACTTACCTGGTCAGCAAACATTGGTTATATGTAGAAGACAAAAGAGGCCAACACCAATGGTTGGAGGGTCACAACCCTGGAAAGAACAAAGGCAATGGTGCCAAGCAACAAAAAGCTCCTGTAAGTGAAGCATCTCTGCAACTGTTCTTACTCTTTATTTCCTATCCAGGTTCACTTAAAACACAGTCTTGGATAGTTATTGCGGAGCCGCAATATCTTCCAAAGTAAGACGAGAAGTCTGTGTGGCCCTGAATGGTTGTTCTAGTTAATGTGCCTACTGAATGGAAGGATAGACACCAAGTTGGACACAGTGGAAATCGTTTGTGTAACACCCCAAATTTTCAAAGCAATAAAAATATTATTGAATTCAATTTATTGAAATTATTATTTCAGAAAATACTTTTAAATCCCTTTTATACCCTTTTGAACTACAACATAGAGTAGATGACCAATTCAGGAGGTGAAACTTTTTGTATATGATCCTAAGACCAAAATATAATTTTGAGAATTTTTATAAATTTTTACCAGCCTTGGAAGTAGCCCTAATATTTTAACCCATTTTCTGGAATTATTTTTATTCAGAAAAGTATTAGAACAGTAATGGGCTCCTCTCCCTCCCTTCTCTCTCTCCCGGCCGGCCCAGCCCGTTACCGCGCCCGCCTTAGACTGACACATGGACCCCACCTGTCGGCGCCGAATTTTTCCCCTCGCGCGCGAACCCGACACCTCGGCCCCACCCGTCAGTCGCCACCCTCGCCCGCTCGCGCTCACTGGTCAGTGGCCCCCGCGTGTCAGATCCGTCTTCAACCCCGCGCCGTCGCCCCCAAATCGCGCCGGCCGACGACCTCGCCCTCGGATTCGCCTCGCCGACGCGTCCCCCATTAAATTGCCGCCATAACTCGGTCCCCCGCGTCGCGCCGACCGTTTCCCCGCTTTAACCCTCGCGTTTATGCCACGGGATCGCCGCTCCGCGTGCATGGCCGAGCCATCGCCGGCGAGTAAAGGCCCTCGGCCGGTTTCCTTGCATGCGAGCCCTCCCCGGCGCCCTATTTAAGCCCCCAGCCTGAGCCGCGTCCGACCCCCACGCTTAATCGCCTCGAGGACGAACAGAGCACTCGCATTTCGCTTTTTAGCGCACACCCTCTGATTCACCTCCGGCCACCGCTCGCCGTCGCACCAGACCACCTCCGCCCGTGCCTCCGCCACCAACGTGACCGCGAGGACGACCCCGACCTCGGCCACCCCTCCGCCGACGTCGAACCCCGCCGGATCGCCGTCGCCGCCAAGGACCCGAACGCCTCCACCGCCTACGCTCGTCGCCGGCCTCACTCCGTCGACCCCGGACCACCGCAACGGTACCCTTTTGTTCCCCTCGGTACCCCCTTTCCGTTTTTAGCCCTAGCTAGACTAGATAGCCCTCGACCTCACCGGAATCGCTCGCCGTCGTATCACCGGAGTCGGGGAAGAAGGGGTACTTTACCCCCCGACACGCACTGTGCCGGATTCAATCCTGGCCGTGCGATCCAGATCCAACGCTTGGGTTAAATCATCTGTTCGGTTTAATCCTGGCCGTCGGATCTGAGTGAAGCGGTACGGTGCGATCTCGTGCGTCCATCTGTATTTAAAACCCGCGTTAAATCCCGTGCGTCCACGTGGTACCGGTTCGAACGTTTTAATCCTGGCCGTCCATCGCGACTTACGCGTCCCGCCTCGCCCTCGCGCGTCGGATCTGGATCCGACGGTCCAGATCGACCCGGCGCACGCGCACAGTGCGCGGGTTCACCGTGGGCCTGGCTCACCGTGGACCCGAGAGGTTTAAAATTTGAAAATAAATTCCAGAAATGCTTTTAAACTTGAAAATTCATATCTAATGCATTTGAACTCTAAAAATTACCATTCCAATTTCAGAAAATTCATAAAATTATTCTCTACATGTTTAGGCAATAAGAACAGTAGGTTTACTTTGACATTTTCATGTTTATTTAAATAAGTATTCAAATGCCCTTAGGATTTAAATGTAAATTTAAATATTTAAATTCCAGAAAATTTATATAATTGTCCCTTTCTGTTTAAACACTAAAACCACTGAGTTTTCCCTGAATCATTTATATTAAATTGATTAGAAAACTTAATGTAGTATTATACACACTTAGAAACCCTTTTTATGAAAAACAATAATTCATTTAGATTCACTTTAAATTAATGGAGAAATAAATTGCAGAACTTTAATCTTTGAATTTATTTTATTTATAATCAAACCAACTTAAACTTACGTGTTTATAATGTAATGTTATATTGTTTGATTGGATGTTGTGTTCTTTTTATTCTACTTTATATTAAAAAGACTACGACGTCGCCGAGGAGCCGGAGTACTTCCCCGAAGTCCCTCCCTCTCCCTTTGCTGAACAAGGCAAGTCACCAAACAATTCTTTTGAGCATATTGAACCCATGTCTGAATTGACTATCGCTAAAATACATAGGTTATGTACATGCATTAGTCAAATGAACCCTTACATTATATTTATTTAGGATCCCCCGACCTTGATGTGCAACCCAAGCCATGCTATCTCGCCGAACCTCCTTGTCACCATATGATCAATGATATTAGCTAGTGTCCAATGTATTGACACGGCCGCTATAGGATAAAAATGAGTCGTAGCAAAATGATTCCATTATATGATCCCCGTTACTTCTTATCCTTGGAAATTCTGTTGGTGATGAGTCATGGTTGTGAGTGTATGCATGGTGGGTTCCGGGTGCAAGCTAGGGCATTGGTCAGTCGCACCCGGGGCACTATAAGGACCGGTCTGAGGGATCCGTTGCAATACACTTACGTACTAACCACAAGTCTAGTGGGTAAGTCCTAACTAAGGTATGGGTTGTTCCAAACCGAAGCCACCACTTGGAGATGGGTCAAGTTGCACCTGCGGGTGACTTGTACCAATGTGGCGCAAAAGGGGGTGCGACGTTAGCCGGGATGCGGCCCGGCGCGCCGGCGAAACCTAGAGCGGGTGGTTATCGCTTGGAACATCTCATATTGAGGTTTTGGCACGAGTTCCCGTGAAATGGGTCATCTCGTTGAGATGAGTGCGTGCCTTGTGGGTACAGTAGTACATCTCTGATCAGAGTCTTCAATCTTTTCGAAAAGCCGAGCCCACGGTCAAGGGCGGGTTGCGTGACATCCCCCAGTTAGTTTACTTGGAATATGTATGTGCATGATGGATTGACATGTAAGGACCGTTGTGCGAGGAGGTAAAACGTACTCCTCGAGTTAGTTGATGTTGATGATACTCATATTTACTTTCCGCATGATTAAAACATGATTACACTAAATGCCATAACTGCAATCGCTTTATTCCGCATTGTTAGCCTTATCCTTCCTTGTTTATTATCCTGCATTATTATTTGCATTTGCGGTGGCTTGTTGAGTACTTTTTGTACTCATACCCGTTGGACCCCACAGAGGATGCATATCTTGAAGACGGTCTGGAGTAGCAACCCAGTCAAGAAGAAAAATCCTGGAGAAGAAGTTCGTCATGCCGTTTTCTAATTATTTTACTCTACTGTTTTATTGAAACCATGATGTAATAAATATGGTCTGCGTACCATGAACAATGTCGTATGTACGGTTGTCGCATGATGAACCTCTTGTATTATTGTTTTTCTTATGAAATTCAATAATGTCTCGATTTGTTAAATCGGGGCGCTACAAGATGGTATCAGAGCCGACTTGACTGTAGGAAGCCAAACAGACCCGCCTAGCCATTAAGCCATAGGAAATTATTTCTTGAAAATCTACTTCATAAACTTTGTTCCTCTCCTCGCTTTTATTCAACTTGCTGTTTTGTAGATGCCAGTCTACCAAGTTCACAGTTACTGCCGCCACTATGAGGGCTTCGTCCGGGAGCTCCGCATGATGCTCACCTTCCTCGGGTTCCTCTTCGAACCCGAATTTCAAGGAGTCTACCCCGACGAGTTCGCCGGGCCTTGCGACGTCTCCCTCACCGTCCATGGCTCCGGAGAACATCTGCCGCCCTACACCACCGCACTTGGAGGCCCGACTTTCGACGTCGCGTGCCAACGAGTCGCCCTCCAGGCCCTCATGGAGCTGAGGATGATCTACGACGATCGTCTTCAGAACTCATCCTTCCGGCTTGTGCCGAAGCGTACTCCCGGAGCCCACCGTAGTATCTACCTCGGAGTTCACTCCGTGCGTGATCCGGTCATGGCTCGGCAGTCGCGTCTTCTGCAGGCCATGGATGATCTCCACACCGAGGCGGTGCTCGACGCCGACGAGCACCATGAGGCGGTTGCGTTTCTTCGTGAAGAAACGAAGAACCTGATCCAGCAGAACGGCGAGCTGCAGCGCAAGATCATGGAGCTGCAGAAGGACATCGCGGAGATGGTTCCTCTTCTTCCAAGGAAGAAGAAGCCTATCCGTGAGCCCCTCCCTCGCCCCAAGAGGATCCCGCCACGACCCTCCCCCGCCAGGCCTTCCACCAGCGCCCCTACACCACGCCCCGGCCTCGTCTCCGACTCCATCCTCGAGAATTTTCTCGAGCCCACCATCTCTCTGGAGCCGCGCGCTCGTGGTTCCGAGAGCACGGAGACCGCCTCCGGTGGCGAGTAGGCGTTAGGAGACGCTAGCTAAATAAGAATCAAACTTTTGTATGTGGTGCTACCCACGACGAGTGTGTCATGGGTAGAATAAAAACTTGATTGTAACAAACACTTTATGCCACTATATATAATTATGTGCTTGTATTATCATCTCGTCATTCTTTGCTTTATCGCTTTGTATATTCAGAAGATGACCGACCCCCAGAACACCGGCTCCAACAACGGAGCAGGAGGAAGCCGAGATGCGCCCGAGGGAGTTGTGCCCAACTGGGGTGCGACAGGCCCGCGCCAATCCGGGTCGCCTTCCGCCAACCACCCCACCTTGGCGGAAATGATGGCGAATCAGAATCATCTGATTACCGCCCTCCTCACCCAAATGCAGCACCAACAGGCTCAGTTGGACCGTCTGCAGAACGGGGAGCCCGCCCCTCGCGCACCAGCACCCGCGGCCGCTCCGCAACTCTCCGAGTTCTTGCGCGTGCGCCCGCCCATCTTCTCGAGCACAACCAACCCGATGGAGGCCGGAGATTGGCTTCGCACCATCGAGAAGAAGCTCGACCTCCTCCCCTGCACAGACCGGGAGCGAGTGGCCTTCGCCACTCATCAGCTCCAGGGTCCCGCCGCCGAGTGGTGGGACAACTATCGCGCGTCCCAGCCAGAGGGCCACGTGGTGACTTGGGCGGAGTTCACCATCGCATTTCGTGCAGCCCACGTCCCCGCCGGTGTCATCGCGGTCAAACAGCAGGAATTCCGCGACCTGCAGTAGGGCAACAGGACTGTCATGGAGTACCTCCATGAGTTCAACCGCCTCGCACGCTACGCGCCGGAGGAAGTGCGCACCGACGCCCTCCGCCAAGCCAAGTTCCTCAGGGGACTTAAAGATGAGCTGTCCATCCAGCTCGTCGCCGCCGACTTCGCCGACTTCCAGCGGCTTGTCAATAAAGCGCTCATCCAAGAGACTGAGCAGAACAGGCTGGACCTCAAGAAGAGGAAGATGATTGCCTTCAAGCACCAGCAGGCGAACACTCAGAGGCCCCGCTTCGTCCCTCCGCCACCAGCGCCCGCCTACCATCCTCGGCCCGCCTTCAGGCCACCTCATGCAGCCGGTGGATCCAACGCCGGACATCCTCGCCCCGCTCCACCAGCTCCGGCCGCTCAGCCGGCACCAGCCGCCAAGGCCCCGATCTTGAGGGATCGTCAAGGAAGGCCGGTCGTCTGCTTCAACTGCCGCAAGGAAGGGCACTATTCGCACCAGTGTCCTCACCCCAAGCAGAACCAAGGCGCAGCACCCCACCAGGCCGTTCGCGCCCGCGTCAACCACATCAGCGCGGAGGAAGCTCAGGAGGCTCCTGAAGTCGTACTCGGTACGTTTACTATGAATTCCGTACCGGCCGTCATATTATTTGACTCTGGAGCAACCCACTCCTTTGTCTCGGAAGATTTTGCAAAAACAAACCATCTGGACGTGCTCCCTCTACCAATTCCCATGGTGATTGCCACCCCCGGCAATAGGACCTCAGCTCGCTTCTACAGCCCTAAGGTTCAACTTGACATCCAAGGGGTGCTGTTTCGGGCCGAGCCTGTCCTTATCCAATGCACCGGACTCGACCTTATTCTAGGTATGGATTGGTTGATGAAACACAAGGGAGTGATCGACTGTGCCAACAAGTCCGTCACGGTGACCAGTCCCGAAGGCGTAACCGTCACCTTCCGGATGGTCAGTCGCAAACCACTCGGAGCGTCCCTTCGCTCAATAGCTCTTGAAGAGGTGCCAATAGTCAAGGAGTTTGCAGACGTTTTCCCCGAGGATCTGCCCGGAATGCCTCCCAAACGGGACATCGAATTCAGAATCGAGCTTGTCCCGGGGACCACTCCAATCTCCAAACGCCCATACCGAATGGCCGCCAATGAACTAGCCGAAGTCAAGAGCAACATCGAAGACCTTGAGCAGAAAGGTTACATCCGACCGAGTACCTCACCCTGGGGTGCACCGGTCATATTTGCCATGAAGAAGGACAAGACCAAGAGGATGTGCGTGGACTATAGAGCCTTGAACGACGTAACCATCAAGAACAAATACCCATTGCCTCGGATCGACGACCTGTTCGATCAGCTGAAAGGATCCTCGGTGTTTTCCAAGATTGACCTCAGGTCAGGTTATCACCAGTTAAGGATCAGGGAGGAAGATATACCCAAGACTGCCTTCACCTCCCGCTATGGACTCTACGAGTACACTGTGATGTCGTTCGGACTCACGAATGCCCCGGCCTTCTTCATGAACATGATGAACAATGTATTCATGGAGTTCTTGGACAAGTTCATCGTGGTATTCATCGACGATATCCTCGTTTACTCCAAGACCAAGGAAGAACACGAGACCCACCTCCGTCTGACCCTCGGAAAGCTAAGGGAGCAGCAACTGTACGCCAAATACAGCAAGTGCGAATTTTGGTCGTCTGAGGTGAAGTTCCTCGGTCATGTAATATCTGCCGGAGGAATAGCAGTAGACCCAACCACCGTTGAAGCGGTAACCAACTGGCTGCAGCCCACGACCGTGACCGAGATCCGGAGTTTTCTCGGATTGGCCGGATACTACCGCCGGTTCATCGAGAATTTTTCCAAGATCGCCAAGCCTATGACCAGACTTCTGCAGAAAGAGGTGAAGTTTGACTGGACCCCCGACTGCGAAGAAAGCTTCCAGACCCTCAAGAAGAAGCTTGTGTCAGCCCCCATTCTGACTCTGCCAGACATCCGGAAAGACTTCCACGTCTACTGTGATGCCTCTCGTCAAGGATTGGGATGCGTCTTAATGCAAGAAGGGAAAGTGATATCCTACGCCTCCCGGCAATTGAGACCGCATGAGCTGAACTACCCAACCCACGACCTGGAACTAGCAGCCGTGGTTCATGCCTTGAAGATATGGAGACATTACCTTGTGGGGAATCGGTGTGAGGTCTTCACCGACCACAAGAGCCTCAAGTATATATTCACCCAACCAGATCTGAACCTCAGGCAAAGGAGATGGTTGGAACTGATCAAGGATTACGACTTGGGCATCCATTATCATCCGGGCAAAGCGAACGTGGTGGCAGACGCCCTTAGTCGAAAAGGGTACTGCAATGCCATCATGATCCAAGACCAGGCTCCTCTACTTTATAAGAGATGGAAAGGCTAAACCTGGGGATCACCACTCAAGCGTACCTCGCTGCTTTGGAGTCTCGGCCTGTCTTAATAGACCAGATCCGAGAGAAGCAGAAGGAAGACCCAGACATCCTGGAGATCCAGCAAAACATGAGGAAGGGTAAAGCCCCCGGATTCTCCGAGGATGAACATGGTACTATCTGGTTCGGAAACCGAGTATGCGTACCCAACATACCTGAGTTGAAGACTCTCATCCTTCAAGAAGCTCACGATACTCTTTACTCCATTCATCCCGGGAGTACAAAGATGTACCAAGACCTGAAGGAGAAATATTGGTGGGTCAGCATGAAGAGAGAAATAGCTGAGTATGTGGCCAAGTGCGACACATGCCGGCGAGTCAAGGCAGAGCATCAGAGACCTGCCGGACTGCTTCAACCCCTCAAAGTCCCTGAATGGAAGTGGGAAGAAATAGGAATGGACTTCATCACGGGACTGCCCAGGACCCAAGCTGGTCATGATTCTATCTGGGTGATCGTTGATCGACTCACCAAGGTAGCCCACTTCGTTCCGGTCAAGACAACTTACACCGTCGCCAAGTTGGCTGAGTTGTATATGACCCGGATCGTGTGCCTCCACGGAGTTCCCAAGAAGATTGTATCTGACCGCGGGAGTCAGTTTACCTCCAAGTTTTGGAAGAACCTTCAAGAGGAACTCGGCACCCGGCTGAACTTTAGCACCGCCTATCATCCACAGACCGACGGTCAAACCGAAAGGGTCAACCAGATATTGGAGGATATGCTTAGAGCTTGTGCTCTAGACTTTGGCGGAATGTGGGACAAGAACTTACCATATGCAGAGTTCTCCTACAACAACAGCTATCAAGCCAGCCTGCAAATGTCCCCGTTCGAAGCACTCTATGGGCGTAAGTGCAGAACGCCGTTGCTCTGGGATCAAACCGGAGAATCACAACTGTTTGGGACAGATTTATTGAGAGAAGCCGAAGAGAAAGTTAAGATCATAAGAGACCGACTGAAGGCAGCCCAATCCAGGCAAAAGAGCTACGCCGATAACCGTCGAAGAGATCTAGCCTTTGAGGAGGGCGATTATGTCTACCTCCGAGTCACTCCCCTCCGTGGCACTCAAAGGTTCAACATGAAAGGCAAACTAGCACCCCGCTACGTCGGACCTTTCCAGATCCTCCGTCGACAAGGAGAAGTGGCATATCAACTTGAACTGCCTCCATCCTTGGCAGGCGTTCATGATGTGTTCCATGTCTCGCAGCTGAAGAAGTGTCTCCGTGTGCCCACCGAGCAAGCCGACCTTCAGCAGCTCAACGTTCAAGAAGACTTGACCTACATAGAGAGACCCGTCAAGATCTTGGAAACCAAGGAAAGAGTAACCAGAAGTCGCGTCGTCCGCTTCTGCAAAGTCCAATGGAACAACCATCCCGCAGAAGAAGCCACTTGGGAAAAAGAAGACGAGCTGAAAGCCCAATACCCCGAGCTATTCGAGTAGCGTTCCAATCTCGAGGACGAGATTCTTGTAAGGGGGATAGGTTTGTAACACCCCAAATTTTCAAAGCAATAAAAATATTATTGAATTCAATTTATTGAAATTATTATTTCAGAAAATACTTTTAAATCCCTTTTATACCCTTTTGAACTACAACATAGAGTAGATGACCAATCAGGAGGTGAAACTTTTTGTATATGATCCTAAGACCAAAATATAATTTTGAGAATTTTTATAAATTTTTACCAGCCTTGGAAGTAGCCCTAATATTTTAACCCATTTTCTGGAATTATTTTTATTCAGAAAAGTATTAGAACAGTAATGGGCTCCTCTCCCTCCCTTCTCTCTCTCCCGGCCGGCCCAGCCCGTTACCGCGCCCGCCTTAGACTGACACATGGACCCCACCTGTCGGCGCCGAATTTTTCCCCTCGCGCGCGAACCCGACACCTCGGCCCCACCCGTCAGTCGCCACCCTCGCCCGCTCGCGCTCACTGGTCAGTGGCCCCCGCGTGTCAGATCCGTCTTCAACCCCGCGCCGTCGCCCCCAAATCGCGCCGGCCGACGACCTCGCCCTCGGATTCGCCTCGCCGACGCGTCCCCCATTAAATTGCCGCCATAACTCGGTCCCCCGCGTCGCGCCGACCGTTTCCCCGCTTTAACCCTCGCGTTTATGCCACGGGATCGCCGCTCCGCGTGCATGGCCGAGCCATCGCCGGCGAGTAAAGGCCCTCGGCCGGTTTCCTTGCATGCGAGCCCTCCCCGGCGCCCTATTTAAGCCCCCAGCCTGAGCCGCGTCCGACCCCCACGCTTAATCGCCTCGAGGACGAACAGAGCACTCGCATTTCGCTTTTTAGCGCACACCCTCTGATTCACCTCCGGCCACCGCTCGCCGTCGCACCAGACCACCTCCGCCCGTGCCTCCGCCACCAACGTGACCGCGAGGACGACCCCGACCTCGGCCACCCCTCCGCCGACGTCGAACCCCGCCGGATCGCCGTCGCCGCCAAGGACCCGAACGCCTCCACCGCCTACGCTCGTCGCCGGCCTCACTCCGTCGACCCCGGACCACCGCAACGGTACCCTTTTGTTCCCCTCGGTACCCCCTTTCCGTTTTTAGCCCTAGCTAGACTAGATAGCCCTCGACCTCGCCGGAATCGCTCGCCGTCGTATCACCGGAGTCGGGGAAGAAGGGGTACTTTACCCCCCGACACGCACTGTGCCGGATTCAATCCTGGCCGTGCGATCCAGATCCAACGCTTGGGTTAAATCATCTGTTCGGTTTAATCCTGGCCGTCGGATCTGAGTGAAGCGGTACGGTGCGATCTCGTGCGTCCATCTGTATTTAAAACCCGCGTTAAATCCCGTGCGTCCACGTGGTACCGGTTCGAACGTTTTAATCCTGGCCGTCCATCGCGACTTACGCGTCCCGCCTCGCCCTCGCGCGTCGGATCTGGATCCGACGGTCCAGATCGACCCGGCGCACGCGCACAGTGCGCGGGTTCACCGTGGGCCTGGCTCACCGTGGACCCGAGAGGTTTAAAATTTGAAAATAAATTCCAGAAATGCTTTTAAACTTGTAAAATTCATATCTAATGCATTTGAACTCTAAAAATTACCATTCCAATTTCAGAAAATTCATAAAATTATTCTCTACATGTTTAGGCAATAAGAACAGTAGGTTTACTTTGACATTTTCATGTTTATTTAAATAAGTATTCAAATGCCCTTAGGATTTAAATGTAAATTTAAATATTTAAATTCCAGAAAATTTATATAATTGTCCCTTTCTGTTTAAACACTAAAACCACTGAGTTTTCCCTGAATCATTTATATTAAATTGATTAGAAAACTTAATGTAGTATTATACACACTTAGAAACCCTTTTTATGAAAAACAATAATTCATTTAGATTCACTTTAAATTAATGGAGAAATAAATTGCAGAACTTTAATCTTTGAATTTATTTTATTTATAATCAAACCAACTTAAACTTACGTGTTTATAATGTAATGTTATATTGTTTGATTGGATGTTGTGTTCTTTTTATTCTACTTTATATTAAAAAGACTACGACGTCGCCGAGGAGCCGGAGTACTTCCCCGAAGTCCCTCCCTCTCCCTTTGCTGAACAAGGCAAGTCACCAAACAATTCTTTTGAGCATATTGAACCCATGTCTGAATTGACTATCGCTAAAATACATAGGTTATGTATATGCATTAGTCAAATGAACCCTTACATTATATTTATTTAGGATCCCCCGACCTTGATGTGCAACCCAAGCCATGCTATCTCGCCTAACCTCCTTGTCACCATATGATCAATGATATTAGCTAGTGTCCAATGTATTGACACGGCCGCTATAGGATAAAAATGAGTCGTAGCAAAATGATTCCATTATATGATCCCCGTTACTTCTTATCCTTGGAAATTCTGTTGGTGATGAGTCATGGTTGTGAGTGTATGCATGGTGGGTTCCGGGTGCAAGCTAGGGCATTGGTCAGTCGCACCCGGGGCACTATAAGGACCGGTCTGAGGGATCCGTTGCAATACACTTACGTACTAACCACAAGTCTAGTGGGTAAGTCCTAACTAAGGTATGGGTTGTTCCAAACCGAAGCCACCACTTGGAGATGGGTCAAGTTGCACCTGCGGGTGACTTGTACCAATGTGGCGCAAAAGGGGGTGCGACGTTAGCCGGGATGCGGCCCGGCGCGCCGGCGAAACCTAGAGCGGGTGGTTATCGCTTGGAACATCTCATATTGAGGTTTTGGCACGAGTTCCCGTGAAATGGGTCATCTCGTTGAGATGAGTGCGTGCCTTGTGGGTACAGTAGTACATCTCTGATCAGAGTCTTCAATCTTTTCGAAAAGCCGAGCCCACGGTCAAGGGCGGGTTGCGTGACATCCCCCAGTTAGTTTACTTGGAATATGTATGTGCATGATGGATTGACATGTAAGGACCGTTGTGCGAGGAGGTAAAACGTACTCCTCGAGTTAGTTGATGTTGATGATACTCATATTTACTTTCCGCATGATTAAAACATGATTACACTAAATGCCATAACTGCAATCGCTTTATTCCGCATTGTTAGCCTTATCCTTCCTTGTTTATTATCCTGCATTATTATTTGCATTTGCGGTGGCTTGTTGAGTACTTTTTGTACTCATACCCGTTGGACCCCACAGAGGATGCATATCTTGAAGACGGTCTGGAGTAGCAACCCAGTCAAGAAGAAAAATCCTGGAGAAGAAGTTCGTCATGCCGTTTTCTAATTATTTTACTCTACTGTTTTATTGAAACCATGATGTAATAAATATGGTCTGTGTACCATGAA
Organism: Zizania palustris; assembly: GCA_019279435.1. Classification (NCBI taxonomy): domain Eukaryota; kingdom Viridiplantae; phylum Streptophyta; class Magnoliopsida; order Poales; family Poaceae; genus Zizania; species Zizania palustris. The sequence goes on from JAAALK010000282.1 coordinate 7,714,181, forward strand.
CAATGTCGTATGTACGGTTGTCGCATGATGAACCTCTTGTATTATTGTTTTTCTTATGAAATTCAATAATGTCTCGATTTGTTAAATCGGGGCGCTACAGTTTGAAGGAGCAATTGTCACACTTTTGCCCACTTAAGGTCATCCCATAGTGGAATTTTAGAGGTCAGACAGGGAATGTTGTTGTTGAGTTTGGAAAAGATTGGAATGGTTTCAAAAATGCACTTGTCTTTGAAAATTACTTAGAGGCAGGAGGATATCGAAAAGGGGACTGGAAGGAAAACCATAATCAAGTGTCTAATCTATTTAGATAGGTTGTTAGGGCTGAAGATCACAGTTCTCCATGAATAATTGGTGACCACTTAAGAAAAAAGGGTGACTTGAAGGCCACCAATGATCTTGAGAAATGATGGGACAAAGGGAACTGCTGCTACAGAAATATAATGAAGGTTTACTTTTTTTGGCTATCTTATATCTTTCATTAAGGTCTATTTGTCCCGTAATCAGTTATTATGGCCTACCTCTCAATTATTCTTCTATGTATACTTTTGCCTACCTTTTAGTTATTCTGTTGTGCAAACCCAGCTATTTTATTCTACACTCTTAACACATGATATGTGGTATTGTTGTTGCATGATCCATACTTTGCAACTATGATGATAAAATTCCTAAATGGTTAACTCTCCTAAGAGTTTAAATGTATATTTTTCTGCCATTTTTTAAACTCACATGATATATGTATGTCTTTGTATTAAACAAAGAATAAGTTTGCAGATGGGTACCCCATTTGTCCACAGTCCTAATAATTAAGCATTATAGCATGCATAAAGATAACAATAAAACTCTACTGCTATCCCTACCTGCTAGAGATAGGTTAAGATCTATGTAATTCTCTAGACTCTAATGCACTTTGCTCCTACTTGATCACAACTAGCCTTGATCAATATTGCGATCTGCAGTACTGTCTGATCCTCATTTTTCAAAAACTTGTATTATATGCAATTCCTTTGGTTTTGCTGTATGCATATACCTCTTAAGACTTACTTGGTCAACAAACATTGGTTATATGTACAAGACAGAAGAGACCAAAACAAATGGATGGAGGGTCACAACCCTGGAAAGAACAAAGGCAATGGTGTCAAGCAACATAAGGCTCATGTAAGTGAAGCATCTCTGCAGCTGTTCTCACTCTTTATTTCCTATCCACGTTCACTTGAACCACAGTCTTGGACAATTGTTGCGGAGCCACAATCTCTTCCAAACAAAGACGAGAAGTATGTGTTGCCATGGATGGTTGTTTTAGTTAATGTGCCTACTGAATGAAAGGATGGACGCCAAGTTGAACATAGTGGAAATCGTTTGAAGGAGCAATTATCATAATCAAGGGTCTACAACAACTGTCCAAGACTGTGGTTCAAGTGAACCTGGATAGGAAATAAAGAGTGAGAACAGCTGCATAGATGCTTCACTTACAAGAGCCTTGTGTTGCTTGGCACCATTGCCTTTGTTCTTTCCAGGGTTGTGACCCTCCATCCATTGGTGTTGGCCTCTTCTATCTTATAAATATAACCAATGTTTGCTGACCAGGTAAGTCTTAAGAGGTACAAGCATACAACAAAACCAAAAGAATTACATATAATACAAGTTTTTGAAAAATGAGGATCATACAATACTACAGATCCCCATATTGATCTAGGCTGGTTGTGATCAAGTAGGAGGAAAGTGCATTAGAGTCTAGAGAATTATATAGAGCTTAATCTAGCTCTACCAGGTAGGGATAGCAGTAGAGGTTTATTGTTATCTTCATGCATGCTAAAATGCTTATAGATTAGGACTGTGGACACATGGGGGTACCCATCTACAACAGTTCCTTTTAGCAAACTTATTCTTTATTTAGTACAAAGACGTACAGATCTCATGTGAGTTCCAGAAATAACAGAATAAATGTACATGTAAACTTTGAGGAGAGTTGACCATTTAGGAATTTTATCATAGTTGCAAAGTATGGATCATGCAACAACAAGACAACATATCGTGTGTTGAGAGTGCAGAATAAAATAGCTGAGTTTGCACAACAGAATAATTGAGAGGTAGGCAAGAGTATACACAAAAGAATAATTGAGAGGTAGGCCATAATAACCGATTACTGAGAGTATACACTAATCATAGTTGTAAAGTATGGACCATGCAACAACAACTGATTTGTCATTGATAATGGCAAGGTCGTGAGCAAAAGGTGGATCAGTGCGGATAAATCGAGCAAATGCACAGTGGTAGGTACGCTCTCGGTCGTGGCGGCAGTGCTTGCTAGAGACGTCGATGCCATCGGCGTGCTGGAGGAGATCCTTGAGCTTGTAGTTTTGCTTCTTCTTCCTGGAGCAGAAGGGACAGCGGAAGGTGTCGTCCGGGTTGCGCACCCGGTGGTTGCCGGATTGGAGGAGGCCAAACGACTTCTCCTCGTAGTAACTCTCCGCCTCCAAGTAGTTCTCGTCAGAGTCGTCGGAGGTTTCCTCCGCCGCCGGGGCCTCGGCCTCGGCTTCCTCGTAGGGCTCCACATAGTCGTTCTTGTGAACATCCATTGTGTGCTTTCTTCGGTGGATTTCGGTTGGAAGCGGGTGCATGGGGGACTTCTGGACCCACATGTCCGTGACTTCTGGATCCAACCTCGGGAGGCGAGGCGGCAGGGGTGCGGCCGAGGAAGCCGCGTGGGATAGAACTAGACAACAGCTAAGCCTCACCGATCGAGCTAGCCCACGTCGGATATGGACGCGCTCGCCTGCTCGGCCATGAGAATGATGACACTAGCTAGTCTCTCCACACCACTAACTCCCTAAGTACTCCTATCGCAACAGTAAGTATTTTCTATGTCTCGTAAATATTTCTTTTAAATTATTGGTAGAGCGGAGAAAAAGGTTAAGACTCCATTAAATCATAAAATTTTTATAGGAATTAAATTAAATCCTCTAAAATTCCTTTGAAAATACTTTGTTTCAAAGAAATGAGCACTAAATATTTCTAGTTAGTTCTAATTGTAGATAAATTAATTAGGTGATATCACTTTATTAACCGAAACCATTAGTGTATACGTATTAACCGACATAAATAAGTTAGAAACAAGCGTTTATGTGATATATTTTGCATGCTAAATAAAAATAGTTTTTATGGCAATGGTAACGCATGCAGGGGAGTGGTTCCTCTGTAGTCGGAGGGGTGACTGCAGCGGGCAGTCGGACTTCGCAGCCGTTCGATCTTGATCGGACGGTGCGAAGCCCCATTCTCTCTCTCCGAAGCCCTCTGCGAAGTGGATCCTACCGGTGCGAAGCCCCTTCGCACGTCCGTTCGATTGAAATCGGACGGCGCTGAGGGGCTAACTGCCCTCTGCAGTCGGCGAGGGATCTCAAATCATGCAGGGGAGCCCCAGGTTGCCGGTGCACATTAATGCGGGTGGTTTTAATTCGCCAGCCAAGTCGACGCTATGGCTCTCCAGGCTTCAGCGGAGCGGGACAGATCACGTGAGCTCTTTCTTCGCCTACGGCTGCATGCGTGCATCCTTCAATCCTTTGTACTGTTGGTGTGCATCTGAAGCATGCATCGATGACCAGTTCAGTTGTTCACACCACGCAGAGCACTACTACGGCCGGATAGCATGGCAAGGGTTTACCCAAACTGCTGCCGGCTAATTGACCCTCGGTGTTCTAGGCAAATAACTGTTTTTCCATAGCGTCGCTTTCCCTTATAATATAGAGAAATTTTAGTACTTAAAAAGTTATCAGGAGATACCATATTTTTTGTGTTAATTTTGGGAGAAATTTTACAGTTCTTGAGGAGGTACAGGAGGTACCACATTTTTTAGTGTTAGTTTTGGTACCTCCTGACACATGAGGTACCAAAATTGACACTTAAAAATGTGATACTTCTTGGTACCTCCTCAAGTACTGTAAAATAGCTCTAATTTTGGTACCTCCTAACACATGTGGTACACTAACACAAAAAATATGGTACCTCATTAAGAACCATAAAATAACCCTATAATATAGTGGCATATATTTTTTAAAAAAATCTGCCGGATAGATAGAGGTACATATACATACGCCAAATCGCCAATCCGGACATCCAGCTAGCTAGACTATATATATATATATATAATTAGCGGGTAGCTAGACGATTAGCATTGTGGTCTATAGAAAAAGGCTAGCCCTTTTAGAACATATAAAATTTATGGATTTTTTTCTGGAAAACAGTTCACCAACTCTAAGAATCTTTCAGTTTTTTAATTCAAAGAACGTACGACTAAATATATACGGCATGCACCTGATTGTATCTTAGGAGAGTATATATATAAAACATCGATGTGATAAATAACCGACCCAGACCACCGAATCTAGTGCGCGCACAAATTTTATATGTGATAAATATCTTGACTTGACCAGATATATACAAAAAAAACGTCCCCGTTCGTACGTGTAGACGCGTACGACGACGTTGAGCTATAGAAACTATCAAATTTCTCTAAACTTTAACTCTAGTGATAAATATTTTGTATGTAGTCCATATATAAAATTGCATTGTATTTATGTCTTGTACTATACCTCCTCAAGGAATCCTTCGAAACTGTAAATTTTCTTCAATATTAAGGGAGTGCAACTTAATTAATTTGGTTCATATATATCATCGTATGGGCATTAATGTACTTGGTTTTAAATCTGTCAGATGAATCTGCACTACATATGTTGGACTACGTACTGTTGTGGGATGGTATGGTGACGACTTGGTTTGGGTGTTTCTCACTCACATTTCTGCAAGCTGGGCAACTTAATTAATTATCTAGCACTGCTGCATGCCTTCAATTCGGTTGGTGATTTGCACGTTGACTATTCATCAGGTAAAAAAAATCTATGTTTAACTCGTAAGATTAATTGGTTTGATTTTGTGTTTCGGCTTGGTAAAAACTTGTCCAGACATCTATCTATTTAAAATGATTTTGACACACGTGCCATCCGAGCTAGCCGTGGGGGCGCTTTTATAGTAGTTTAATTTGCATCCCCTCCATCACGTTCTCTCCCTCTTTATCTAAAACAAACCCTACCTCCACGTCTAAATTTTGATGCTAAGTGGATGCACGAGACCCTTTTGCACAAATTAAAATTAAATCACAATTATAATAATCCGCTAGTGCGAAAGCCGGATCCCATTAGAGCTCACATTACTTTTAATTAATGAAGCCTGCCGAGTGTCAGAGACTTCTCCGAAAACCTACGACACTCAACAAACCATTGTTTTTCAATAGTGTTGCTAAAGTACCGGAGTTAAAATCATAAACAAGTAAGCAACACAATATTATCTATTTTTGAGGGGGGATTCAACTATTTGTCATTTTTAAGCGAGTGTCATTCAATTATTTATCATATGTGTGGCTGTTATGTAGGACCACCTAAGCCTATGATAGTAAGTTAGGATGACAAATAATTGAACACATTTTTTAATAGTGGAAAATTATTAAATTTTACTTTTTGAGAGGCGAGGGATAGTTTCTGTTCAATTCTGAGAGCAAATGAACCGACCTTTTCTTTGTATGAATCCATTGCAGCTGACATTATGTATTTATGTTTGGTGCTATCAGGACCCACGAGTGCTAGCTCCTTTTAATAAGGAAATGAACGGAACATATCCAACTTCACGACGACAGAACAAGTCGACATGATCACGTGACAGCCCAACGATGCGAGGTGAATATACTCTTCTTCTTTTTTTCTTCTCAGGTCTGGTGAGATGTACCCATGCTAGCTGGGCCAAAGTTATTGTAGACACGTGTTGCCTTGGCGCCATCCCACACTGCTGTGTGAGACGTACTACTACGTGCTCGCTGGAGTAAACGAAATGAAGTCATCGTTCCACTAATCTAAGACGAGGGTTCGTGCTCCCTATCAATATAATCGAGATGTTACGGAAATACACTCTACTTATAAACGATTACAATATATATAATTACATAGGATAATATAGTAAACTATTGTATGAACACCGTTGTCAAAGAGTACTAAAGCTCTTAGTTTCGGTTCTTACTCTGAAATAGTTTTAGGGGCTTTGAGGTTGTATAGCGAAGCATGATTCGGAGGTTTCACAGCTCGAGTACCCTCTAAATCAATCTTCTAGTCAAAGTCTAGAGAGCCCCGGAGGTGTATTTCGACATTCAATATCTTGATCAATTCTTAGTCAACCTTAAGTACTCCCATATGTGGGTTGTACTAGTTATTTATTTAAATGTTTGTGCTCTCAGATTCTCGCTAATAATACTGGTTCTAATCTTAATTAAGCTATGTCCCTTTACAATCCGGTTGAATTACGAAGGGCCCCACCGTATGTACGTATTCTATAGTTCTTGCCCTATTGCCATTCAATGATCATTGATTCATTTCTAGCTGCCTCTTCAGAGGTGTATTGTATATACATAGATCACATGCACATATATATATATATATATATATATATATATTTGGGTTAATTTCGTCTATACTACTACAATTTTCATGGTTTACTAATATATTATCGGTGTGTCAATGACAAATGGAGTCCACCACAACCATTAACAGTGGCACGTAGATAATTCTTAAAAATAATAATAATGTGTGAGTAATTTTTTCTATATATTTCTATCTGCGTCAGTGTCAACCGCTTAAAACAAAGACGGTAGTAATTACTCCCTCCTCCACTTAGATTTTAATTTCAAGATAAAATCAATAAACTGGTAGACAAAAGTGTCGTTTTATTAATAAAAAACTGTACACTGAAGTGATATGCAAAATATTAATTAAAAATAGTGCAATGAAGTGATATGCATATATATATTGATAAAAACTAGTACAATGAAGTGATATGCATATATAAGGTATTTTTTAATTTACAAGCTAATACAGCATGTAATGAGGTATGAGAAAAAAATAGATAAAGTTGAAGATGTAGAAGCAAGAGAAACATTTGCTGCAGTAGGCCTACCAATGCCCTGCTGTCTATCCACTTGTCACTAGAGATAATAAAGACATCATTTTCTTACACCTGTTCAACAACAGGGCCGTCGTTTGTCTTGTTAGGTCGAAATTATCTGTATAGAGACTCACAGAGTGTGCAAATTTGTTGGTTTATTTGGTCACACTTTTTCTGAAGACTAGTTTCTTCCGGAAAGTTGCACAGCCATGCATTCTTTGGACAATTCACAATTGCTCCAAGGTGTAAAGCTGCCTGAATTCACAGACGTTACGTGATCTGACCGGTACAGGATGTGTAGTGAATCTCTCGCATGTGAAAAGGATAAAAGCAGATGAGATTCTATATATCCTAGGCAGATTTTTAGGCAGTCCGAATTTTTTATGGATTTAAATTTGACATAAATGCTAATATAAGGTTGCCCAATAACGGATATGTTAGATAATACTTCGGTCTATACTATTGTGATTTTAATACACGTTTAACGGATTTTAGATATGATATAAGAACTTTTCAAGAAGTCATACGTACTAAGCTTAACTTCAGAGTTTTTGCACACCGATTTTAAACATTTACCTGCTGTGTTTTACTCCTAGCTGTATGTTATTTGCTCTTTGATTGGAGTATCATGCACACCAATTGTCCGTTTTTGTTGAAATCAAAGGAATCAATCGCCTAGAAATAATTCAACAGTACGAGGTTATGTTTCGATGCATCGGTTTCTCAAAAAAGAAAATCGTATGCACAAGGAGAATTCCTTTGTTAAGAGATAACACTAGTGGACAGGACCGGCCCTAAACCAACTTTCCACTGCGACCTGCTGCCATTGTGCGTGATGCTAATCATGTATATAGCTATGATTAGCAAGGAGACGACAACGAATCGAGGCTCGATCCGGATCACCTGGCTGATAGGATCAGCCTAGATCGTCGACACGACGGACATGCGTCGGGCGACGACCTGGCACTGACATGACAGTGACAGTGACAGTGATAGTCTTTTTCCCGTTCCGGGCACAGGGGGCCTGACCCGGACCCTGACCATGACACTACCACGATTCCGGCACGCTACGGTTACGCTGCCAATTCCTCGCCATGGCCCATCTATCCCATCCCATCCGCTTTCTTTCGACCGCGCCACGCGCCGGGGACCCCGTCGCTGTCTGGTCTGGTTGGCGAGCCCGCGGGCCGCGGCCACCAACCGTTCAACGAAACAGACGAACTCGCCAACCGCCGCCGCCGCCGCTGCTCCGGTCGATGATCGCCGCGCCGCCCGTCGCGCCCATTTGCGAGCGCGAGGAACCAACATGCGCGCGCACGCAGGCGGCAATGCTCCTACTAGTCCATTTTGTAAGCTGCCGGAAAAAACAACACGTCGATCCAGAAAAGAGAGAGAAATGGTGACTTTTTAAATAATAATTTTTTTTAAAAAAATTTAAATCTATATATCCGTTCGAAAAATTTACAAAAGTAGCATGACTTACCGACCGGTGCCACGTCAGCTCCAGTCGACACTTCAACTACCGACTAGATGCTGCCCTCTTTAAATTCTGTCACGTCAGCTTCAGTCCGCACTTGAAGTGCCGACTGGAGCTGACGTGGCATTCAGTCCGCACTTCAAGTGTCGATTATATGCTACATACAGATTTGATTTTTTTTAAAAAAAATATATTATTTTTAAAAAAATTCGAGAAATGGTAGCACAGATGGCGCCATCACGGCGTGGTGGCACGAGTGCAAATGAGATTCGTCAACACCACGGGCCGGGGAAAAAAAAACACGTCGCCACTTGCAGGGCCCTACAAAATAAAACACCATGATTGCGTTTATACGCATCTAGAATCTACGCTCTTGTCGCTCCTGCTCTCTCTCTCGCTCGCTTATCCTCCAAAACGCAACAGCAATGTCTGTTCTCCTCCAGGCTCGATCTAGCGTCCAGAAAGTATGCGAGGAAGATCGATCGGGTAACTTCATCTGTCGTTTGCGTTTTTTCACCGCACCGGTTTGCTACTAGTTTATATGTCTTTTCCCGGGTCTTTTCGATGGTGAGGCCTACACCATCACTACTGCACCAACAACCGGTCGATCTTACTGCACTAGATGCGAAGCTAGGTTGAATGTTGAAAGATGTTCAAGCAAAGAACCGGCCGGATTAACCAGATTTGATATTTCATCTGAACAGCAACACTATTTAAATTCATTAGGCTATCCCATGTTATATTTTTCTTGTACATGTTGCTTTCGGAGCTGCCAAGAACAGTGCAAATTTATGGCGGGGATAGTTTTGCCTTTGGGTAGGTGGAGTGAACGTCTACCTTTTTCTTATCGACTTGTTCATAGTCTAGCTTGGCCTCTACAGAACCAAAATTCTAGAAAAAAAAACACAATTTGAATATCTCTAGGAGCCTAGCGCACATGTTATTTACTATTACTTAGGTATAATATCCAGCCAAATAGAGTTAAGAAAATAACAAAAAGGACGTACTATAATGTTGTTTTCTTCTCGCAGGCACACATTTAAAAATCCATCGCAGGCAGGCAGAAACACTGGACAGGACAATGGCTAATTGGCCACAGGTTTACAATATTGTAGTACAACCACGTACCGCACTGCCCAGAAAATAAAAAAGATTCAGATTTCATCAGGGATGAGACCTTACGATGATAACCTTCATATAAGATAGCCGAGCCACGTCATGGTTTAATCACCTGCCTGCAGAAGAAGACAAGCATCGCAGTAATCGGCGAAATTATTGTGGCGGAGAAAACCGAAGATTGGATCGCCGTGACAGGCACACGACCGGACAAACGAAAAGACCGGGTGAAAACCTACTCCCCGCCTCGTGATGGCGGCCGGCCGGTCAGGCTTGAAATTCCTGTCGCCAAATCGCCACATAGGCTGATATGAGCTACGGCTTCGTTTGTTTGCTTGGTATTTACTCCCCAAAACTTTACTAAAACGAGTACTTTTAAGGGTTATTCGGATGACGCGGACTCAAGTTCAGCTCATGTTACATTAAAGTTCGGATTCTAATTTGAAAGATTAAATATAAACTAACCGTAGAATTTTTAGACTAATTCGCGAGACGAATAATTAATCTATTATTAGCATATTTTTACTGTAGCAATATATTGTCAAATCATGAACTAATTAGATTTAATAGATTCATCTCATCAATTAGTCTAGGTATTGTACAATTAGTTTTGTAATTAACTCATGTTTAATCATTCTAATTAGCATCCAAACATCCGATGTGATAGGGACTAAAATTTAGTCTTTGGATACCAAATGGGCTCTTAAATTTATATAAAAAGTTGTCTAAAACAATTCATTTTGCATTTTATTTTGTATTTTGGATGTTCATACCTCTGATGTGTAGTACTACTTTTTCTCGTTTATCATGCTATCTTTACTATCACATTATATTTAATAGAAATAACAAGAAAAATACACATTAATCACGTCTAAAATGACTTCTTTTAGAAAGAAGAGGAAGCACACTCCTACTTGGGTGTTCCCGGCATGGCTTTCCACATATGACCTCGTTTATGTGATGTGCTTTAATTTGGACCACAATTTTCTTTGTAATTCGAAAATGAATATATCGAGATGTTTCACGTAAAACTTATGCGTATATTGATTCCTAAATATATACTCCATGACATGCATGGATATATATGATGCACTAAAGCATCACACTTTTTGAGCTACTCTTCTGTCACGACCCTATGTCACCGGATCTAAAAGAGATTCTCTAAACACACGAAAAATTAATTTTATCTTTTAAACTAAACAATTATAATGTTTGATCTGAAACGAGAGAGATGATCCATGTCATCTTATACTGACACAAAAACACTCTAATGGAATTAATAGAGCGGTTAGAAAGATCTCTAATGGAATATTGATCATCCTGATTTTAGACTTAGATTATGATCCAAGACTCCATGCTACATAATCTGTAAATGAATTCGAATTTAGAAGCTGAAAAACAACAATATTTCTAAATTTTCTCTAGCTAAATACTCTCAAAATTCGAAGCGCTCTCAAACGAACCTAAGTTCGGTATGGAAAGAAAAACATGAGACACGCCGCGGTCCATGCGGCAACATCAGATGTGGTTGAATAGCAGGAGCATTATTGGTATTAAGTGATAAGGGATCAAGTACTAGGCCATTGCACAAACTCTTATTAATAATTAAGAAATCTATAAATAGATATTGAGTTTGACTTGGTTTAAATATGAAAATAGTTTTTGTTTAGTTTATAATTCCAAAATTAGTAATCAACAAATATCGAATTATATTATGGTTAGAGTTTCATATATATATAGTCGTGATTTAATAATTTCTGGTTTTTAATGAATACATTGAGTTATACTTGATTAGTATCCCAAGTTATAACCTTTTATGTTTTATTAATTATAAAATATTTGGTTAGTATATATAATATAATACTCTAGGAACTTTCTTACCGTTCGATTTCCTGGATTGCACCAATTATTGGCTTATAATCAATCCGCAACCATCGAATGGTCATTCAATCTTGCTTATAAGCTAAGCAATGCTTATTTTAGCTGAAGATTCTTAGTAACTAGTTGGTCTAATAATTTATCTATTGATAATATAGAGAAATCGGTGTTTTATAATTCTACATTCTAGTTCATTTTTAGATTCTGCGATTATTGATTCTTACCATGTAAACCTAAAATGTAGATCATTTATTTTATCTTTAGATTCTAAAATAATAACTGTCCGAATCTGGAATAAACTGAACATAAGTCATAAGTCATGTGTGTGACAAAAAATCAAGAGGAATGCATGCATATGTCTATCTCAATCAAGATCTCAACAACATGAAAATCAAGGGAATTGGACGTGGGATAGGGACAGGCCGTCTCGGCAGGGTTTTGTGTTTCCAAAACACCTTAGTTTCACTCACAACGAGTACTGGCATGTTGAGGCCCTGACGATTGATTTGTCTAATTTTGTCAGTACAGTCTACTTAAGTACCCACTTATATGTGCAATCAAGGCTAGGTTGGTACCATATGCTCTCTTTTAATTTTCTTCCCTCTGAATGCAATCACACGCTTGCTTCGTCACGCTGCAACAGTCATGGACGTGTAGGCAGTGACTGGCTCAGCTACGAAAAAACGACAGAGAGATCGAGAGATCGAGAGAGAGAGAGAGAGAAATTGATCACGTCCCGATAACCTAGGTCTTGCCTCTTAGTCAGGAGTAGCTGTCACCGTACAATTTGCGTTTGTCTTATGTTCCAAGTTCGAGGTAGGATCAGACCGAGTTGCATGTTAAACTGGATCTAAACTGCTGTCTACATGTTGCATGTTTTCTTGATAAAATTCAATGGTAGATCACGTCTAACAGGGATCCATAGTGGGAGACTAGAGATTTAGCTGTTTTACAGTGACATTATAATTGAAGAGGCACCTTGAAAATAATAAAAAATATTATTTTTTTTTCAAGAGAGATAGTAATATACTGTTATGGTCTTGTGAGCTTAGGGCCGTAATGGCCATTATATTAGGGTCGTTTGAGCAAGAAATCATGATTTTTTTTGAAATAATATTTTTTAAAAATAAAATTTCAAATTTGTATGGTAGTATGAAAAAATTACAAAAATAGGTACCGGTCGGCCGACTGGTGCCACGTAGCATCTAGTAGGTACTTGGTCGGCCAATTGGTACCACGTTAGCACCAGTCGGCCGATCAAGTGCCGACTAGGGTGCACCAACAGTTTTTTTCGCCGACTGGCTCACGTCAGCAGTAGTCGGCCATTTGACTCATACTGACTGACGTTAACGTGGCGCCAATTAGCAGAAAAATGTCATTGCGCGCCGAAGAGAGCCAACGTGGCGCCTACTCGGCATTTGATCGGCCGACTGGCGCTGACGTGGCACCAGTTGGTCGACCAAGCACTACAACAAAACAGAACATTTTCGTCGACCAAATTAACTTCCGTCGGCTTTTGGGAAAGCCGACGGAAGTTAAATAACTTCCGTCGGCTCCTGGAGGCTGACGGAAGTTTAACTTCCGTCGGCTTCTCACAGTGGCCGACATAAGTTAGCGGGGATTTTTCCGCGGCCGATCGGATCCCCTAACTTCCGTCGGCCTGCATTAAAGCCGACGGAAGTTAGCTAACTTCCGTCGGCTTTAATGCTGGCCGACGGAAGTTACGGAGTTTTTCCCCAACCGCGCGCGCGTACAGGGAGACCTAACTCCCTGTACGCGCACACCCACCGCCGCCTCGCTCTCGCGCCGCCTCCCGCCCGCGCCGCCACCGCCCACCTCCGGCCCACGCCGCCGCCTCCCGCGCCGCATCCCGCCCGCGCCACCGTCGCCCACCTCCGGCCCGCGCCCTCGCCGCCTCTCCGGCCCGCGCCGCCGCCTCCCGTGCCGCATCCCGCCCGCGCCGCCCACCTCCGGCCCGCGCCCTCGCCGCCTCTCACCCGTGCCGTTGTCTACGTCGCCTGCGACGCCGCCCGGCCACCCGCCGCCCTGGCCACCCACCGCCGGCACGCCGCCGTGCCCCACCGCCGCTGGTCCGCGCCGACCGCCCGCGCCGCCGTCCTGCCTGGTCCCACGCGCCGCCGTCCACCGGCCTCCCACCGCCGCCAACCGCCCGACGGCCACCCGTCGCCGCCCATCGATGTACCCATCTCTCTCTCTTTCTACATTTTTCATATTTCAACAATTTAGAGCTATCTAGCAAGACAACAATGGAGAAATGAGACAATCTACTAACAGTATCTAAGGCATTAAAACCTTACCTTGCATGCTATAATTTAATCAGTGCTTTTTCTTATGAATAATCAGTGTTCCTTTTAGAACCTTAGTAAAAAGTAGTGGTTACTGTTCCATATTCCATGTATGCCATTAAATTTTTATCAAGGAATTGTACAGGACTGTAATATACAAATTACTTTTGAAAACTATACTAATTCTAACAAAAAATTCAAAAAAATAAAATGTACGACTTTTAGACGAAATCAAAATTAGCATACTCACGACCGCTCCTAGATCTCGGAGACGGTGTCCATCACCTGCCCGCGGCCTTGCTCCTAGATTGCCTTCTACAGGAATTATATAGTGCTAACAATCGCCGCCTCTGCTACCCCTCCCCTTGCTCCGCCAGCCGCCGCCTCTGCTACCCCTCCCCTTGCGCCGCCGGTCACCGCCTCTGCTACTCCTCCTCGTGCGCCACGTCGCCGCCTCTACTACCCCTTCCTCTTGTGCCGCCGCCGCCTCTGCTACCCCTTCCCGTGGCACCTCTCTCCTCTCTGCCTCTCTCATCCTCTCCCCCTCCCTCGCGACGATGGCGTGGCGAGGGCTCGATAGGGCATGACGAGGGCGCAGTGGGGAGAAGTTAGGGTTTAGAAATGGGCTTTAAATGAGCTGAAATTTAAATGGGTTGTGTGGTAAAATTTAAATATATATGTGCTATTAATTAAATTGTTGTATTAATTTTTGGTTTGTTGATGATTTCATTACGGAGATTAGTATTACATATATATACTTTATTATATATTTTTTTTTCGTATGCAATTTTTTATTTGACAACAACGTAGATAGTATAACGAAACATATGCGTCACCCGTTTCGGACCAACATGTCTCACACGTGTCATGCGTGTGAGATATGTAGGTCCGGAATTGTCTCTTTTTGGACAGCCTCAGAGTGGGCGACAGAGCGTGGTTTTATGATGGGTCATGAGTCCGAATGGGATTTCAGTAACATAACCTTGTTGTTCTCCATTGCACCACTATCAGGCGTGCAATTGGAGAACAGTGGGGTTATGCTGCTGAAATTTCATTCGGACTCATGGCTCGTCATAAATAACACGTTTTGTCGGTCACTCTTGGGTGGGTTTAGGACCTATCTTTTCCTATAGACATAGGCCTGTGATACTTATGCATGATGCATTCTCGATTGAATGAATGTTTTGCCTATAGAATGGCTGAGGACGACCAACGGTGGATGTATAGTGGTTGGATGAAAAGTGGAGCTCACACGAGGGAGTGGGTAATCAACGCTGAGAAATTTGTTGATCGTGCATTCGCTTTGACAATAAACACTGGCGCGAGGTGCCCATGCATGAAGTGCAGAAATTCTCGTTGGCAAGACAAGAGGACGTTGTCATTGCATATTTGCAAATATGGTTTCGTGCCTGGTTATGAAGTTTGGTCTTTTCACGGCGAGACAGGCCGTGAAAAAACGGTATTAGTAGTGGAAGAAGAAGATGATAGCGTTGTTGACGATAGGATGGATGAGATGCTTGATGCTATACGACCGGAGTTTGAATCAAACCCTGAGGATCCTCCAACACCGGAGGTTCAAAAGTTTTTCGACATCCTTCGAGCTTCAGAAGAGCCATTGCATGAGCACACCACCGTAAGCGTTCTCGCTTTCGTGACTCGTATTATGGCTATTAAGTCAAAGTTTGCATTTTCAAACAATTGTTATAAGGAGCTCTTTAATCTGATCAGTGATATCCTTCCTAAGAACCATAAGGTGCCGAAAGACATGTACCAGTCAAAGAAGATGCTTTCTACTCTCGGTATGGAGTATGAGAAGATTGATGTGTGCCGAGATAATTATATGTTGTTCTGGAAAAAACATAGTAATGAGGTGAAATGCTTAAAATGTGGTAAACCGAGATTCGTAGAGGTCGTAAATGAAGATGGAGAGAAGGTGACAATAGAGGTTGCTCATAAGCAACTTCGTTACATGTCTCTTACACCTCGGGTGAAACGATTGTTTCTCTCAAAGAAAACCGCTAGACATATGCGATGGCATAAAGAAGGTGTACATGAGAATAATCAAGTAATGGTGCACCCATCTGATGGTGCGGCATGGAAGGCTCTAGATGATTTTGATGCACACTTTGCTAGTGATGCAAGGAATGTTCGCATCGGGTTGGCAACAGATGGATTCACGCCTTTCAATGTAACCGCATCGTCGTACTCTTGTTGGCCTGTGTTTGCTATTCCATACAACCTTCCACCTTCGTTTTGTATGAAATATGAATTTATGTTCCTATGTCTCATTATACCCGGTCCAGAGCATCCTGGAACACGAATAAACGTGATGCTGAAGCCCTTAATTGAAGAGTTGAAACAATTGTGGAAAGGAGTTGAAGCATATGACTATGACCAGAAGCAAAAATTCAATCTTCGAGTTGCGTATCTGTGGTCGGTCCATGATTTTCTGGCATACGGTATTTTTTCTGGTTGGAGTTGTCATGGAAGGTTGACATGCCCGATATGTGCGAAGGACACAGATTGTTTCCGTCTAAACTTCGGGGGAAAGATTTGTTACTTTGATTGCCATAGATGCTTTTTGCCCTTGAATCACCCATTTAGGTTACATAGGAACAATTTCAAGAAGGACAATATTGTTCTAAAGGGACCACCAAGGCGTTTAAATGGTAGAGAAATTGCTGATATGCTGAATGAGTTGGTCCTTAATGAAAATGAGGATGGATTTGTAGCATTCGGAACCGAACATAATTGGACCCACATATGTGGCTTATGGGAACTGACGTATGTCAAATCACTAATTCTGATGCACAACATTGACGTTATGCATCAGGAACGTAATGTTGGTGAAAGCATTATAAGTACATGTATGGATTTTACTGACAGGACAAAAGATAATGTAAAGGCGAGAAGAGATTTAGCTGAGATTTGTAATCGACCAACCCTTGAGTTGACGAATAGTGGTGGCAAGCCACGTGCCCCATTTTGTTTAAAACCTAAAGAAAAAAACAAGTAATGAGGTGGTTGAAAAATTTGAAATTCCCAGATGGTTACGCCACGGGATTTAGAAGAGCTGTGAATTTGAAGACAGGGAAATTAAATGGATTGAAAAGTCACGATTACCACATAATAATGGAAAGACTCCTTCCTGTAATGTTTCGCGGGTACCTGAATGATTATGTGTGGAAGGCGTTAGCTGAGCTGAGCCATTTTTATAGACAACTTTGTGCGAAAGAAATTAAGAAAGATATGATGGAGATGCTAGAGAAAGAGATCCCGGTGCTTTTATGTAAATTGGAAAAAATATTCACTCCAGGGTTCTTCAATCCAATGCAACATTTACTGGTTCATCTGCCATATGAAGCTAAGGTAGGTGGCCCTGTGCAATATAGGTGGATGTATCATATTGAAAGGTCCCTAAAGATGCTTAGAGCGATGGTTGGTAATAAGGCCAGAGTAGAAGGTTGCATCGCAGAAGAATTTAAATTGAAAGAGATAGCATACTTCACTAGTGTATACTTCGCTGAGCATCACAATGTCAACACACCTGCTACACGGTACCATATGGATGAAGACCATCCTTGCAGTAATCTCCAAATATTTGGGTGGAAGGGCATAACTGTTGGTGTCTCCATGACATATTATGTAACTCAGGAAGAACGAACATATGCCTTGCTCTACATGTACTCAAATATGGAAGAGATGGAACAATATTTCGCATAAGTGATTCTTTTTAGTTTTATATTTTACCTCCAAATTTTATACCCGTTTGTTTACCTATTCGTTACAATGACAGTATGTTTGATTCGAAATACTTGACGTCTGGTCGTCAACCAACGGAGAAGCAATTAGATAAATTGCGTCGAGAAGGAGTAAATGGCGGGCCTAGTTTCCTCACTTGGTTCAGAGAACATGTAAATCCTTACCTTTTGTGACACGGTCGCTATGATGTTAATGGTTTCCGCTTCCGTTCAACTATTTTTGAAGCATATTGACCTCTAGTGGTAACAACTAATACTGCAGTTGTTACAAGGGTCGTTGATGGACAAAGACACGAAACTATGTATTATGGAATCATCAAAAATATAATCGAGTACAATTTTGCCGGGAATAAGGAGATTAAAGTAGTCTTCTTCGATTGTGATTGGTTCGACCCTAAACATGGTACTCGTGAAAACCAATTTGGGATGGTTGAAGTCAAACACGCGGAACAATTATCTGGTTGCGATAATTTTGTTCTTGCTCACCAAGTCGAGCAGGTGTATTATATGTCGTACACATGTGAAAAACTAAGTGCTTGGTGGGTAGTCTACAAAGTGAATCCTCGGGAACGTCTACACACCCCTAGTGATGGCGCTTATCAATTGGAGGTTGAAGAGGTCGATGAGGTTTACCAAGATGATGAATTTCTGACTTCGTTTAATGTAGAGTCAGAATCGTCGACAGATTCTTTTCTCAGCGATTCTAATGATGTGGCAGTTCCCGAGAAAAGGAAACACCAACATAAGAAGAAAAAAGTAACATGGCGTGCTTTGGGGAGAAAAGGACAAATTGATCCTGATTTTGATGATAATTGACAAGTAATTGTTTTCATATATGCATATGCAATATACTTCATATTACATGTTTTTCATATGTAAACCTTCATTACTAATAAATGCTTGTTTGTGCTTATTTTGAACAGGATGTCGAAAAAGGTGAGGAGTGTCACGAGGAAGCTCTTCCGCTTGGGGAGTTCAACAGCGAGTACTTCGGCGAGTACACCGACGAGTCAGGAGGACACCCTATTCTAGGGTAGTTCCTCTTCTTGAAACAGACGTCGTCAAGAGCAGCTCCTAAGATGCATAAATCCGACATTAATTGGTCGTCCTATTGCATTTCAACTAGATGATGAGGTAACTTTCAGATTGTTTTTTATGCCAGTTATAAACTATTACTAATTGTTTCAATACTGTTTTGTAGGAGGAAGAACACTTGGAGAGTGCGGGTCACGAGGATCATCCGGTGGGTGGGGGGCAGGAGGGGAATGTCCCAGGGTATGGGGCAGGGGGATGACCCAGAGGGTGCGGGGCAGGGGGATCTCCCAGAGGGTGCGGGTCAGGAGGAAGGGGCTGAGGCTGCCGGTGGGTCCTCAGTATCTTTCAGGATGAGCCACCTGTTCGCCCCACCAGTAGTCTCTTCCGGTGGAGCCAAGATCAAGATTATGCCTGTAGGTGATGGGTAAGTGTAATACTCTTCTATTGTTTTGCTTTTTTTTTCAAAAAATTTCTTTCACTAAACTGACTTTATTTATTTTGTATTTCTAGATCTTGGATTGACTCTCGGTTTGACGGCACTTTGAGGGTCAGGCAGGTTAACCAGATATTGGGTAACCTGTGTCGTCTGCACTACCCAGGGGTACTGACAATGCCGACCGGTGAGCGGGTTCTATGCCAAACATGGGACCAGTACCGGTTTGCTCCTGACGGGCGCCACAGAACTGCTCAGGGGGCGGTGTCTCATGACTTCTGGGTATGCATGTGTTTTTTTCAATCTTCTTTTAGGCTTTTTGAGTTACAACACTTTACTAATCATTACTTTTGCAGTTACGCTTTTGCTTTTCCAGAAGTCGGCAATCACCATAACCATGCCCTTCAAGTCTTCAACAACAATGCACATAAGGTGGTGAAGGACGCCATTTCGTATGCCCGCATTCAAGTGAACAATGCTTACTACAAGGAGAAGCTAGGGCAACGAATGAGCAAGGCGACGGGCTCATCGTCAATCTATTTGACTGAAGAACAATACCGTTCGGTAAACAATTCTAACTTTTTAAATCTTCGATTGTTGAGATTTGTTGTCATATAATACAAATAGCATCTCTGTTCAGGTGAGGATTACATGGTTTGCAAACCGCGAGGATGCATATTTCGAATTCTGCAAGATTTGGTCTTCAGCCGCATTTAAGAAGACTTCCGAGCAGAAAAGACAATGCCGTGGGACGGATCCGAAGCATAGATATGGTGCCGACGGACATATTCGCCACGCTAAACGCATGGTAAGACCTCCTTCTATCACTCTCTAGCTATAGATACATTGTAATGCGACTAACTCGTTTCTAATGTACAGGAAGCGACATCTAGCAACGTGTCAAGTGACATAGAGGTGTATACCTCTGGTCACAAAGGAAGCGATCCTACACAACCAGATGTCTTGTGTAGCCAGACAACCACGAACCATTTGGTGAGATGTTATTAAGAGTTTACGTAATTTCATTTTTCTGCGTCTAGCTAATCGAACATGTTTTTTGCAGGCGCAGTATGGTGAACACATGGTTCGACTCCATGGAGAGGACTATGATTGGCAGAGAGAACCTGTCGACCAAATGACCATGTACTCCAGCGGAGGTGGCAAAAGCCATGGACGATGAGACAGTGTTTTTATTAATGTTTTGTGTATGGTATTGTGATGGTAACTAACTCATTCAATGTTGCAGGTACTCCATGTTCAATGGAGTTATTGACTCGAGAGTGGTGAGAGCTCAGAAGTCAGCTCAGTCGTCGTAGAGCTCCGTCGGAGTTGGCTCCAGCCGTCGTCGCTCTTCAGAAACCCCGGAGGTGGTTCGGGTGAGGGAGGAAATGAGGCGGCTACACGAGCACAATAGGAAACAACAAGAGTACTATACCGCCTGCTTAGCACAACAGCAGGCGATGATCCAAGTAAGTTTAGTTTAGAGTGTTGCAGTTCAAAAGTATTCAGAAATAGGTTTAGAACTAACTGATTACATTACAACATGTGTAGCAACTAGCCCAGCAAAATAGTGGATTTGACATGTCCATGTTCTAACCACTACCTCCCCCGCCACCACCACTATCTCCTACATCACCTGAGGTACCTCCTAGATACTTAAGTTAGCGTTTAGAAGGGTAGTTGAGTTCGTTCCCTAATTTTGTCTATTTCTTCAGAGTTTCCGTACGCCTGGTCAGGATGGAGCCTACGGGACAAATGTGGACGAAGCGGGAGGCAGCGGCGGCACCCACGACCCAAATGTGGGCAATCAGTGAGTATGGATGTGTATTGTGAACCTGGATTGAATCTCGATGTGTTATGTGACTTTGTATGTGAATTTGGATGGTATATGTGAATGCGGATGTGTATTGTGACTTTGAATGTGAATTAAGTTGTGTTATGTGATTTTGGATGTGATGTGTGAAGTTTTGGATGTGAGATGTGATTTTGGATGTTATATGTGAAGTTTGAATGTGATTTTGGATGTGAAATGTGAATTTGGATGTGTATTGTGAATGTGATTGAAATTGTGGTTGGACGTGAGTGTGAGTAGGGGAACCAGGAAAAAACAAAAAAAATACCAGCTAACTTCCGTCGGCTTTTACCATAGCCGACGGAAGTTAGCTGCTTTCGGCCATGTGAGAAGAAAGGCTAACTTCCGTCGGCAAGGGCCAAAGCCGACAGAAATTAGCTGCCCCTAACTTCCGTCGGCCAGGCTGCCTGGCCGACGGAAGTTAGCGCCGAACTCTGCTTCGGCGCTAACTTCCGTCTACTCGCTTCCGTCGGCCAAAGGCCAACGAAAGTTAGCCTTTTGCCGACGGAAGTTAGATTCTTTCGTCGGGAAAGGGCTAACTTCCGTCGGCCAAAGCCGACGGAAGTTCCCTGTTTTGTTGTAGTGAAGTGCCCACTAGGCGTCACGTGGCACTTGGTCGTCTATTTTCATAATTTTTTCAAACTATCGTACGCATTTGAAATTTTATTTTAAAAAATATTATTTCAAAAAAATTGTCATAAATCCCAGTCCATCCACGGGTAATGGATTGGGATTTTTGACTCCCGGAAGTGATTTCACCCTGATTGATCGCCTGCCGTAATTGCCCCTAATTTGAGAACGATGGAGGCTTGAACCACACTCACTCATCGATCCATTGTATCATGAGGTGCTTTGGCATCGTGTGACGCCGTACAAGTTGCACTGTTCTTTTTGCCGGAGCCGACGACCGAACGTGTGGTACGACGGATGCCGACCTCCGACACGAGATGGCCACAACACGTCAACAACGACTGCCGAGTTATGAGCCATCCCTTCGTCGCCGCGGCCGTACGACCACGTCTAGCGCCATCAGCGGACAGCCGCAGCCCGGCAGCAGCAGCAGCAGCAGCATGGAAAACGCGCGCGGCGCGCACGGCGCACGGCGCGCGTCGTACCACACGTGTGGTGCGCCGTGAAGAGGCAACAGCAACGTCTCACTGGCCGAGTAGTCGGCCGGCCGGCCGGACGATTTCTGTATCGCGGCCTCGCGCGCATCGCCCGTCCCGTTCGTCCCCGCGCCGCGCGTACGGGCTGAGGTGTACGTGTCCGGTGCACGGCGCGATGGTTGTTGGCGCGCGGGGGCGCCAGCGGGGGGCACCTCCCGTCCCCGTCCTGTCGCGCGCGCCGCGAAAGGCGCCTCCCACCGGAACCGGCAGGACCGGCCGGGCTCCCTCGCCTTGTGCGACCACACGGCCACCAGTTGCGCGACCCGCGTACGCAGCCGCTCACCTGCACCGCCCCGGCGAGAGTGACATCATGACTGAGCGAGGCACCTTTATCGTACTGTGTCTTTGCACTATATTCATAGATGACATATGACAAACTAACTTATCGTACACTGGATGAGACAAAAATTAGAAGGCTACTAACATCGGGAAAAATACAATTAATCCAATGAACAAAGCGATCTCCATCGTGCCGACCGGTCGAGGGCGACATGCACCGGTGACACGGAGATGGATGGACACCTGAATTAGGAGACGCTCATCGATGCAATCAAGGGAGGATTCAGGTCATCTTGCAGCAATTATGGAGCAAAGCGACGTGCAGAGTGCGCGCGTTCTGCACGGAAGAGGAACGAACGATCATGGAAGATATTTCTGCAAGACCTACATAACAGGCAGTGACAGATCAGTTGACGCAACACTCAAAAGTAGACAGAAGCAACGTTGCTAGTGAAGTGACCAGTGAGCAGCGCCCCCTAGATATCAGTTGTGGAATGACCGTTCGTCTGATGGCAAACGTGAATCCTGGTTTCTCAGCAGGAATCCTCAACTGGTTCACCATAGTTTAGCATTTGTACATGATGTTATCCTTGCAGTCCTGCTACCGGTCCCACCCGTTGTACAAATCTATGATACAACCAACCAATGCCATTCAGTCGACGACGAACTGCGAGATACATTGTCCGGACACAAAATAATAAATATGACCATGCATTGATAGGCCTGGGATTGGAGGGTACTGAATATCTTTCATGGGGAACTTGTGGCAGGTGGCTTGGTTGTCTGGTTTTTCTGGTTAGCTGCAGCTTGGGCAGCAGAGCTCTTTGTGTTACTTTCGCTCGCCATTGACTTCTTGATCTGGACAGATTCAGATAAAAACAAAACATATCAACCCAGCATGAAAGATAGCGCCAACTGCAAGCAAAGACAGTAATCATATGGGTGTTCACTGTTCCGGTAGGACGTTTTGTTTGGTAGTGAGATATGGCCATCAATAGGTCAATTTTGAAATAGCAGTGACAGTGAGTATAGATTAGGATCTTTACCAATTTACACTTTGTACTTGGAATGGAAGCAATCAAAACAATACGTTTCTGAACATTACATTTCCAACACATAAGATGGGAAGAGTAAGTACCAGAGTAAGCCTCTCCCTGTGAATATCATTGACATGCTGCAAATTGTCGAGGAAGAGATTAATACAGTACTAAAAATAAATAACTACAAGGAGATTTCAAGCAAGCAATCAAGAAGGAAGAAATAAATATACACATTATGAATTACCGGCTTCTTGTACAGTTTTATTTCATCTCCACTGAAACCTGGCAATGTGATATTCCAACTTCTCTCTGCAGTAGATGACAATTATATTAAAACAAAATTGCAATTTAAAGTATATGGCAGGATAGCATTACCATAATGATTCTAGAAGAACCAAAACATTTAGATTACCTGCATGGAGGAGTACATCTTTTGCTTCTAAAGTGCTTGACTTTCTATGCTTCGCTAGAGAACAAGCAAATGTCGCAACCTGCTTAAAACAATAATCATATAAATAAAAGCTACAAAAATCAAAACAAGCAAATGTCGACAAGTCAGTAGGAAGGATATGTTTGTGGTGGGTTAGGATAGTTTTAGTGTTCCCTAGTTCAGATTTAGCTAGTTAGGATACCGATCCTAGGGTTCGAATAATCCTTACAAGCGGAAATTACACTTCAATTGAAGCGTATAATGAATAAATGAGCCCCTAAAATCTTGCCATTGGTCAACTATTCTAGAATTTCTTTTCCCCTTCAACTTGTGCTGATCACCATAGCACCATTTTACTTAAGTCGTCACAGTTCGTCCTACTACAAATGGATGTTTGCCTTATCGTGGACGTGAATTGGCCACAGTAATAATGTCTACTTGCTATTTCCTCACACAAGAAAAAGCATAGAACATGTCTCAATAGTAAGCATACTTGCAGAACGAGAACCAGGGGGGAAATGGAGATAACCAATAGTAAACAAGCCTGTGGGCTTGTTGGGGGCAGGGGAGGGAAGGGGCTTACAGATTCAACAAAATCTTCTGCAATGTCAATAAGAACATCTTCAACTTCAGGATCAAGCTTTTCTGAAGGATCAATCTGCAGGAAAATCATAATATGAGAAAGCTATGCCTGCCCAAACTGTTAATTTGTGCAAATAATCAACTACCCATTTCTACTAAAACTATGATGTTGAAACCCATAAGTACTACAGGCAAGTAAAAGAACCAGCTCAATCCATCACGGCATTAACTGCAACAGGGTTTATGAACCTACAATACCCATAATATCTATATACCCCTATGGCTGCAACTCTGCAACTCCTACAGTCAACTCTAGACCATTAACTGGATGACCCAAATAATTTTTCTGACCAAGTATTAGCACCAGTGGCATTAACTACCATCATACATAGAGGTACCACTACCACCTACTTCCTCTACCTGTTTAAGTACACTAGAGCATAGATTAAGAGCAAGTCATTGTAAACACTTCTGAATCAACAACACTATTTGAAAAGAAATTTTACTTAGCCCTTGCCCAATGCAGATTAAACAAAAAGTATGTTGAGAAATGGTGTCTTCTGTTTGTTTTCTATTGCCTTATTTCTTTGGTCACTAAATACAATTTAACTGTGGTTTTTTCATTACTACTGAAGGACACATGTGTGCTACTTTTGAATTTTGCTTAAAGAATATCATTTCAAGTTTCAGTACAGGAAGTTGCAGCATAGTGCATACCTGTGAAACTAATTCATGTATACTCCTCTTGGAGAGGAGTCGATTACCAGATCCACCAGCCACATTGACTGAAGCCATGTCCACAGATTGTGTATTAGTAGTTTGTAGTTTAGCAGGAGAATCAAGCTTCTGAGCCATTGGGACAGGGTTACGACCAGCTTGCTGCTGAGAAATTTGTTGCTGATTTCTGAGTGTTGTAGTCTGTTGGTTTTGCTGTAAGGAATGTTGTGGCTGACTTTGCTGTTGCTGTTGCAAATGTTGTTGCTGTGATACTTTCTGCTGCTGCTGCTGTGCTAATAGTAAATTCTGTGGTTGTGAAATCACAGGAGCATGGTATGCTCTTTGCTGTGTAACATGTGGCCTCTGTTGGGGGGGCCTAAGTGGCGCAGATACATTGGACGGAGTTTGCTGTAAGGCCATCGAAGGCGAAGGGGAAGCCATAGATGGTGGTCTTGCCAAAGCATGGATGGGAGTTTTCTGTTAGGACATATTCAATGAAGTTTGGATTAGTAAGTGGAGTGCTCCCTTGTATTTAAATTGAAGAATAGAAAATACAAAAAAACAAAAGAGCAAGTTACACATCAACTCATTATTGCACAAAACAAGCTAAGCAAATAAATGAGGCACACTTATCATTAAAAAATGACCAAATATGTTCAAGGAAACATAATTTATATCAACACATGCCTAAGGCATCATTCATATAAACATTCTGTCATGTGGGGCATTCTGTACACGCGGCGTGAAAGGCGTGATGAAGGCCGAACGTGAGCTGTGGTCCAGGACTCCAGGCTAATTACAGGATTAATAATTCTGCTTAGATAAGATTGAGTTGTTAGAGGAGAATAGATTGTTTTGAGTCAGAGTTGGTCATGTGGAATCCAGGTAGGTAAGGGGACCCTGGTAGTATATAAACGAAGGAAACCTAGGTAGAAGTAGGAACTCTGCTTCTTAGATTATACGAAAAAGAAGTAGCCGGCCGTGGCCCTGGCCCTCGACGACGCGGTGGTGCCGTTGGCGGCAACACGAAGATGAGGCAGGCAACACTGCGGCGATTACAACTCCAAAAGACTTCCCTTCTACCTAGGTTTCCCTCGTTTATAAACTACCAGGGTCCCCTTACCTACCTAGACTCCACATGACCGACTCTGACTCAAAACAATCTAATCTCCTCTAACAACTCAATCTTATCTAACCAGAATTATTAATCCCGTAATTAGCCTGGAGTCCTGGACCACAGCTCATGTTCGGCCTTCATCACGCCTTTCACGCCCCGTGTACTGAATGCCCCACATGACACATTCTTATTTTACAAAATCAGGTATATCATATAATTGAGACATAAAGACTATGTGCTACAGATAAATTAGTCTTTGCTTTTATAAGCAAAGGTTTCTTACTTGTGAACTTGGCATTTGGCTATCAAATGGAGATGGTGCTGTTGATGATGGAAAACTTGGCCTTGTCTGCTGTGGAAGACCAGTTATTGCTCCTGGTCTCACCTGAGATGTGTTAATGGAACCACTTTATCCAATATTTTGGATCCCAGGGGAAGGATGCCTAAGCTGAAGGCCATAATCATCACTAAGAATCTTCACCAAAAAGGCACAATTTACTACAACTAATAGTGTGTATGTGCATTGCAATGGAAATTGACATTGACTTTCTTTATACTAGATCATATCGAATAACTTTTGACTACACATGATTTTTTAATATGTACATTTAAGTTGGTTGGGTGGGAAACTGGGGAATCAAAGGATCTGTGGAGAAGGTGAAGGGTCCAAATGTTGTTGTGGGAATTTGTATGTGGGGAGGTGGGGAACCAACCAACATTCATCATTAACACAAACTAAAAAAATCTAAAGTATTGGAGAAGAAGCATCAGCAGTGAAGTTCAGGCACAGATATAATGGTTTAAAATAATAGTAATTAGTAAGTAACTCACAAAAAGAATAGTGAGTTCAACAAGCTCCACTTAAACTTGTATGCAGTTGAACTGTCTGCAGCATTTACATTTCTTCCATGCCCATAAATGTCAGGTTGATTTAACAACTTCAGGGATTATTTGCTGAATGCAATGAGCTAAAACAGTAGGAGGTAGGAATTAAGCAGTATAATCACTAAGGGTACAAACATAGCAAAAGATGTGTTGCTAAAAATGCAAACTGGGTTGAAGAATGCAAGGTAATCATAATAAGTCATGGTTTCCTCAAGAAATTTCAGATTATCAGATCACAAATCGTGCACTCACTTTGCTAACAAAAAAGTAATAATTCGTGCTCAAACAACAACAACAAGCAAGTTGGGGTAGGCTTAAATCGTGTTCAAATCTCGTTCATTTATTTGCTGACCAAATGAAACCTAATATTAACGAGCTTAATCATGTCAGAATATAAAAAGTGCCGAGCTAAACCTGTGTAGAGGACGGCGAGGGCTGGTCGGGACCACGATGCGAGCCGCTGAACTGTGCGGCGAGTGTTGTCGGCGGCACAAATCCGGTGTAGCCGACGGGTGTCTGCGGCCCACGCGGGTGCGCTGGTAGCCCAAGGGCTACCGCTCCTCTTGGTAAGACAGAAGACGCAGAGGAGGCAGCGGGAGCGGAAGCCGAAGAGGATGATGACGCGGCTGTGGCGGGAGAGGAGGACATCGTGATGGGCGAGGCCAGGTGAGTGTACGGAGGCCTCATGCGGGGCGCCGGCGGCCGCGCACTGGCGGGGCTGGGAGCTGAGGTTTCTAGGGTTTGGACGGGGGCTGCGGTGGGAGTCGGGGTCGGGGCAAGGGTGGAGTTGGAGGTTGGTTGTGAGGCGGTGGAGGCGGAAGGCGTAGGATAAGGCTGTGGTGCGGAAGAAAGTGCAGAAGCTGAGGTCGAAGAGGACGGCGCGGCCGGCGGCGGCGCCGCGGCCGGCTGCGCGGGTGGAGGCGTGTCCATGGTGTTCGACGACTTGCACGTACCGGGGATAGTGAAGCGGAAAGATTTACTATTTTAGCAATTACACTTTGTTATAATAATACTTCTGATGTTGATATATAGAGGAAATATCATGTGCAATCATTTATATTAGTGCAATTGTGCAATCAAGTGATCTGGTGCATCCACCTAAAACCTAGTATTTTTTTATTTTTAACCTCTTTCATAACCAAATAAGCGATTGCACGGGATATTTCTCCGATATGTAGGACCCGTCTGAATCAATGAAAATAGGTCTAGATGTTAAAAAACACGAAGCCACATCTTTAGAGTGCTAAAATAGCAAATCTCTCAAGTAAAGCGTGTTCAATAAGCTTGTTAATTTCTGATTGGTGACCGTCCGGTTGAAATGTTTCGGCGCAGAGTCTAATACAATTATATAAATATATTTAAAATATATATTGGTATATTTACATATGATATATTTGAATTAATTGATATCTCAAATATAATATATAGTTTAATATAAGTAATATATAACACATATATAAAAAATCAAAATATAATAAACTGATACCTATATATAAAAAATCAAAATATAATAAACTGATACCGATATATATATATAAAATCAAAATATAATAAACTGATACCGATATATATAAAAAATCAAAATATAATAAACTGATACCGATTTAAATAACATAATGGTGAAGGACTTGAACGCAAAATCTCCTTCTCCTCCTGATTTTCTTAAAACTCCCGGCGGCTTAACACAGAAAGTTGCGATGGGTAAAAGTGGGAAGAAGACGAAGGAATCGCACCGGCATGGCCGCGGCCGTGGCGCCTCACACTTCCGCGGAGGCGATGACTGTGACGACTTGCCTTCATCTGCCTATGACGCGCCGCCTCCTCACCGCGAGGACTCCGACGATGACGATACCGACGTCGCAGCCGCGGAAGACGAACAAGAGGACGTCGATGGAGGTGACCTCGACCAGCGGCAAGTAGGCTCCATGCCCTCCAAGTTCCACCTGTACCAGCTCTCCGTGCAGGTAATCTGTCTAGCTTTCCCAGTGTGATGGATTCTTGAAAGTCTCCGCGCGCACAACTTGTTCGACAAAATGCCAACAGTTTGTGTTTGTGTTTAGTCGCCAAAAGGGGACATCAGCTACCTGCAGAAGTTCTTTCTGATGTACGTCGGCGGGCGCGTCCCCCTCCACCTGCAGGAGGATTTCTGTGGCACAGCCCTCCTCAGGTCGATGCACTCAACTTTTTGATGAAGTTCATGTCTGTCATTTTCACAAACATATTGTGTGCAGTGTGCATCTGTCGCTGAAGAATTTAGCGGTCCCACAGAAACTGTCATGTTAATTATTTGAATGGTTATTCTTTGGAGAACTTTGATCGATTATGCTCAACAATAAAGAGATTATTTACCTTTAGTGTGATGCATGTGTTGCTGGCTTTTTTCTTTGAACGTAAGTGTTGTTGGCCTGTTGATCATGATATATTCGTTTCTTATTTGTAGTACTGAGTGGCTTCATAGTGACGCAAGGCGTACAGCAATTGGCTTAGATTTGGACCTTGAGTCACTTGAGTGGTGTCTTGAAAACAACCTGAGCAAGATTGGAGCTGATGGGTATTCAAGGATGTTGCTTTTCCATGGAAATGTCCTACAGCCAAATGAAGCTTGCATTGTGAAGCAAAATATCAGTGACCTCGTGCAGGATATGCATATAAACAATGATAATAGCTCTTTGGCAAGTAACATCTGCGATCAATCAGATCCTACTAATCTGAAATGCTCAGCCAATTCAACCATGTCGAGTGTAACTTTGCCTGCAAGAGACATTATTTGTGCATTCAACTACAGTTGTTGTTGCCTCCACAGGCGAAAGGACTTGGTTTTGTATTTTAGGCATGCTTTCAATGCACTGTCAAAAAGAGGTGGTATATTTGTAATGGATGTTTATGGCGGGACATCATCCGAACGCAAACTACGCCTACAGAGGAGGTTTCCCAGCTTCACTGTGAGTGAGTTTGAGATAATTATGTCGTACATACCAGTTATGGATTCAGTAAAACCTATCTTCTTGCATACCAGTTAGAAATTTGGTAGGCATATGTTGTCATGTAGTTAGTATGGGATGTAGCTACCTAGTTGTGTTCTTTCTTACAAAGAGTCACATTAGTCCAAAAGTTTGTTTTTCTATTGACATACCATGCCCTCTGTTTATATAATTATATCTACTGATATTTATATGACCTGCTGTTATATTCTCAAGCAGTTGGCTATAATGTCAGGCAGCTTGAATGTAGCAATTCTAAAATAATTATAAATTGTGGGTTACATGAAAAGTAGATGTTCTACAAGATTCTTCTTCAATATTATTCTTGCCCTTTGAGATGAGATTTAGTTTGGGGCTATATGTTCATTGTGTGTATCAGTTATATACGGTTTTCCCTTGTATAGTCTCTGTATGTTGAGATAAATAGCAGCAGAGCAGCTAGAGTTGTCCAATTACCAATTGCTTGTGATTTGGAGAATAATATTAGATATATATTTTTGTTATTGTTCTTACATACAACTATGCACTCAGTATTTCTGGGAGCAAGAAGAGTTTGATATCATAAGTCGCCAAACAAGGATCAGTCTCCACTTCCAAGCTGGAAAGAAGCAAATGTTACGGCATGCTTTCACGTACCATTGGCGCTTGTAAGTTGCTCATTTACTACTTTTATATATTTTGTAATCACTATTGTTTTCATGTTTGTTTGGTGAGTTTTTACCATTATATGCAACATTGCGACTCTTAAAAAGAACTACAGTGTTTCTTATGTAACCTTTGGAAAACGTCTGGTTTGGTATTCTATCCCATTCAGGTAATAACCAAGGGCAATGCTGATTAGCTTGTATATCTTTGTGATACAATTGATGATAGCCATTTGTTGCATTTATTTCTCTGGCAAGGGGATTTTTGATGTGGCATATCTTTGCACTTTGCATAAATAAGAGTATGATGTCTGGGTTGTTATTCAATTGCTGTCTGTTAGTACTATGTACAATACATCAGCATGGTCTGCCACGTTATCTTTGTCTCTAGACATTATACAATGCAGTAGTAAGACATGTTCAAATTTGAAATTCCTGTTCTTTTATAGGTGGTCAATACCAGAAATCAAGGACTGCCTGGAGGAAGCTGGATTTAAATCAATCCACACCTGGATCAGGGAGATGCCAAATACCCAATCAAGTGGAAATGCCAAAGAATATAATGCCGACCGTGATGTGAAGTACGAAGAATTACAGCATTTCAGTCAAGGAGACGCTTGGAATGCCTACGTAGTTGGTGTAGCAAATGTCTAGATGATGCATGCTACCTTCCTTTTTTAGATCAAAAAATAAGTTGCAAACCTGGGCACTTGCAATTTTCCCTTATGATGCTCTCTGGTCAGTTTGTTTGCTGCTGTCTGCTGAAGTAACTTCTTTTTTCCCCTAATGTACGAGTGTTTACTCATTCCAATGTACTAGTGCTTTCTCATTTCATTTAACTTAACTTTCCATCTCAGTGTTACCAGAAATGTGAAGCATTCTATCCCAGCAAAGTTATGTCTTGGACTACGCTGTTTGTTCTAAACTATATGATGTTATCATGATATCTCATTATCCCTGTGTACCAGGCAGGCAGGCAGACAGAGAGCAGTCAATCCTCAATCCTCAAACACCGCTGGTTGGAGATGGTGATTCATTGACAGTCGTGGAATGAGCTATGCGTTGAGTATGTCCAGTCAGTTTCCTGAGCTAGTTAATTTGTACTGAGCCACTGAGGCCCGTAAGACATTTCAAAGGTCTTCCACTGCACTTGAGAACCTCTTGCTGTGAACATGTTAAAAATGGATATGGCTGTCAAATGGTTAATTAAATTGACCAAGGTACCTGACAAGAATCTCTGCATTGTGGACATCACTTCTGGCAGCATATGTTTATGCTCAGGTCCTTCACAATACAATCGATGAACTTGACATCGACGGCATCCTCAATATAAAGTCATTCATGTGTATGGACAAGAACTAGGAATACAAGGAGATAAACCTACCCGCAACCGTCCTGATTCAATTGCTTCCATTTGAATTTTCAGACAGGTAAACACAAATGCTTTGCTGGCTCTGTAGAGCTGAAACCAATCCGGACGGTCAAATGCTGCAAGAAGCCCAAGAACTCAGGCAAGCTTTGAATGCAGCCATGAATGGACACCTTCCCATGGTACCGACGGATGCTGATGCATCCATCTTCAGGTGAGGCTTGCAATCGCTAGTCTTTCTGCAAGTTCCTTCTACAGGCGCCATTTTCTTTTCTTGATTCGTCAAGTGTGTTTGGTTTGAGAACTAGGTCGCAGCTGTATGCATATGCTGATATGCATCTTCCATTCTTCCAGCAATTAACGGCCATTCTTTGTAATCCTTTGGAGCGAGATGTTATATATCATCAGTTCATCATCGTTGAACCGAGTCTTGTATGCCATTGTACCGAGTCTGCTATTATTCAGGCAGAGGAAGGACTTGTTCCTGGTAGCGCCATTCCAGAAGCTTGTGACCGCACCAATTGCTCGTCAGACCTCGCTTTTTTATCGAGAATTTCGTCTGGTCTTGCTTGATCTATTAAAGATTTTGATCTGGTCCTCTGGCCAATCGACAATCGTCATTGCAATGTACCTTTCCTGCCACAAGGCCATTCAGCTCTCAGCCTCCACTTCTCGT
This sequence comes from Zizania palustris, assembly GCA_019279435.1. Taxonomy (NCBI): domain Eukaryota; kingdom Viridiplantae; phylum Streptophyta; class Magnoliopsida; order Poales; family Poaceae; genus Zizania; species Zizania palustris. The sequence goes on from JAAALK010000282.1 coordinate 7,746,903, forward strand.
CTCCTTTTCATGATGATACGACAGAACTGGCTTTTTTTCCCATCGCGTTCGTCCTGTCATTTTCGTGTGATAAGCTTCGGAGGTCGTAGACTCGTAGCCATGCCGATGCATGCCCAGGCTCGTGAAACAACCTTGGTTCAGTTCAGACACAGACAGCACGCAAGGTAACATCAAGTGAACTAGCAAGCCAGCAGTAATCATCACCCAGCTGAAATCTTTTTTCTTGGGCATGCATGCGCAACAACACTTTACAGTTTACACTTCACGCCGGTTGATCGAGCGAGCGAGCGAGCGACGCCGACCCTTTGCAACTTTGTCTGCAAAGCCGACTGCACTGAAGGTTCCGGTTTCCAAATCAATCCTGATTTTTTTTTTATCAAAGTGGTAAAAAAGATTCCTAGTGCTTGCCATTGTGGATCCCGACTAGCTAGATTTGATTATATGGTGGGGGGAAACACACTGCCAAAGAATAAATCGCTTCACTGGATGGAGCTCTGGCAGTGGTGGACTGAGATTTGATTAGTCCGGCGGCTAAACGCGAGGAGTCCATGTGGTCGCCGCGCCGATGAATGATAAACGAGAGGAGATTTGAAAGATTGAAAGAGACGTAAACCGGATTACCAATTGGGCAGCTTTCACTTCAAGCATGAGACGAGGTCGAATGGAGAAGACGAGGCCAACACGAGGACGGCTGGAGCATGGGGGCGCGGCAAGATCTGGGCGTGGATTAACCGAGGTCGATCGGTTCCGGCAAAAGTTGACTCTCAAGTCTTCGATCGCAGCCCGGATTAACAATTTAGGATATGTTTGTTTAGTTCATGGCGAACGAATGTTTAGATATTATTTTAAAAAATCCATTTGTAATCGGTAGATTATTTGCTAAACAAATTTAATTAGCCTAATTACGTCATGATTTGACAATGTGATGCTATATTAAATATTCGTTAATTATGTATTAATTAGACTTAATAAATTCGTCTCATGCTCCGATTCTACAATTAATTCTACAATTAATTTATTTTTAGTACGATATCAAAACATCCGATATAACACCGCCCAAATAAATATCGGATTGACTTGAATAGTACGAGCCATCGTATTCTTGAAAAATAAAATTGAATTATGTCATCTTTAAAAACTGGATTAATAGCGACTGATACAAGTGGACCCACCTGTCATCTCCTGCGGCATGTCGGTGGGTCCCAACCCATGCCCGCTGCCCTGCTCGGCTGCTCCCCACAGAGAATCATTACTCGGTCCAACGCACGAACCCAAGTACCCAACAAGAGGTCATTGGATCCCCCGTTCTCCGAACCCAGAGTTCAACCAACCGAAAAACATATCACGAACTCGAACGCACCGGTGTCGCTTCCAATAAAAAACTCGCCGCCCCACAACACCCGCGGCCATCCCACTTCGGAGCTCGTCTCGGGTCGCAACTGACGGAACACACCGTCGCGTACGGCACACCCCCTCCCATTCGATCGCTCCCTGATGCGCCGCCCCTCATGGGGCTCCGACCAACTTAGCCCCCGGTGGCGGCTGCGGAGACGGCGGCGACGATGAAGCGGCCGCTGCGGCGCCCGTTCGCGGTGCTGCTCTTCGTCGTGCTGTGCGGGGCGGCTTCGTTTCCCTCCGCGCTGCGCCGCGCGGTGGCCCCGGCGCCCGTGCTCGCGCCGCCGCTTGATCCCGCGCGTCTCAACGCCACGCTCCTCCAGATCGCCGCCGCTGATCCCTCTGAGGCACCGCTGAAGCGCGACGTCGACGACCTACTCGAGGGTCGCCTCCCGGCCTCCTCCGCGCGCGCCCGCGCTTGGCTCAGAGGTGACAGGCTCCACCTCCGCCACCACCAGTTCCCCATCTACCGGCGCGGTCATCACCCGGACCACGACCACGACCCTCTCCTCCACCCGCTCCCGCGCCAGGAGCTCCTCCTCGACCCCTCCCTCCGCCGCGCGCTACGCTCCTGGCACCGTCTCCGCCGCCACGACCCCACCGTCCTCCGCAACCTCCCTTCCCTCCTCTCCCTCCCCGGCCGCATTCCCTCATGCGCTGTCGTGGGCAACAGCGGCATCCTCCTCCGAGCACACCACGGCTCCCTCATCGATTCCCACGCTGCCGTTTTCCGTCTCAATAACGCCCGCATCTCCGGCTTCGCCGCGTACGTCGGTTCCAAGACCAACTTCTCCTTCATCAACAGCAACATCCTCCACCTCTGCGCCCGTCGTCCTGGCTGCTTCTGCCATCCCTACGGCGACGACGTCTCCATTCTGCTCTACATCTGCCAGGCCGCGCACTTCCTCGACGTTGCCTCCTGCACCGCCTCCTCCCGCTCCCGCCACGCCGCCTCCATCTCTGTCACCGACCCTCGCCTCGACGTCCTCTGCGCGCGCATCGTCAAGTATTACTCGCTCCGCCGCTTCGTCTCGGAGACGGGTCGCGCGGCCGAGGAATGGAACCTCACGCGCGACGCTGCCATGTTCCACTACTCTTCCGGGATGCAGGCCATCATGGTGGCGGTGGGAGCGTGCGACAGGGTGAGCGTGTTTGGTTTCGGCAAGGCGACCGACGCGAAGCACCACTACCACAGCAACCAGAAGACGGAGCTAGATCTCCACGACTACGAGGCGGAGTACGCCTTCTACCGGGACCTCACCGAGCGCCCGCAGGTAGTCCCCTTCCTCAAGGACGCCGGCTTCGCCATCCCGCCCGTCGTGTTCTACCATTAAAGTGCATGCGCGCAATGTGATCGGCGTTATGCCGTGATGTTCTAAAGGGTAGGGGGTTGCGCTGGATTAGCGGCTCAGTGTAAAATGTGTTCTGTAAGATGGATTTCTTTGCTGTGATTAGATTGATAGGCGAATTGAAATGGTGAAATTTTGGTATGTTGTTGTATTTGGAGGTGTAAACTAAGAAATAGGATCCCTCCATTGGCAAACTAGGATGGTTGCTTCAGATTTTGGTTCATTCATCATGATAGTTAGGTGGGCTTGTAACTGTAATTTTAGACTGATCTTTCTTCCTAATTTATGAAGAATCAAATGTACATCTTATATACAACCATGCTGCAATTCTGTCTGCATGTATCCCCAAATGGCAAATATAACTGCTTCTGTATGTAGATCTTTTTTACTCGACCAAGAATTTCACATCAGGGAACAGATAATATTTACTCCATAACAATCTTTGCTTCCTGTTATGTGTGTAAGTGTGTTCAGCTTGTACCACTGTATGCTCATGGCGTCTGTTTTTCACCTTCCAATTGGACTACACTTTTCACCGTCACTTTTCTCACCTCAGGAAATAACACAGGTATGCAACTCCTTCCGCCAATGCGATTCTTCTACTCTCTAATTTCTCTACAAGTGGAAGATTGATGGATGTTTTGCAGTATTGTTTCACTATGTATGTGTTGCCACTACTTCAATTGTTTGTAGTATGTTCATTTCATTTTTGTAATTCCTTTGCGCTGAACTAGCTACAACTTGAGTTTTTATAAAACACAAGGAACATGTCATATGCTATTGTTATGCTGATACTTGGAAGTAGGAACCTGTTAATATTCCAAGGAGAAATACTATGTACTGTTTTGTTATTCTGTCACTAACAGTGAATCCACCTATGTTCCAGAAGACTAAGTACCTTCTATACCAGATGATCTAATGGCGGCCATGAATTGACAATAATATTCTCCCTGTTTCTTTAAAATGAATCCGCCATTTTCAGTTGATGCCTAAGTTCCGCGCCTCCTTGATGATACTGATTGTAGTAGAGCTTGTTTTAAACCAGTCGATAAATTAACAGCTCTGAATCACTTTTGACATTTCTCCTTGACTGTTGACGACCCTTCTGTAGCTCTGCTTGTATTTTTCGGACTTTAATCGAACAACCATCCCTACTGGAGTGCCTTGAGCTCTAGTGGAGTGTACGCACTGATACACTTTTTAAATGGGAACTTTATTTTATTAAATCAGAATCTATACATTAAATGATACTTGAACTACTCAACTTTGAACCATAGCCCTCTTGCTTGTGCAGCTTAAATTTGACCTCACGATTCACATGTTGGTATACATATATCCACTGAAAAGTGTCCTTCCTTTTCCTTTTCCATAAAACAATTCAAAAGAAGGAAGATTGCCCATGGGCGTACAATCTAAATCTGATGTTTTGATCTCAGGATGGAACCATGTATTTTGTACCCGCTGTGGAATGGAGTATGGAGTCTGCTTGATTGTTTCCTTACTACTTGGACTACTTGGTAAGCAATTGTACAGCTCACATGTGAGTAGCATTTAGTTCGGAGAGGCCAACTGCACCTATGTAGTCGTACCACTCTAGTATGGGTAGCTGGTCTGTTAATTGTTCTTTACTGGGCCTTTGGTGAAATGATGCCCACGCCTGGTCTAGTTTTTACAGCATGGAGCTACCCGAATCTGAAGGATGCGCCCGTCTACTGCAGTTGGCATTAAAAGAATACTCAAATCAGTACCTAAAAGCTGCTTATCGCTTGCCTGACAAGGAACTTTTGCACCTTCTGCCACTAATCGGTGCTACTCCTATCCTAATAAAGTGATTTGACAGCCTAGTCATGTTTTGAGCTCACTGATGCTTCCAGCCTTCCACCAGTTCTTGCCGGCTCCGTGGTGCATGCTTGTTGCTAGCGTTGGCGTAAGGCGTAGCTGCGTAGCATTGGAGCGCAGATGTCATGTACAAGTTGCCAGCTTGATGATGGGCTGAAGAAATCATCAATTGGATGGGCTTCACTGCTTCAGTCCATAACAAGACCCTGATGAAAATTCCGCCCATTCAAGCGATGACAGGCTACACTGCTCACCAAGGGACCGAGTATAGAATTCCATTCTTCCTGCAACAACTGGCCCAATCTAGAACAGCAACTGGAAGTCCATGGACGCCGAGCCTGAATTCAGGGAATCAAGGAGACAGACACAAGTGTCAGTGTCAGGTTGTCAACCAAGGTGCTGCCGGTAGTGTAGTATACCAGTGGCTATTTTATGTATGGAGTAGGTGGTTTGTTTGACCTGGAGGCTGATAGTACTGGTATTATCACTCCCAACTCAGAAGAGTATACGCCTATACGGCAGGTGAGTTCTCTCTCGGGGAAAAACAGGCCTCAACCAAGTTGAAAATCCCACACACATGTTAGTTTGACCTACTGTCACTTATCGTATGTTCCGCTTCAATGCATACGATTTTCTTCGTTGATTAACTTTTAAGTATAGTCTACGCTGAAGGCTCAACTTGTCCAAAGGCAGAGTTTGACTGTAGTGAGAGCCATGCATTTGTGTGAGACGTACGTGGTGCAGCTGCAGCTGTCTAACAAGTTGTGTGCGCGGCTGCGCAAGCGTGACTACGTTCTGATGAGAGCAGCCAGCTCACTGATGAAAGTCTATTGTCGGCACTAGGCCAGAAGGCCGGAACCACCTTCTATCTGTTAGCCTACAGAAGTGCAGTTAGCCCAAGGCATTCAGACGGCTATCGGGCTATGTGCTACTGTGCTGTCATTTTTAACGGAGACCTTGACTGATCTCAGTGAGAGAAAATACGATTCAGTACAGTAGTTGACAGGACAAAGGTGCTTAGTAATTACTGGACAAGTTGACAGTGTAGCATGCATTTCCTGTCAAGGTGGATATATATAGCAAGTATATGTGACCGCACGCATTGATCAAGTGATTAATTGGGTGATCAAGACGTAACCAGCTCAGCTGATACTGAAACGCGGCGAAACTCTCTACTACGTACTCCGAAATAAACAATGCGGACACAGCTACACGAAGGCGGCGTCAGGGCTTCTAGATTACATTTTACATTCTGCATTTCACACGGATGGATCGCATCATCATTAATTAATCTCGTAAGGTAAAGCATCGTGACTGCCAAATTAGAGGTCAAACCGACACAGCTTTATTCCTTTCTTGAGATTTTGGATATATGACGACCGGATGAGGTACCCCTACTTTTTTTTTGTCAGTGTATATATCTAGCTATGAGCGCAAAGCTGCGCGCAAACCAGCCTTAAATAATAAATTAGGCGTCAAATTCAGCAATCTGCACGACGTGATTGTTACACGTAGTCTAATAGTAATATTACTTTGCTAGCTCAACCTTTCCTCGCAAACCATAGTTAATTAGCTAGGATAATATTATGTTCACTGATGAAAATCTATTATCTCTTCACATCTCCAGTTTTTATTGGATTGCTAAATTTATCCCTCGAAGAGGGCTTTAGCTGCAGAGCTCTTGACAATCTGAAAACAAATTAAAACACCCCAGCTACCCTGGTCTCAATTGCCTTTGGTTATTTTCTTACTTTTATATTCATCGATATAAAGGTGCTACATGACATTGTCTCGAGTAGCATCATAACTACAAAAATTACTTTAAAAGTAATAAATTATCAATTTACCAGGTATACCTATCACGACTAGTATTGAGTTTCACACACCAACCAATTCAACCCAAAATAAAAGTGGGCTGCAATTCGAATTTGAGACCTTTGACTCCGATACCATATTGAGTTTTACTGTATGCAGCAACCAATTCAACCTAAGAGCTTAAGTTGATAAAAAAATGTGAGCAATTCACTTCATATTCCAACAACTAGACACGTTCATCCTTACACAATGTTAACTACACGCAAGGCATATATATCATCGTTTCTTTCCATTTTGTTAATCTATGCTTGTGTGTATATGTCAAGGGCGTTGATGCCCAGGGTAGCCGGACCCCGACTACGAAGATCGTAGTCTCGGTCCGTAGCTGCAGCAGGGTTATACCCCCACGCTGCTGCCCTTCGACGGCGGGGATTAGATCCCTGGCCGGCGGCTTGGAGAAGAGAGGTTGTGGGAGATAGATTGCCAAAATACTTCTTATTCCATAATCTGTCTTACAAGGGATATATATAGCCTCTCGGCCAACTACCCTTCCTAGACTTAAGGGCTAAGTTACTAACTAACAACCAGATTTATTCAAACTAGAAACTAACAAACAGATTTATTTGAAATCGAAACTAACAACCAGATTTATTCAAACTAGAAACTAACAATCCTTATCTAGTTCCAAACTCAGCCGCGGCCCCCTTCCTGGGCCTTGTGCGCCTCCCTTTTTGCTGCCCGGCGCACATCTCGCGCACGGCGCCGTCGTGTATACACGCGGCCCCACATGACATCTCTCCCCTCCTCGAGAGGCAGCTCGTCCTCGAGCTGGAAGAGTGGGAACTGTCTGCGGATAGAGTCGACATCCTCCCAAGTGGCCGAAGCTGGTGTTGCGCCGCCCCCATAAATATGGCCGCCAATGGCGGACGGCATGGACTAGGCCGATCAGCTCGCGCTCATAGGCGGCGAGCGCGCGGTGTCGCGGCGCTACCGGCCTGCTGAAGTAAGCAATCGGGTGGCTGTCCTGGACCAGCACGGCCCCGAAGCCATGAGATGACGCGTCACATTCGACCATGAATAGCTTGGTGAAGTCCGGCAAGGCGAGTACTGGGGCCGATGTCACCGCGTCCTTGAGAGCGGCAAACGCGGCTGTTGCCTCTGGTGACCACGAGAATCCTTCTTTCCGCAGGAGAGCAGTGAGCGGTGCAGCAATGGTCCCGTAGTTGTGTACGAACTTCCTGTAGTAGCCTGCCAAGCCGAGGAAGCCTCGCACCGCTCGAGCCGACCGCGGACGCGGCCAATCTTTGACGGCTTGAACCTTGGTTGGGTCCATGGCGACGCCCGCGGCCGAGACGACGTGCCCCAGGTACGCGACCGATGATGCTGCGAATGCGCACTTAGCGCGTTTGAGGAAGAGGCTGTGTTGTTGCATCACGTCGAAGACGGCGCGAACGTGGCGCAAATGGTCCGCCCATGTGTTGCTGTAGATCAGAATATCATCAAAAAACACAAGTACGAAGCGGCGAAGGAACGGGCGGAGGACGTCGTTCATCAATGCCTGGAATGTAGCAGGGGCATTGCACAGCCCAAAAGCCATAACCAAGAATTCGTAGAGGCCGTCATGTGTCCGGAACGCCGTCTTGTGGATGTCGCCGGGACGCATACGGACCTGGTGGTAGCCCGAGCGCAGGTCCAGTTTAGTGAAGAAGCATGCGCCATGGAGCTCGTCCAGGAGTTCTTCGACGACGGGAATGGGGAAGGCATCCTTCACCGTGAGCGCGTTGAGCGCCCTGTAGTCGACGCATAAACGCCATGATCTGTCTGCCTTCTTGACTAGGAGGACTGGTGACGAGAACGCGGAGTCGCTGCGTCGGACGATGCCTTGGTTGATCATGGTGGCACACTGTCGCTCCAACTCGTCTTTATGAGCGGCTGGGTACCTGTACGGCCTGACCGCCACTGGCAGGGCGCCCGGTTTGAGGACGATGTTGTGGTCGCGGGCGCGCTGTGGTGGCAAGCCGGTTGGTTCAGCAAAGAGGCCCCCAAACGCCGATAGCAGCTCATTGAGGAGGTCCTGCGGGGAGACGGTGGCTGCCATGAGCGGGGTCCGCCGTGCGGTTACGTCATCCCAGCTGACCGTCCGACCTTGGCGGTTGAACGCCATGGTTCGCTTGGTGAAGTCCCAGACGATTGGTCCCAAGGTCACCATCCATTGAGTGCCTAGGACCAAGTCGTAGCCGGCGAGAGGCATGATGTAGAGGTCGACGCAGAACTCCTCGCCGCCTATGGAGATTCGGGTCTGTCGGAGTACGCCGGCGCAAGAGATCCGCTCGCCGTTGGCCACTGTGGCCGTGAGGCGCGCGCCACCTTGTGCTTGAAGGCCCGTGCGGTTCGCTGCTGCTTCCCCAATGAAGTTATGGGTAGACCCCGTGTCCAGGAGGGCCGTGAGGGATGCTGCGCCCACGGTTACGTTCACCTGCATTGTATCACAAATGGGCATACCGGCGACGGCTCTGAGCGAGAACACGGGTGCGTCCTGATCTGCTTCAACTTGTGTGGGGGCGAGCTCGATGCCGTCGATATAGAAGAGCCGGCGGCAGACCCGGTTGTGACCCCTGGAGTATGGTTCGTTGCAGTTATAGCAGAGGCCAAGACGTCGCCTTTCCGCCTGTTCATCCGTCGAGAGCCGTTTCGCCTGATTGGCCCCGTTCCTGACCTGGGGGGCTGATAACGCCGGTGGGGGCGTTTGTGGCGTCGGCAGAGGCGGAACCGGTAGTGCGGAGGAGGCTGGGCCGGCGGTCGCCGCGGGACGCGGGGGCGGGTTTGGAAGTAGAGCCCGTGATGCGGTCCTGGCCGGTGCCTGTTGCGGCCTGTCCATCTCCATTAGCTCCACCTGACGGGCGAGGCTCATGGCAGCGGCCAACGTCTCTGGATTATGGATCCGGACGGCGTGGCTCAGTGGTGGAAGAAGGCCGCCGGTGAAGAGCTGGACTCGTTGCGCCTCGGTGAGACGTCCCGCACGTGGTAGGAGGGCCTGGAACCTGTTGGCATATTCCTCCACGGATCCTGTTCGCCTACATTCGGTGAGTTCAAACAATGGAGCCGACCGAAGAGGAGGCCCAAACCTTAGCATGATGCGATCCTTGAAATGCGCCCATGTGGGCGTGCCTTCATCCTCTTGGAGCTGGATGTACCACAATTGTGCGACTTCCTCCAGATGATAGGATGCCATCCACACCCGTTCTTCCGTCATCGTGCGCTGCTGTGTGAAGTAAGATTCACATTTGTTGATGAACAGCAAGGGGTCTGTTTTGCCATCAAAGCGGGGGAAGTCCAGTTTCTGGAATCGTGGTGGTCGATCGGTGTGTTGTTTGCCATCAGTGGTGCCGCCGGAACTGGAGGATGAGGAGGATGGATCCTTGTTTTTCTTGAGCTCGGCCACATCTGCTTGCAGCGTCGTGATCGTGCCAGTGAGGACTTCGAGTAGTCTAGCCAAGTCGGCGTTGGATGGTTCGGCCATTGGTGAGGGGCTGTTTGGTGGAGAAGGCTGATGTGGCTGTGATGCGGTGGAGGTGGGGTTGCTGTTGGCGGAAGAGGAGGATCGTTGTGACCTTGATACCAGGTTGTCAAGGGCGTTGATGCCCAGGGTAGCCGGACCCCGACTACGAAGATCGTAGTCTCGGTCCGTAGCTGCAGCAGGGTTATACCCCCACGCTGCTGCCCTTCGACGGCGGGGATTAGATCCCTGGCCGGCGGCTTGGAGAAGAGAGGTTGTGGGAGATAGATTGCCAAAATACTTCTTATTCCATAATCTGTCTTACAAGGGATATATATAGCCTCTCGGCCAACTACCCTTCCTAGACTTAAGGGCTAAGTTACTAACTAACAACCAGATTTATTCAAACTAGAAACTAACAAACAGATTTATTTGAAATCGAAACTAACAACCAGATTTATTCAAACTAGAAACTAACAATCCTTATCTAGTTCCAAACTCAGCCGCGGCCCCCTTCCTGGGCCTTGTGCGCCTCCCTTTTTGCTGCCCGGCGCACATCTCGCGCACGGCGCCGTCGTGTATACACGCGGCCCCACATGACAGTATACTACATGAGAACATTGTTTTCACCAATCGACCCTCGGTCAAACTAGAGCACTAACGTACATACACTACATATCTAAAGATCCTTTTCTTTGCTTACCACCGCACTCATAAGTCATACAAAGATTCCAAGTAAGTGAAGGCTGGTGACGAGAAATATATATACACAAGATTACAAGCTACATCTGCGTGGCCTGGTCGCGGTCCAGGGAGCCACAAAGTTGGACTCGATCGATAGAAAAAAAATTAAAAAGCTCTTTGTGTTAATCACCCCAGGCAGCAGCTGCAGTCAGCTGAGACTTCACGAATGTGGACGAAAAGCGGCAGCCAATCCGTGCCATAATTAGGTTTGTTCGGAAAAGATTATATATGATAGTTATAGCCATTTTTAAAATTTCTTTTTTTTTAAACTGATTGTGTTGTTATTAATCTATAGGGTGAAACTCATAACTACGTACATAATTAATGTATAAATTAACTCGTGTACACAACAACAACTATAAATTATATTCACTAGTACTGATTTAGTTATCCCACTTGTTATCTCCTAAAACTGTAAGAATGGTCTAAAAAATAATTTCATTATTTTTATTATTTGGCTTGCTATTTTACGTGATTTCTCATCCTCCTCTCAAGACTTGCTTCTTCTAGCAAATCATTGAGACTTTTCATCCCCTTCTTCCTACTCTATTTTGTAGCAATTCTAATCCAAAAATATAAGATAAAATATAAATGAATTCAAACAAGAATAGATAACAAGTCATAATTGAGAAGTATATCGAACTAGACAATAAAATAAGAATTCAACTCATAATAAAAAAAATTGCTATCGTTTTGCGAGTCAAAAATAATAACTACAAATGAAAATGCCCTAGTGTCCCGGTTGTCGCAGGTGCAAGGTACGCTTATCCAGATTAGCCTTTACATTAGTTGGTGTCTGAATGATTCTGATGACGCGAAGGCCTGGCTGGACTAGCTCGCCGCGCGTGCATCCGTCGCTTGATCACATTGACTTGGCCTCGATCATATGCCTCCGCGAAGAATGTTGAAATATTTTCGTATTCGCATTGCCAACGCCAAATTATATATGCACTGCGTTCTCTCCACGTACATAGGCTATAGATAGCTTATAGCTAGCTAGGCTGACCGTGTGTAGCTACTGGAGTGGCGAATAATTAGTTAGGCGTATAAACAACTTTCTTAACTGCAATCTATATATCCTACATAAGTTGCTTGTAGCAATTAGCATGCATTAGTAGTTGCTAAATTAAATTGAATTAACTGGGATAGGATATGCATCCGCCCGTACCGTGGTGAGTGATCAGTGACAAGTAGCTAGCTAGGTGGGTTTAGTTTACTGTATCTGCACCCATCCTACTCGGATCCATACTTGTATATCCCATATCGGATTGACAGGTCAATTTAAACCGCAAAGTCGATATCGTCGTTGCCGATGTCCTATAGATTGAAGCCGACGTACGACTGGACAACGCAGCTAACAGAGTACATAAAGAAGATGAGAGACTACAAGACCCACGAGTTAAACGATAGAATTACACCTGCTTTCATGTAAGGCATCGATCCATTAAAGTTGTGACCAACTGAGATTTTCGCGAAATTGATAGGAATTAATCTTCTTAATTGATATGAAAAATGAGTAAATGATCGAGGGAATGTACCTCATCGGTGCGACGGCGCCATTATGGCGACGCGACAGGGGATATAGGGAGGCTAAGCCTAAACCGAATACTTGATGATCTAAACTCCTACTATGGGTTTATTTATATAGACATGGGATCAATCCTCTAATTGATCTAACCTACTAAATTTGAAACAGAATAATCTAAACATAATTAACCTAACAAGAGTCCTTCCTAAACTGACTCGGTGATACTGTTCATGTGAGCCCTCCAACCCATGATCTGTGGCCATGACAAAAGTTGACAGTCAAAAAAATTAACACGATGCTTGCACCATAGAGATGGATCGTGAACCCATATAGTTAACTGCCACCTAAAAGTGGTTATTGTTCGTACTCTTCTTTCCATTTCATAATTATATGTATATTAATAAATATAAACACATATACAAAACATATGCATTGATATTCATATGAATTTAATTACCATGAGACTGCTATATGGCAATATATATAGCATTTGACACCATTAGGACGTTTTATTTTCAGCTGCTAATTAACAATACTAGTCGTCAGCACTCAGCAGGCCATGGATTTTGACCGGCTATATAATATTATATACTTTAAAGTAATAATGTCCTTCGTCAAAGAATATTTAAATATATAATTAATATAAACAAAGTTGTATACGGTTTGGAGTATTAATTTTAGTTTTTCTCTGTATTTAGATAGGAACCTGTAATCATCAAGAACTTCATAGATATGACGACGGCTTGAAATTAAGTGAAGTAGCGGATCGACGGATCATTACATGCACACAATGCTAACTAATTAGGTCATGTAAATCCCATAGACAACTGTTGTATACAAAATTTTGAAAATTACAATATAGATAATTAAATAGACAACAAGTACACTCCATAGACAAGAACTGCATATTTAGCCGTCTACAAAGTATTTAATGTTTCTAGTTGATCTGTGCAATTTTTTAATGTGAGCTAAGTGTGTTTATTTTTTTATATTTTTTTGCATGGGAGCACACCGCCGCCGTCACCTGGTGAAAGGACGATCTTACTCTCTTTTTTCCTTAACTAGCGAGTCGAGATTGTTTTTGCAAAATTGTCATGTTACATACAGCGTGAAATGGAGCGTTGTTCGTGCCCATAGGTCAGTTATTAATTAAGCAAACTCTCGCTGCTCAATAATTGTCTCATGAATGTAAAATAGCAGGGGCTCCAAATTCCCAGTTTAATTAGCCTGTGAAGCTGAGAAATTTTCTCCGATACAAATTAGCTAGCTGCAGCCTGCAGCTGCAGCTCCAGCTCTGGCAGAAGAAAATTCATCTACTTCACAGCTTACAGCTAGCACAGAAAAGCACCTTATTGTTCTATCACGCTCCTTATAATATTGCATCCTAAATCCCCGGGCATGGATATGCATGTAGGTCTCAGCTTTGATGATCTACTGATATATCCAAACAAAATAGTCGCGTACGTATGTACGCTAGCTGATGGCGCGCCTATCTTGACCACCATGCATCGTCACCAAGTCGATCCTTACACGCAAGCAAGCAGTAGCTAGCTAGCTAGTGCATGCTCACGTATACTGTATACACGCATAGATCTCACCGTTGGAAGCTTATGATGCGGTGGTAGTCCTTGTGGGCGTGGCCGGCCGGCTGGTCGTCGACGGGGAGGTGGTCGGCGCCGAAGGAGCGGACGTGGTCGTTGAGGGAGCGCTTGTGCTTGAAGTCGGAGCCGCAGGAGCAGAACCAGCGCCTGCCGCAGTTCTTCTCGTGCGTGCGCCAGTCGCCCTTGACGGCGAAGGGCTTGGCGCAGCGGCGGCAGCGGAACGGCCTGGCGCCGTGCTTGCGCTTGTAGTGCGTCTGCAGCGTGCGGAAGTCCTTGAGCGGCCGCGCCCGCGGGTGCGCCACGTTGCTCTTGCACCCCGCCGCGCAGCAGTAGCACGGCAGCTTCAGCATCGCCAGCGTCTGCGTCTGCGTCTGCGTCCCCTTGAGCGATTCCGGGCCCTTGCGGTACTCCCTCCCGTGCCCCCACATATGCATCTGCACCATGCAAACGATTCACAATTAAATTAGCTACTGTGCTTTGAAGTTGACTAATCAATGATATGATCATACATCAGACACTGTACTATATCGATCGGTCATGCATGAGTTGAATTGTATACACAATAATATATAATCATGGCATGCATATGTTAATCGGTAGATCAGAAGGGAAGTTGATTACAAGATCCAATAATGAGTGGTATATCATAAGACCATGCTCCATGCATGATGTGTACCTGCATGTTGTTGTATCTGTTGAAGGTTTTGTTACAGACATGGCAGACAAACTGCACGGGGCCGATGAGGATCTGCGCCGGCGTCGGGATCCAATACCGGCTGCTCATCGCCACGCCGCCGATATCCACCGCGACCCCACAAAACTCCCCCATCATGCTGTTGCTGTTCGATCCTTCCTCCCCCTCCACCTTGCAGTCGTCGCCGTGCATCTCCTCCTCCGCACCGTGGTCGTCATACTCGTCGCCTTTCTCGCCGTAATCCTCCTCCTCCGTGGCGACCTCCTGGGCACAAGATCCGACGACCGGCAAGCCGATATTCAAATCCACGCCGGGCTCTGCTCCGGTTGCGCAGCATGCCCTGCTCACGATCTCTTCTTTGACAGGGTGCTCAGGCTGCTGCTGTTTCTTCCCCTCCTCGAGCATGCTGAGCAGTGGCAAACAAGTCATGCCCCTGTCATCTTCTTGGACTCCACTTCCGCCGTCCTCCCCAGCTGTTTCTTCATCCCTGGACGCCATCGAGGATGACGAAGAGAAAGACGTCGACCACGACGAGGAAGACAGCGGCGGCGGCTTGAGCCACTCGAAGAAAGACGAGGCAACGACCTCACCTTCCATGGAGCTGCAGGTCCGCACTCCGCGGCGCCATATAGTTGTCGATCGATTATTAAACTACACAGTACAGAGCTGCCACTTACTTCCACGGGATCGAGATGGTATATAGATTTCTTGATCCTTGGGTTTGGTGGCGTGGAGAAGACCAGAGAGGGATCCGGAGCAGGAGAAGGCGTGCATGTGTCACGGTCTTGAAGAAAATGAAATGGCCTGGCTGTGGCAGCTGCCATTTATACACACAAGCTTTACGCTTAAGACACACACGAGACAAATCTGCAAAGCGGCCGGCGGCTGGGCTGGGAAAGATAGCGCGTGAGAGTGTGAATGTGCTCGCGGCGTGGCCTGGAACGCGCGCTGGATTCTGCTTCTGTGTGGGGCGGACGTGCCGGGGTGCGTGTGCACTGTGCAGAAGTGCAGATGTACTGCGTACCTAGCCTGGTTTGGAGCTTTGGTTCTCTGCATGAATTGCACCAGCTGCATTAGACAGTAGCGGTCCACGCACGCGGCGTGCAGAGAGGCAGAGAGCTGGGCAGATCGGTTCGGTTTGTGGAGTCAAGTGCAGTAAACCTGGACAAGAAACAGAGGACGGAATTGTTCATGTTCTCACTGCACGTACGTGCTTGTACAGCAGCACGACTGTTAAGCTCAGCTAGCCTTCTTTCCATCAGATTTTTTTTCTCTCTTCTCCCAAACAGGAGTATTTCTCTTTGTGATTCAACGCACAGAGGCAAGAAGAGTTCAACGTTTATACAAAAGGTGGTAACGTGGTATATGCCACTATGTCTCATTCGTGATCACCCTCGTGAAATACTTGCAGCCGACATAGCAGCCGAGTGCAACTTTAACTCGATCCGGCCAGTAGAACGCGCGTTGCCCTCGATCAGCTGGCGCGCGAGAGACGACTCGGTCGAAAAAGGGCCTGCCTTTCGATCTGGCCTCCTTGACCAGACCACACCGAGGAAGAAGAACGGTTCGTTCCAACACCATACTGTCAAGGCGATTGATCGATCCCCTTTTGAAACGGCGGCGCATGCAGGGCAAGAAGCAGGCGGACGCGTGTAGGGTTAATTGCCGGACATCATCATTAAGCCCTGGACCAAACCGAAGAAAGTAGGGCCAGGTGATTCAAAAGCAGCGTGCACACGTACGGTACTGTTGATGAAATAATTACACGCATTATTTGCGTGTGCTTAATTGCTTCGTAGGGGTGGATCAAGACGCCACAAAGTAAACTCCACTAGTAGTCCAGTCTCCGGAGCTACAAGGGTTTACATCTTTTTCGAGTCTTGGATGTAGGGTTCGGCGAAAATTACATGACGATTAACCAAACCGAACCGGTTTAATCGAAATAGTCGGTTAAATCAATTATTAGGTATCGGTTCGGTTAAAAAACTAATGCTCTGGGTGATCGGTGGTCGGTTCGATTTTGAAGTGCAATTAACTGATTAACCGATTTAACCTAACCGAATAGTAGTGGTTTAGTGTGGTTAACCGATTAATCGATTTTGAAGTGCAGTTAACCAATTAACCGATTTGTGAGGTGCAGTTAACCGATTAACCGATTTGTGAGGTGCAGTTAACCGATTAATCGAATTGTCAGGTGCAGTTAACCGATTAATCGGTTGTGAATTGTGTATATCTGAGCTATGTAGAAGCAGATTGTTGTATTTTATGATTAACAACCGAAACCGAATTTGATCGGTCATTTTACTGTAACTGAAATTAATCTTAACCAATTTAACTGAATCGAATAAACCGAACTGTACTTGGATGATAACTTCAGGTGAGCAGTGCGCTCGTGTGATAATGCAGCTGTGCAACGAGTAGTCAAGTACCATCTTATCAACAATGGAGTTGTTTCCCCATTTTTTTGGTACAGCGCATATATATCCAAGCATAGGTCGTCATATATCCAGTACGGATCAATCTGTACCACTTCGAGACTTCAACCATGCATCGTATACGTACCAGATGATGCTCCAGATCGAGGCACCGATGAGTACTGTCGTGCCAGTACGCCATACGAAGCAGCCCGGATCTCATTTTTTCAGCCGTGGAATGCGACTGCACTGTGTGTGGCACACGGTAAGTGGTCACGGATTAATGGATATTTGAAACGGCGAGGCCTCGTCTGGATGACTGGAAATCATGGCCCATACACGTCTATGGGCTGGAGATCTCGAGCTTTAGCTTCTTGGTCTCTTGCCGTCTTGCGTAACAGGCCTAGGTGGATGGCACCGTGTTTACCACAGAAAATTGCGTTTGTTGATAGTTGATTTGATGATACTGTACTATCAATCATTGAAATAATGGTATTTTTTTTTGTCACCAACCCATTTTTTTATGAAGTACACCAAAAGGAGAGAAATGCTTGTTCATCTCAAGACTTAGTGCCTATTTGGATCCAAAAGGTTAATACAAAAGGCTAATACAAAGTGACTAAAATTAGTGACTAAATTTTAGTCACTTTTTGTTTGGATCCGGTGACTAAAGTAGTGACTAAAGACTTTATTGTCATACAGAATGACTCAAATATTTCCTATTTATTGCTACTTGTTTTTCATGCATATATGCACGGTGATGGCAGGGGTGAGAAAATGAGCATTTTAGCTTCTTCTTGAGACCTAATGAGACTAAAAAATTTTAGTTCTTTTAGTTCTTATTATTTGGATCTTTAGACTCTAAATGACTAAATTTTAATTAGTTTAATTTAGCCCCTTAATCCATCGAAAGGAAAATCAAGGAAGAATAAAGAGGGGATAGCGGATGTTCACAGTTCAGTGCTTCTGTGCTTATCTTGTCTTGTGGGTCCCACATTTCAGTGAAGCTGGGAATAAAGAAACGCGCAAATATCTTTGCAAACTTTAATGGTCCGAAGATTTTTTTTCCGGTCAAAATATCACGGAACATGGCATAAATGCTTGCTCACGAAGCTTGCTTTGTTAGATGCCGTATGATACTTTTTATGCATTTTTTAAAATTTATTAAAATAGAGCTTTTTTTCGTTGTTTTTTACAATGCTAGGAATATAAGCACAAAAGTACTATGGTGGAATTCTTGTTTATTTCTTCGGTTACACATTTCTCCATATAAAACACAGTAAAAAGATAAGTTTATTGAGCAGGGCCTAGCAAACCGGCAAAAAAGTTTAGTAAATTAAGGTGGTATTCAAATAGCTATGCTGAATTTGTAGTGTGATTCCGAAACTCGAGGCAATGTTTGAAGGGCACTCTCAAATTAGGGCTAGACAAAAAACTCGTCGCTCGTTAACTCGCTCGGCTCGTGACTAGCTCGGTTCGACTCGGCTCGGCTCGTTCTATTTTCCTAACAAGCTGAGCTGGTGTTTTAGCTCGTTAGTATAACGAGCGAGTTCGAGCTGGCTCGCGAGCTGCTCGCGAGCTTAACGAGCTCAGCACAAGTAGTCAAGTCAACCCATTAAAACAATAATAAAACACTATCTTACAATATGAGACTCATTATTTTATAATTTATTTGTTAATATCAAGTTATTACTTGCTAACTTGTTATTATAAATTTATTATTATGTCATATAGAATTTATCTTATAAAAGTATATAGAATTTCTCATATAAAAGTATGAAACAAATAACATGTGTGATTAATTTGATGGAATCATAGAAATAATGATGGAACTATGGATGATTATTTTTTGAAACCTTATGTTTTCTATTTATTTCATATTTTGCTGTTTGATATGTGATTATTTAAATATTTATTATTTAATCATCTTTTAAATAATTGGAGCTTGCGAGCTGGACCGAGCCGAGCCGAGCTGGGGTTTCTGCTCGTTATGTTAACGAGCCGAGCCGAGCTAGCTCGTTAACATAATGAGCTATAACGAACCGAGCTTAATGAGCCGAGTCTCAACCCATGGTTTCTTAGATGAGGTTTTATTTTGTTATATGAATAAATCACTATGTCTAGAAACTATATTCTCAACCTTAGTTTCTTAGTATAAATATATAATAAATTTTTTATACTACTATTTTTTCTCTCTCTCCCCCTCTCATTCAATCACTTATCCATGCCTTAGATATTATGAAGACATGGTATCTTACCTAAGATATGATTTCTTCATATTCTAGTATCTCTAATCATTAAATAACTTGTCACATCACTTTTTTCCTACGTGATAGTACAATAAATATTTAAGAAACAATCTTACACTGAGGTTTGGAAGTGCCCTAATAATCGACCAGAAATGTGGGTCATCCTTTACTATAAATAACGCCTGTATATATATATAAATGCTATCTTACACCACGGGTGTAGAATAACTATTCTACCGAGGAATCTACTACTGAGAAAAAAGTAGTACTCAATTGTTATTTTACCGAGAAAATCTACTACTGAAAGTAGTCGGTGTAGAATAGCTATTTTACACACGTGGTGTAGAATAGCGCTCCCGTATGTATATATATATATATATATATTAATACCTTAGCTAACTGTTGTCGTGATGCCCATCCAGTATTCCAGTTTCCAGTCGATATCTGGTCTAAAATCTGCGGCGAAACTTTGACAAAAGTGACCATGAGGTGAGCCAATGGGATGCGCGTGCGCCGAGCGTGCCTGCTTCATGTGGCCCAACAGGCAACCGGTGCGGGTGTGAGTTCACGCCCAGCCGGCAGCTGGTACGACGAAGGTTATACTCACGGCACGTATCCTACACGTGTAAGCGGTTCCTCATCTCTGCCTTGAGAGTTGAGACAGACTACAGCCACGCCATCTTTGCACGCAGAAGCTAGCTACTCCCTCTTTTCCATTATCTTCATCATCTAAGCGTTTTTCAGATTTCCTACAATCTACATCATCTAATAGTTGAGTCATTAAAGCAACACATCGTATTATGTGTGAATTGATTTAAAGTCTACATGCATAACTTTGACTTTCACTTTTGTTTCTTATTTTACTAGTACTCTACATTGTCACATGCACATGTAGGTTGAGAGTGCGGAAAAACAAAGCAAGAAACACAATATACGAAGAGAATTTAAGCTTCATATCTCTCGTTTTAGTCATCGTGTCAAGTTGTTAGATGATGGAGATAATGTGAAGGAGGGAGTATCTAGCTAGCTAGGCAGCTCAGTGCCCTCGACTCCTAGTGGATTACAGAATTACAGCGTCACTGTTAACGGTCAGTTGCTCGTCACATGGGGTTTTATTGCGTGTCCTTGTCGCCTTGCACCGCCTGGGCTGGCGCTGCGTGGGGTTGCAAAGCTGACAAAACCCCGCGCGGAAGGAAGCAGAGCATGCCGCGCGCGCGCGTGCATGCAGAGGTGGGTCGGGGCTGGGACTTGGGGACTTGGGGTTCAGCCTCATCGGCTAGCCGCCTGGCAACGCCACCCCTCGGAACGCGGAGCCCATCGCCGCTCGCGACAGCGATGCCTCTGGAAAATCCATCGTGCCGACGAGCCCGACACATCCAACACAAACAGCACACGCCACCCCGCGCGCCGCATCGCCCAATGGTTACTGCCTTCGTTCCGTTTCCGCCCCCACCGAATTTTCTTCCAAGGCCGAGCCCTCCGCACTGCCCTCGCCCCCGCCCCCGCACACGCACGCGCGGCGCGCGTTCCGCACTCCCGTCTCCCGCGAGGCCGCGAGCTAGCTGAGTAGCTGACCGCTGCCGTTAAGTTTTGCTCCGTCGCCTCGGCTCAGCTCCGCTGGTGTGGCGTGAGAGCGCGGCCGAAACTCCGGTGACCGCCGGCCGGCGTCCCTTGGCGTCGCCGTGTCTCGGCGTTCGTTCTCTTCGCCGCTGGAAACGGCTGGAGAAGGTACGCACGCACGCGCCCGGCGCCCCGCCCTGCAGTTCTCTCTGCTCTCATTTTTCATGTGATCCCGTATATTTACCAGTTAAACTTATATGTGTATTCATTCACTGCTGCTTAATCTTGACGGGAATCGATCGAATTGGGAACCGAGGATGAAATGCAAAATTTGCTTGTCGCGTAGAAAATTACCTTGTTTGGATGTCTTCAAGACTTCAACCCCGACCCAATCCACGTGGATGGGCCGGGATTTTAAACTAAAATCCCGGCCCATCCACGTGGATTGGGCCGGAATTGAAAGCCTCCAAACATGCCTTTAGAGATGTCGGCCGTACATGGGATGTGCCTAAAGTGGCCCTCACGATATGTATGGGACTATAACAAATTCCTCGTAGATGTAGTTATTGCAAACCTTTGCAATTGCATGCCCTGCTCACTATGATGGTTTTTTACCCTAAATCTTAATGTCACATAAACTATAATGTGACAAATGATTAAGGTACGAGAGAGAAACATTGTCATACGGAAGAAAGAGTGTCTACATAATATCCAAGAAAAAAAGAAGACTGTAAAGATAAAAGAGATATAATATATGATTAGATAGAAATTTATTTTGAAGAAACTAACTATTTAAAGAAAAAGAGACAATAAAACATTAACTATAGAGCTACAACAAGAATTCAAGTATAAAAACAAGCCACATGGTAGTAGAGCACATATCCACAGAGGGGATCATAGAGAGAGCGAGTAGGTACTTGTTGCAATGGCTGTCGGAGAGGAAGAACCGAAGAAAAGCACCAACACGACACTAGCACGATGATCTGGCATCCCGCACGATCGCACCAACCAGACCACCACTAGATCGACCAGCGGCACGACAGCTCGTGAGACGAAGATAGTGAGGGATCGAGGAGGGAATGGGTAGCGAGGTAAGTACCTGGTGGCACAATAGTTGCCGGAGAAGACAAAAGCAACTCGAAAACAACCGGTAGTTTTCAGCCCATCGCTAGCAACTATCAATTCTATTGGCGCAACAACTAGATCGCTCGATGGTACGAAAGATAAAGAGGGTAATGGGGAGGAGAACTAGAAGGGAGCGGGTCAGACGCACAGAGAGGATGACGACGAGATGAAGATACTGATGACTAACCGGTGGCGCCACGAACGAACTCGCAAATCTAGAAGGGGCGGATCGGCGGAGAGCGAGATGTAAGGTTTTCATGTGGAGGTGGCAAGGGCGAGGGGACCGAGGGGGCAGGGGAAATGAATTAGTGTTTCAGGGGATGCGGTGAAGCGAAGCGGTGGGTTTTATATCGGAGCAAGCAACGGATTAGACGACCAAGAGCAAGAGTCTAGCTACTATCGGGCCAACCCAAATAGTCATATTTTGTTGGCCCAACACTATGGGCTAAGGTGTCGACCTAGGCACTACGCTACACCTAGTGTCGGATCGACACTAACATTAAACACATAGTCCTGAACGGCCTAATGCCACCCACTAAGCCCGTCTTTTTTTCTTCGGCTACTGAAGCACTACTAAACGGAACAAACCATACGCCAGTTAAAGTCGGCCAGCATGTCTGTCTGTCTATCGCCACACAGCCGCATGCAAATGCTCCAAAATGAACACGCCTCCACACATTCGGTCTATCCAATGTGACCGATCATTTTTGAACCTGATCTAGTGCGCATCACATGATCTCATCTCTTCCTTTCCATCTTCCCTTTGGACATTAAACTCTAGAAAAAAAACTGTCAAGCACTAATATCACTACACTGGTGGTTATATGCCATTTAACTAGGGTGACAACTAGTTTGAACCCAACAGATTTGGTAAAAATCCATCTGCAAAGTAAACCTGCAAAAAAAATTAAATTTGTATATATGAAACTCATAGGTTTTAAATTAAAACTGTGTCCGAACTAGTTGGTATCTAAAACCTGATAGAAACCATAAGTTTACAAAGGTCATGTTTGTTTCAATTTTGGATTATAACAATTCAGTTTTTCATAACCTAAAACAAACAGTGTAACTTATTCTGCTAGCTTATTATAATCTGAAATATAGATTATAACAATTCAGTAAACCGGTGAAATCCAACTTTTTTTATAAGCTGGATTTTTATAATCCAAAACTGAAACAAACAGGTCCTAAAGGAGAATTATAGAGCTGAAGTTAAAGTGATATCTAAAGAAGAAACAGAATCTGAAGCAGAAACATATCTAGGCCCTGTTTGGGACTGCTCTGCTCTATGTTTTATAGCTCCAATCCACAAACGTCTAGCCAAATAGGTTCAGATCTCAGTTCTTGGATCCGCGAAAAATGCAGATCCACGACTCCACTCCACCTTTTTTTGTAGAGCACCTCAGAAGGTGCTCTGCGGATTTAGTTTTTAAAACAAAACATGGAGTTTGAGGTAATTTATCCACCAATGACATTATAAACTTATTAGTTCATTTTTAGTTGATATTTATTATTTTTTATTTAGTACTACCTATATTAACTTTTAAATAACACGGTTGACATTTATCACAAACTTTGATTATTCGTCTTATTCAAAAAAATTGAAATATAATTTATTTTGTTATATTTTTTTATTATATATTGAAGGTACTTCGAGTATACTTATATTTTTACATATTTGCGTAATTTTTTTGATAAGATGAATGATCAAAATTTATGATAAAAATCAACGACGTCATTTATAAGTTAATGGAGGGAATACTAAGTTAATATATTTCACATAATGGACATAAAAATGTTATAATGGGAGATTCATGAATAAACTCTGGGGTAAATAATACATTCCTATTAAATTATAATATTCTTGAATCTAAATTCCCTCTGTAAGCTAAACAAGTGCAAATACTCCACAGTGGAGCAGCAACTCCACTCTAGATCTAATTCTAAGTGAATTCTGTGGAGTGAAGCAAATTTTAAGAAAGTGGAGTAGTGACAAACATACCCCTAATCTGATAAACCCACGGTACCATAAGTTTTAAATCAAATCTACGTCTGACTCGATACCTAAACCCATGAACCCATATTCACAATTTTCAACCAAAACTCACACTGTCGGATGGGATACACACGGACAAATTTGTCGTCCCTAAATTTAACAACTCGGAACAACAAGTGGTGTCTGGTGCTTACTGTTGTTTGCAAGGTTGGTGACCTACAGTGAAGCACCTCTTCAGTCAGTCACGCGTGCTCGCCGCGTGGCCGATGTGAACCGCCACGATCTGCCAAACCTGGTGTCTAGTCGAACTGGTGACACTTCTGGAATCAGGATGCAGAATTGCTGATGCATCCGTCCCTCCACGACATTGCTCTTGTCGCTGCTGCTGCTGGCCGTCAGCTTTTATGGCATAGCTCATCCAAAATTTCCTCCTTGCGGCCAAAGATGACGACGTAGATCTCTATCTTCATCTTTCAAACTAGTGCTCTGGCGTCTGCCCATATGACACTCTGTTCTAGTATGCTGTTAGGGGTGACGACGTTGGGATGAAATGCCATTTTTTTCAATTATTGTTAATGAATTATTGTGTACTTCTTCTGGTAGATATTGTTTTAATAACCATCAAGATTTGATGTAACTTCGAAAATTGAGTGCTTTAGCGAGATGGCATCAGAGAATAGCAAGAACGTGGAGGTCGCCGACGAGCAAGAGGTTACATCACTGGAGCGTGACCAAGGCGTTGGTACGAAAGCAGACGCGGAGGAGCTGCAGGTGGATCCATTGGCGCGACAGTCGTCGATCCTCTCGCTCACCTTGGAGGAGCTACAAAACTCGCTGTGCGAGCCAGGGCGCAACTTTGGTTCCATGAACATGGACGAGTTC
The DNA here is from genome assembly GCA_019279435.1 of Zizania palustris. Taxonomy (NCBI): domain Eukaryota; kingdom Viridiplantae; phylum Streptophyta; class Magnoliopsida; order Poales; family Poaceae; genus Zizania; species Zizania palustris. The sequence goes on from JAAALK010000282.1 coordinate 7,771,590, forward strand.
GTGGCTAACATATGGAATGCTGAAGAATTCCATGCTGCAACCGGAGGTTGCAAAGCGGCCATAGAGGAAGCCAAAGAAGAGGGCGCTGGAAGCGGCGGTTTATGTCGACAAGGATCGTTTTCCTTGCCGCCGCCGATGTGCCAGAAGACGGTGGAGGAGGTATGGGCAGAGATCAACCGAGGCCCTGATCATACCTCGGTTCCAGTCCCAGCACAGCAGCTTGTTCAGCCACATGGGGGGAGTGGTGGTGGCAATGCCATCGCGGCTAATGGCGGACAGGCAACATTCGGTGAGATGACACTTGAGGATTTCTTGGTAAGGGCTGGCGTTGTCGGAGGGTCCTTCAGTGGCCGAGCAGCCATGGCAGATGGCATGGTCCATGTGCCAGTGGATCCCATGCAGCAGGGCCAAGCCGGATCTATGATGTTTCCTGTAGGACCGGCAAACTCCATGTATCAGGTGATGGGTGATAGCATAGGGTACCCTGGGATGATGACAGTTGTGCCGGCGCCTCAGCTTCAGGGTGCAATGGCTGCTGTGACTGTGAGTCCCGGGTCATCAGATGGATTGAGTGCCATGACACCAACTGATATGATGAATTGCATGGGCAACGGGATGATGACCGAGAACGGGACAAGAAAGCGAGCTCGCCGGGAGGATTGCTGCACGGAGAAGACAGTGGAACGCCGTCAAAGACGCATGATCAAGAACCGCGAGTCAGCTGCACGGTCGCGTGCCATAAAGCAGGTACACATGTTATGCTGTTGTCAACTTTCTCACGGTTAATTTTGAGCTATTGGAATACTTGCTATATGATTAATGTTACAGGCTTATACGGTGGAGCTTGAAGCTGAACTGAACTATCTCAAGCAGGAGAACGCTCGTCTAAAAGACGCAGAGGTACTAATTAGTACTAAACTATTTCCCTCCTTTTCTTTAAACACGCATTGAACTGATAAGATAAAAAATGTCTTGTTTTGTCGGTACAGAAGACGATTCTGTTGACAAATAAGCAAATGGTATTCTCTCCTCCACCCTCGATCTTGTAGCCATCCTCACTCCACGTCTCCACGTAGTGCTTGTCGTCTGCTCGTTGTTTTTTGAAATGCTATAACATCGTGCAAATACGGTGTGTTCCTGTGATTTTTCAGCTACTTGAGAAGATGTCGGAGCAGTCCAAGGAGAAGATGAATGCACAGAGTGGCGTCAGCCGGCTGCGCCTCTGCGGCAGCTGCGTGTGGTGAAATGGACATATATAATGCAATCTGTCATTCGGGTTTGCTCGTTTTCAGACAAAGCGATGTGGTGGTATTGGTACACCGGTGGTCGTAGCTGCCAGTATCTTGGTACATATATGGTGTGATGCATAAAGACCCCGTGTTGCCAGCGTGTATTATACCTGGTCCTTGCGTCGGCTCGTTGCTGCTTACATATGAACATACCGCTGTTCTGTACAAAACATCGAAGCAATAAGACTGTATAGCAATGTCCAGTTTGTGTTTGCAGTAAACTGCGTGTGTATGACTGTCGTGTGTGCTGCCCATCCTGCAGCTCCAAATTCAATGCGCAACCTTACTCTGCAGATGCAAGAGCCATGCAATTAAGGATGACAACAGATCCTGCCCATGAAACATTCTCAGACTCCGTACTTATAAAATTTATGAGTTTCAAACCAAACTCGTATATGAGTAAGGTTTGAAACTCGTATCTGAAAATGAGATAGGAAACTTGCGTGTTTGCAGAAGCAGACTCTTAAACAGATATAATTTAAAGCAAAATCCAAATCTGAAGTTTAATCTTAAGCAGAAGCACACTACGGATCTGTTTGGTAGAGCTCCGGATCCTGAAATCTACACTAAAACTGGAGTGGAGCACTTGAAGCTGGCTAGGCCCTGCTCCACTACTCCCGTTCATTTTTCTGGAGCGCTCTATAAAAGTAAGCAGAGGTCTGAACCGACTGATGTTGAAGAATCAGCGGATGAGTTATGGTTAGGGGTGAAATGCCACTCGAACCTAGAGCTAGCTGGTTCTCCCTGAAATGCGTTGAGGCGCAGCAGACTAGGGGTAAAACACTGTTTCGGTGCAGGCTACGCGAGCAGTACCAAATCGAGACAAACTCTGAATACTAGATATGACCCAAAAATAAGAGCGATAGGGGATGAGATCTACTCCTCACAAAATAATATTTGGCTTTACAGGACAAAAGAAAAACCAGATAACCCCGGAACGATTGTTTAACTGGGCTGTCCGGTGTTTGCCTGGGTCGGCCCAACTACTGCGATGGGCCTATAATTGGGCCTAGGAGCGTGTACAATTTGGGCTTTCGATGGCAACAGGTTGGGCTCCTATGATCTGATGAAAAGTTGAGGCGAGGCGAGGCGGTTTGCTCGTTCGTGGCCTCGTGGGAAATCCCCAATCCTCCTCCCATTACATCGAAGAACGCGGCAGGCTCGCGTCGCCGCGGAGGCTACCTGCGGTCGTTGGCTGCTTCCGTCCGTTTTCTGAGAGATTGGATCGGGGAGAGGCGATCGACCCTTTTCCCTGGCGTTCCTTTCTCTCAAGGTATATTTCTTAATCCATGGGAACGGGGATGGATTCCGAGTTTGATGTTGTAGAACGGGAATTACATCCTTAAGATGTGTGTTGCTCGGTGCAGATGTTAACAGTGTAAGAGAGCTGAGGTTTGATGCTTAATTTCTCGATTTGCTCATAGATAACGCTTTTCTCTCTCCGTGACTAGCCCTTTCCTTGTAAACAACGGCAGATTTTTTTTGTTTATTGTATGTGTTGAACGAATTGTAGGTTTACTTGTCGAATTACTCATAAGGAGCTTAATTTGTCTGGATGAAACTAACTATAAACGATTCTTTCCGATCCAAGTTTTTCTGATGTTGTACTCCATCCCTCCATGATGTTAGGGTTCACTCAAGTATTTGAAGACCCAAGTATTTGGAGAGTTGAAAAAAGATGGGTTGGGGGATATCCCGGTTGATTGGACTGAAAGCAGTTGTGTTGCTCTCTGCGGCTTATTTCTTCAAGGGACTGGGCATGACAGTGCTCTCTTTCCCCCTCATATACGTCGCTATGATTGCGTTGCTTGTTTCTATTGCTTCACATCCATCAATTGACCTTCCTTTACTCCTCGGCAAGGCGTCCAATGGGAGCTTTCCCTTGTGGTCGTGGATCTTGTTCTCACCTTTTCTTCTTTTCATCCATATATTTGTGCTGTTACGGAGATTTGTGAAAAATGAGCCCTTGTACACTGAGATTTCTGATGGAGTGTATGTTGGAGGATGGCCCTCTTCAGTTGAGCACCTGCCACCTGTTGAACTTGCAATCATAGACTGTACGTGCGAGCTGCCAAGAAGCTCTACTATATCTGAGAATTCATATTTGTGTGTTCCTACCTGGGATACAAGGGCTCCTCAACCACCACAGATTGAGTCTGCCGTGCGATGGGCTGTAAGAAAGCGATCTCAGAACAAAGCTGTATATGTCCACTGCGCTTATGGTGAGTTTGTTATTTCTCTGAACTTTTACTTCAGCTTTTAGATGGAGGCAACATTGTGTTTCCAAATTCCAATTGTGTGTTTTTAAAAAAATACTAATGGTAGTTTCACGCTTTTCTATAACCTAGTCATATTAGATTGATACCAAGAGACACATTTATTGCCTCAAGTTGAACATGATTAATTTTATTTTCACACAACAACTACATTCATTGTTATGATTGTTTAGTCATAAACAGAAGTCTTCTGATGCAGTGATCTGCATGGCTTTTCAGCTCTCCTGTCATCTTATTATAACATGTAATTATTTTAGCACTTCTAATCAGATTTGCATATAAATCAACATGAAGTTAAGTTCCCTTGCATAGAATGAGGTAAAATTTATGACATAAAACAAATATCCATCACAACTACTGATGTAGGTCAAAAGTCATGTGTGGTGATGTACTGATGTGCATACATCTGATTTCATTGTTCTTCAGAGTTAGCTAATTATTCCTTCTAACACATTGAACTCTTGCATTCCCTTATGTAAGCAGTTTGCTAAATCTGTAACAGGCCATGGTAGAAGCGTCTGTGTGATGTGTGCACTTCTTGTCGCCTTGGGATTAGCTGAGGATTGGAAAGCTGCTGAGCAATTGATTCGCGAGAAGCGACCTTCTATTAGCATGAATTCTCTTCATCGTAAAAGTTTAGAGGAATGGGCAAAACACTTGCTTACTCCCTCTAAAAGAAGTGGGGAATCAGATGTGAGTTCTGTGATTCTTTCGGATTATACCCGAAAAAGGCATTGACCCCACAAGAAAGACATGTTTACTAGCTGTGATAATTGAGATGGACTTTATGCTTTGGCATTATCTACTGTTATCTAGTATATATCCCAGGGGTTTCATTCACTAAGTTTACTGTTTGGGTATGTTGAATGGTACATGAAAATTCTACTACTGTGGCTTACTACGCCAGTTCTTTTAGGCACTCTGTGTAATGATCCTCCCTGTCATTGAATGCTTGCCAGAGAAGTGCTATTGTCGGATCTCCCTTTATGAAAAAGGGATCTCTGCTAGTCTGCTAGATTCTCATTTATAGCCAAGTGTGATATGTTTCTCATTTTCAGTAGCTTGCATATGGGTCTCTGTAGGTCAGTCTTCTATGATTTGAAACTTTCAATGCTCAACTACTCACCGTTTACTTTTGTTACACCGCTGTATTGTGTATACACACAAATTTTCATTTTTTTCAGCCTAGATTGTCTATATCGATCATGACTAAGCTGAAGTTTACTAATCTCATGCTCTCTTAGTGCAGTACGCCGTGTGCATTTCACACCATGTTTACCAATTTTCTGCTCTTTTGTGAATCAGCAGTTATGCAATTAAAAGGGATCAAAAATTAAGAGCTACATGATTGGAGCATCTACATCGGATAAAAAGTCTCATGCATCACATGAAACAGGGCTGATTTGAGTTTCTGAGTTCTTTGATCGTCCATCAGTAATCAGTTGAGGCTGTTGAGCATTTTTATCTGGTTTTGTTTCATTTATTTGGCCACGAGAGAAATTTGGATTTGCACCTAACTGTTTCTTGTTTTAAGTAATGCAACATTCCCTACTGTGCCTTGACTTAGTTACAGCAACATTTCATTAATCGATGGTATCAGTTTCAGACATTTCCCGAGCTACCATCTGTCGTTTAATCAGGTCGTATTGCCAAGTTTTGAGGTCATGTCCCGTTGTTAATTGCTATCTCTAAAATGTCTTCCAACAGCAAGGTTGCGAAAAACTTGTTCAGCAAAAATATTCCAAATTATTTTTGCGTTGCCTCTTTCTATGTGGATTTTGTCTGCTCGAGTCATGAGCAGTCGCGCATGTCCTGCCTTTGATTTGCTCTGGTCCGCATCAAGTTTTTCTGTGCTGTTAAGTCGGTTCAAGAGGCATTGGAACAAGAGAGCCACTGATCAGCATTGCATTACACCTCAACAATTTTTTTGCCTCTTCCTTTTCCTAGTGATGTTGCTTTCCCAATACTTTAATAATAGAACATTAAAATCCATCTCCCTCTCATTCTCTCTTTCTAACATGACTTTTGCCGGAGTTTACACCCTCCAGGAGAAGCCATCAAAATCCGGAGTACTGATTCTGCTGAGGTTGATGATGCATTGCTTGCAGCTCGGTTCCTGTTGGACTGACGCTCTCGGCGCCAATGAAGTTTCTGTTCCAAGAGAAACACAGAGTCAATGAATCATATACGAAATCAACTAAGGAAAATGACTTTGCATGGCTAAATGTCCTCAACGAAACACATGAAATCAACTAGCTCGCTCATGTGCCACTCACTGGAGGTATTTCGCATTGCATTTTCTTTCTCCCTTTCAGTACAGTAATATGTCAGTAAGTTGTTCAGAAATAGTTTGAGAATATAGAATGGTGTACGTTATTATTTATTTTATTTTTTTTGCTTTTGCAGGTGAGCAATTCTGAATCTTACTCGCGAGGACGGGAAGCCCAGAGGTTGCTGAGAGCACGGAGGCGGCGGTAGTACTCCCCGATGGAGAGGAAACACCGAGCTGCCTGCCGTGTTGTTAGAATCCGGCGCATCTGATGCAACGTTTGTTGCCTCAGATTGTCAGCCTGCACATTTGCCAGGTTAGTCACCTACAAGCTGTAATTTAATAGAATCCCTGAAAGAAAATGACACGGCAAACTGTATAGTAATTATGCATCTTGTCTGTCTTATCATTTGACACGGTTTATAATTCTGCAATAATCTTTTGAATGATGGGGCACTTTCAGATAATGTAACCGTGTATTCTGACGGCATGTTGTTTTCTCTGCTATATTCTACTCTGGACACAGGTTGGAAGCTAGCTTCCTGCCGTGCTTATTATAATATGATGCTCTTTTTTGATAACTTTGGACTTTTCGATGGTTCAACTATTGTTTTTTGACATCTTGTATGCATATGCGTCAATCAACTGCCTGATATTTACATTTGCTTGTCTTTGCATTCTTAAAGAGTGGTAACAAAAAGTAATGGAAAATTCAGCATGCCTTCCTGAAGAACCGAAATAAAACCATTTTATCTTGCAAAGGTGTCATTAGCAAATCATTATGCATCTTAGGGGACTCTTTGTTTGCAGATTGATTGGTACAATCATGCACCTAGAATTAATAATTTGCCGCCCACTTTGCATTGCCAATATCTAGTACACTCACATATCACGATCAAAATATCTGAAAAGGGGCCAGGAAGAATAAGGATTATAAAGAAACCAAGATGGAGGTCTCAATCTCCTTTTATCCCCTGAGACCATGATTGAGGGTGAGGAAGGGAGAAAGAGAATATAACTCATGAAAAAGGCAAGAACATTTTCTTCCACACTTCTGATGGAACAGCAAGCTCCTCTTTCTTTAAAGGCTCTATCCATGGAGCTGAAGTTTAGGTCATTAGGTGGCTGTGTCCTTTTCATGAGTCATGACCACTATTCGTGGATTGGAACCCTTGCAACTTTTGCAAGGCATGGGACATCATAAATGAGACTCCAAAGGTATTTTTCTGCTATGCTTGTGGGCCTCTGTTGAGGTACAAGCAAACAGAAGAGAGAATAAACGAGATATGGCCGGCAAAGGGGGTATAGGCACAAAGAACATAGTTTATGCCCAGAGAAAACCGTATGTATTAGTCCATTGACTTTATATAGAAAGAGACAGGTGTGTACTAAACATGTATATTGTATAGTACTCCACTGTATGAAATGGCAGTGCAACCTTTACCACCTATGGCTTGGTCCGCTAGAAGAGTATTCAATAATTGGCAGTAGCATACTGCCATTAGCAATAGCTTGTTCGAGATTAATACCAGGGTAATTATGCATGTTGGAAAGTGCTAATGATGCTTATCTACAAGTTTTAAGCCACTATAAATTAGTAGTTTCTGACGAAAGGTGGCCTGGCCTGTCACGGAGAAGGCAGGACAATGCTATGTAGGGCCAGCGCCAGCAGCTTGCTACTATTGCTGTGCTTTCGACAGAGAAGGACAAGTGTGGCAAAGTTTTTCTTTTCATGCGTCCTTTCTTTGGTCACTCTCGGTAAAAAGATTTACTCGATGATGATTTAACAGCAGCAATTTAATTTCCTCCAGAAAAAACAAGCAGAGTTTCAGACGCACGAACTTGACATGATTGTCATCAGAATCTCATGGCTTTTTTTCAGGGAATCTAGCAAAATTTCTGCGTGTTAAACATGCTGGGAGGCGAGCAGACCGGTGTACCTGCTGATAGAAGCTTTCGAGGTTGGCGAGCTTATCCAGGGCGATGGCCATGAGGTTCATGTAGTTGGGCACGCCGGGGCCGTCGTTGAGCGTGCCGACGGCCACCGTGTCGGAGAGAGACTGGTGCAGCTGCTGCAGCCCCTGCGCGAGCGCCTCCTCCGCCTGCTCCGACGACTGCTTCAGGTTGCAGATGCCCATCAGCTGCTGCTCCGTCAGCGGGTCCAGCTGCGGTATCAGTATCTGCACACCAAGAGACATGCAGCCTCGGTCAGTACGGGCAGTCATGCTATGCACCGACGACGGGCGGCGGCGGCGGCGGCGAACCTTGAGCAGCTCGGAGGGGCGGAAGCCGCCCATCCAGAGGAAGCAGCGCTCGGCAGGGGTGACCCACGTGCCGGTGACGAGATGGAAGACGTCGGAGCGGGCGAGGTCCGCCTTGAGCTGGAAAAGCTCGTCGTAGTGTTGCATGCACTCCTCGACGATGAGCCCCAGGTTGCTGTCCAGCAGGTGCGCCTGCAGCCCTCCCCGGAGGTCCGTCAGCCGCTTGCTGTCGTCGTCCAGCCACCGCGCGTACTCCATGTCGAACATGGCCGCGGCTGCAAAAAGATTTACTGCCCCGGTGAGAACTCCGAGGCTCTGACGGCGCCTGGCTGCATCAGCATCATCAGCAGCAGCGAAAAAAAATGGACGGCGCTGATTACCAGAACTCATGTCCCCTGCTGCGCCGCATCCCCCAAGAAACAGACCCTGGAATCAACCAAGCAATGCTGATTATTTCGTCGTAGAAAACGAGAGAAGAAAATGACTTGGAATATACTGCGGCAAGTGTAAGTGTAACCTGTGGCCGTGCTCGCTGGAGCTCTTGCTCGATCTGCTGAAGCCTGACCCTGCTAGTCTCTAGGTTTTGCACATAAGCCTGTGAAAAAAAAAAGGACACTCAAAAGCCGTCTTTTGAGCCAATCAAAGATGAGCTCAGGGGATCTCTTCGTCACCTTTTTCCTCAGCCTGCTCTTCCTCGCAGCCTCTCTGTTCTGCGCTAATCGCCGTTCTGTCTGAGAAACTCAGACAGATCGAGCACGAGTAGGTTTAACCATGTAAGATACTGGAGCAAAGACATGTCCAAGAACTAGAAGCAAGCAAGGGTAGTTCATAGTTGGATAATAAGGAGAGGGGGGAGCTACTACTGCATATGTATGCATATATCCCACCTTGGAATCTACCAACTTGCCATCTTTTCTTGTGGATCCATTCCTCCTCTGTGCAAAAAGTACACCAGAAAGGCAGAATTAGAGCAGTGTACACTAGTGTTCTTCCCCTATACAGCACAGTGCAATGTCAAGGTCTCAACATCAGAGAAAGCAACTACAGTGGACAAGCTAGTGAATCGGAGCCAAATCTCCTGTCCTGCCATTGTTGATCCATTCCCAGTAACCAATCGTCACCACCCGTACAATTGATCATAACTTTTGGCTGTAGCTGTCACTGATGGCTCAGTAAGCTGTGTTAGCCATTACAGCTCTGTAACCATCACTGCTGTTTGGCCATGGTGCAGAGAGAAAGATAAGCATGGTGATTACCACAGCTATCATCCTACTTTTAGGGAGAGACAAAAGGCAATTTAGGGTGATGACCCATACCATCATCTGGTGTCCTTTCCCTAGGTGCATCATGGACCAGATGTCATGCTACTACTACCCTATTAATTAGTCCAATCATCAACAGGACAATCCAATTCCATCCAAGACAATCATAGAAGCCTGCCCTTTTCTTTGCCCATGTCTTTATTATTTCTAGCAGTTCTACTATGTCCTTAAGACACCATTGACATAAGCTTGTGCATAGCTGGCTGCAAAGGGGGTATAGTACCGGCAATGTATCCTATGCTCAAAGAGGTATTGTGCTCAAATGCACATATTAAATTTAGGCCAAGGATCTTTCATCCAATGGTGTTCAGCTATTTGCATTTACACCCTCCCATCTCCTCTTTTCCGGTGCAAAAAAAATCATTGGATAAGAGGAGGTGGGAGGGTGTAAACGCAAATAGCTGGACACCGTTGGATGGAAGATCCTTGGCCTAAATTTAATCGGTGCATTTGAGCACAATACCTCTTTGAGCATAGGTTACTTACTGCCTATAGTACCAGTGACATGACGGAGCGATGCTACTACCGATTCCTAACAGTTTCGTCAAGGACCAAGCAGATTTTGGCGATCCGATTTGACAGCATTATTCCACCGGAAGCCAAGTACGGGATGAGAGCTAGTCGTGGTCCTGATCCTGCCTGCTCCATCTCGTAATCTCAATCTTGGAGCGGGCGAGCAGTGGCGAAGGTGATGGGAAAAAGATGAGGGTGGTGGTAGTGGTTGTGGTTGTGTACGAGTACTAGCTTGGCAGTACCTTGTCATGGTCTCCTCCTCCTCCGTGCAGCAGCAGCTGCTGCTGAAAGCTCGGGGAGGCAGCAGCGAGGCCTGGCTTGTAGCTGTAATCATCAGTGGTCACCATCATGACCTCCTGCCGCGGCAGCTGCGGCGTCTGCTGCTGCTGCTGCTCGGAGGAGGCCCTGATGCTCGCTGGGGACACCAACTCCATCTGTGGCATTGTGTTCTGCGCTGAGCTCGAGTCAGTGGTGCTCCCAACTGACTGCGAATTCCCCTGTTCAGCCATTAAAGAGCGGCAGCGAGAGACAACAGTGAGCGGTCGGTAAGAACGAGATTAATGATCTCTGAAATCAATCGGCTTGACTCCCCTCTCCCTCCCTCTCCCTCTCTCTCTCTGTGCTCGTGGTGATGCGAACCCGAGAGCTAACCAAGAACAGAGGCAGCAGAAGCAACAGTGTCGATCTCTTTTCTCGGGTTCAGCGACGAGCAGAGGGAGAGAGAGAGAGGCAGAGCGAGAGGAGGAGGAACCGAGGAAGAGGATGAATGATCATGGGAAGCGCGTCGCTTACACTGTGCAACTGCTGTTGGCGCCTCATTGGCCATGACGGGAAGATCTCCAGCGTGGGGGGTCTGCCTGCGAGATATCCTTCCGTTGCCGCTGCATGCATACAAAGAGAATTAAAAAGCTCCTCATCGATTCCTTCCCTGTTCATCTCTCTCCCCACTCCTTCTCCCTCTCTTCTCCAATGAGCTACAGAGAAAGAGAGACAGAGAGACAGAGAGAAACTGTTTGCTGCTACTTGTAAATTGGTAATAATGTAGCTGAGGCGAGCTGCTTGATGTTTCCATCTTTGTGGCATTAACATCACGCCATTTCTGCCGCGCACAAGCTAGCTTAGCTGCATGTGGCCACTGTGTGCAGCAATCAATACAAAAGACGAGGCATGTCTCGCCCTGTGTGGCAATCGCCCAAGGTTTGGAGAGAGACATCGATGTAGAGAGAGGAGGAGAAGAAGAAGAAAGGCAAGGCAGGCGGGGAGGGAGGGAGGGAAGCTAAGACTAAGAGTGTAATAAGGTGGCTTACACTTTGCGTGCACGTCGGCTCTGATCATGCCGGGATCAACACCGGCGTTGGCGTTGGCGTTGGCGCCATGGATGAGGGCCTCCTCCAGCTCGCCGAAGTAGGCAGCGGCCGCGACAGCAGGCTGGAAGTCCCTGCCCAGGCAGTAACGCACAGAGCTCATCACCGCTGCTTTATCAGGCTAGCTATAGACCATAGCACTGCAATTAAATGGACGCAGATAAAAACTTTTCAAGAATGGAACGACATGCAGAGGTTAGAGCTGAGCTAGCTGGACAGATAAGGATGAGGGCCGAAAGATGGAGCTTGGTGCCCAAATCACTCGCAGGATTCAGGCCTTGGGCATTAAGAAATTTGGTGTGTGTGTGATCAGAGGTGTAATCCAATGGAAAAGGGCATGAGCATTTATGAGGAATAAGTTTGTTAAAAAGATGGATAAAAGGAGTTCATGAACAAGGCCAGAGAGAAATAAATATATATGTAAAAGAAGCAGCGCACTCAAATGGAATTGAAAAAAAAAACTTTCAGTCTCTAGTTGCAGGAGAAGTTGTGGTGGTTTGGTCTTAGGCTAGCTAGCTAACTGCCCTTCATCTTCCTCCTTGCATGGGGTGAGAGGAACAGAAGCAAACGAGCTTGCTAGCTCTAGCTCTCATGGTGATCAAATTTTGCAAGGAAATTAAAAAAACGGGCAAGTAGAAGGCAGAGCAGTAAGGGGTAGTACAAGAAGCTGGCAGGTGGTGCAGTAGAAGCATGGGGTTGGAATCCATAAGCAAGAGCTTGGTTGAGGGGTATGGCCCTCTCATGGTGGGCGCTTGCTGCTGCCATCCTCCAAGAAGTCTCCTCACCTTGCACCATGATCAGCAGCTACCTCTACTCTACTACTGCCAACAAGAGACCCGAGTGAGTGGCAGCTGCATAAGCAGAAGAAGAGAGTGAGCACATATGCACAGTTGCACACACGCACATACCATCTTAGAGCAAGCATGCAAGGAGAGACGATCGATCGGCCACTCGATCCTGATGAGACTCTTGTTCCTCGGTTAGTTGCTCTTGCTCGTTGCTCGCACAGCCACCGAGCCACGCCCTGGCAAATTGAATCCGCCTTGGAGTTGCATCCACTGTGTACTGCAAAGAAGATCTTGTCCTTTTGAACACGTCTACGAGCATGTGTCTTCTTTTCTTCACAACTCACAAGCTACATGAAGAGAGAGACGTAGATGGAGAGGGAGAGAGAAGTGGTAGGGCTTTCCTGTCAGGGTTCCTGTCTCCTACTCCGCTCCTTGTAACCACCTTTCATCTCTCATTGGTTGCAGTCTGGCCCTCGCCTCTGAGACGGCAAGTACTCAACAAAAGAAGCATTGAATAGCTTGAGAGAGAGAGAGAGAGAGAGAGAGAGAGAGAGAGAGAGAGAAAGGCACACAAGCTTTAAAAAAAAGTGAGCTTGAGAAGTTGTTCTACACTTCCATCTCCTCCTCTTCCTCTTCCTATCTCCTCTTTGTTGTTCAAAAGCAGAAAGGAGGGATGACATCTGTCAACTATATATATATGCTCTCACTCCATGGTACTCATATTCTTGATTATAAGAAACAAGTAGCTAGTTTCCTAACTAGAGCACCACCAAATATGAAATATGATATATTGCTAGTATACTCCAATGTGAAAATCCACTTGCATGGGAAACTATAGATTTTTGGGGTGCTTGGAAAATGGGTTTGTTTGGGTTTATCCCTGTGTTCTTAGGTCAACATCAGTGCCCTGTCATGCACCAAATACTAAAAGATTCTTTCCTCAAAGAGAAATGTTTGTTCTTAAGAAGAGGGCACAACACACTCAGAGTCTGAATCTGCACCCCTGATAATATGCCACAGGGGAGAATACATGCTGTGAGTTGAGTTGTGAGATCAAGTTGCTCACCAAGTCACTAGTGCCTAATCCTTTGCCTCAAGGTTAGTATAAACTAAGTAAAGAAAAGTGTGGTGCGGTGAAGAGAAGATGCATTCATGCTTGCTTGCTGGTCAGCTCTCTGTCCTGAGGTCACTTCATCAAAACAGCTGATAAATCCTTTGGCTGCAAGGGTCACCAAAGATCATTTACTCCAAGGATTCTTAGCTTGATAGTCTTCTATCGGTGGGCAACTTGGTCAAAAGTGTAGTTACAAGAGTCTTGTTCGGTGTCGGAGCACAGGAACTTCAGCGAATTACGGGACAGTAAAAAAATACAGAAGGTCACCAGATCGGTTTCTTTTTAGGGATTCGGTGGATTTTGTAGATCTTTTGAGAAGAAGTGGCTGCAGTGGAGCATCTGTTTTTCACGATTTTATTTAGGGAGAAGAATAGCGAATCATGAAGTGAAATATACGCAAGGAGAGGAAAATGGTAAATTTACCAAAGTGAAAACGAGACATGGTCTATAGCTTGTAGTGTCTTTTTACCCCCTGTTTCTTTTTTTTTTCTTGTGGCCTTTTTGGTTTTAACGTGACACCAACCGGGATTTTCTCGTTCGATGTCCGGACTCCAGAATATGGATAATGCAAATGCTCGTCTCCACGGCTAAAATCTTTTCGATCCACTTGACAAAGGAAAAGAGAGGGAGAGAAAAACGCTACTGATTCAATCCATTACGGAATGGCCACTTCCAACCTTGTAGAGCAAAGCAACACAATACATAGCCAATGATATGAGATCAATCATGCCTCTGGTTGCATATTTTAGGGAACAGGTCGCCAACCTTTAGTCAATTTATTTATTTTTTGCATCTTGCTTCAGCTGAAAGAACTACCCTCGTCCCAAGACGATCAGATTCTCAGCATAACACCAACAAATTAGTTCAGCTATGAAGAACAGATCACTGGGTTAGATATTGAAGTAGCCTTGTCAGAAAGCAAAAACAATGCTAGGATGCATATAAAACCGAGAGACATTCGACGTATCAAGTGTTCTCTTGATTTTGTCAACCAAATCCAACTTTCATTTAATACTGCAAGATGTGAAAAGAATATATTTCAGGAACAGCGAGTGAAACTTTCACATAAGGAACATAGATTGACAGGCCAGACCGGACCCATAGTTTGATATGATCCGCCCATGGAATATGTTCTTCTATAAGAAATGTAAAATGCATGCTACTATATAGTAATCGTAGATTTTAAACACTTGAGCTCGGATAAATAACATTAGGAGGTGATACATCCATGCAAACAAGAGTATTATCAAATTATCATGGAATCGCTCAGTGAGAGGAATTTCAAGGTACCCATTTTCCTAAGAGAATCAGTCGCGTTTCTCTGTGGGCATGAAGTCGTCAACTTTATATTTTTTTTACAGATCTTCCGTTCAGACTTACAGTATATCAAGAAAAGCTGTCTCCAAAATTTGTCATGAACAGATCAAATGCGCCAAATAAATGTCACCATAATAATTCCATTTCAGTTGAAGAGATGTTGGATAACAGCAAAATCGATGGTTTCCAGAGAAGGGCACAGAATCATCAATAATGCAGCTTGTGTGATAATACATCGGCAAATGCGGCCTTTTTTTTCCTGTGAACAAGTCGACTCAAACTTCCTTTAATCATGGACAACTAGTACATGCAGCTGACATTGGCAAACAATAGGCCTTTGTGAAGATGGATGAGAAGCAGATCTGCAAAATGCATACAAAAATTAGACAGCTAAACGCCTAAAAAATTTTGAAAAAGGTATTTGCCAATCTATTGTAAAAAACTAGTTAACTAATGCCAAAAGTCCAGGACTGGCGCACAACAGTTCTTTCTAGGAGCTGATAGATTTCAGATGCACGGTTAAATGTAAAACAGTGCAGCACAGTTGACAGCAGGCTGTAACAGGACCTGCAAGGTAGTCCCCCCGGAAAAAAGAAATGGTAAAAAGACAAAAAAACAAGAGCGGGTTTGTCTGCCACCATTGTCATGCAGAATCAGTTCTTCAGGAACATGCCATCACAAAAGATGGAATCAAAGATAACCTAATAAATTACATTTCCTGAAATAAAATAGGTCCAACTATAAAGATATTTTAACTTAAGAATGGTGATTGCCTGAATCCTATAAAACATTGAAATGATCAATTCCAACCTCTCTGTTTGCCTAAAGAGTCACAACGGTTTGCTGATCACTCAATAGATTTAACTAGAATACTAAAAGCTGGAACTGCAATCGCATGGATACTAAAAGTTTGAAAGAGATAATCATATAAGAGAGTACAAGAGACATAAATGTTGGATAACAAGTACCATCACCAATTAGACAGAACCATTAAGAGGCTGCACTACTGGTCCATGCAGATCATATAACGTTAGTAGTGTTTGAGACAGAAAAAGATAATACACTTTTATGATTAAATTAAAAAGATATAATCGACCAGATACCAAGGATAACTAATGTAGTCTCTTTATCATCCAATGAGAATGTCAAACCATGTGCCTCATAATATAGTATGACTACAAATACATACTATGAATGTGAATGCTACTACACAGGTATTATAGAACAAATATAACTGACATATTTCGGTTGCTAAAATATGGCTGTGGTGCCAGTTTTTTCTTTTTTGTAGTTCTATCTTCTATGCATATTATTGCTTGATGCACAGAGAGGTCAGGTTGGACCCTAGGCAAAATAATGAAGCATCAAACAACTAACCAGATGCATCAAAGAATAGTCAATCTGTATTATTTTGTACTTTTGTCTGGTATTTACTATGCTTTGCTATTAGCCTAGGGTAAAACCGGATATTTTATTGCCAACAACAAAATTGAGCTGCAGAGAAGAGGTGACCTGATCAAATCACAGGGTTATGCCCTTAGTATTGAGGAAAATGTGCACGCCAATCAGGAAATATAAAAATAGAACAATTAGTGCTGAAGGAGGTGAGGAAGAAGTGAAGGAAGAAAAAAGGATGAGGATAAAAGGGCCATTTGATCAAAGTGTCGAAACCTAGAAAAGAATTGGAAGGGTGGCAGTTTGTCAACTTGAGTGGCAAATACTCGAGTGATGTCCTATGGAGTGGCAAATGATTGATTTCCCTCTATTATATGGGCTTCCAAGTAAGCATTGAATGACTGAAAAAACATTACAAATAAAAAACAAGGCAGCACCAAAACATCACACTACAATTAGAAGGTGTTGAAGAAGCTTTTCAGAGGGTTTCACTGCAGAGAAAAGCCACTTTGTTTCCGACAGCAATTCAGCATGACAATCAATGTCCCAGAATTCCATTTGCACATGTAAAAGATGAGAATTCAATAATTCACATGGTGATTTTTTAAGTTCATGATGCAGCAGTGAAATGTCTTATTTATAATAATGAGCTAGTTTATAGGAAACTACAACAAAGGCAGATGACCATCTACAATTCTACAGGGCAAACTGCATAGATTAGAACTGCGTTGAGGCTAAAAATTGTATTTCAGTCCAAGAACCAGAGATTACCTGATGGGTGATGGCATGACTTTAATGAGCTAGGGAAAGAATGCCTACTCAACCTGGACAACGATCACTCATACTCAAATTGTACATCAACATGCACATACTTCCTCATGAGACAGACTATAAATGAGGTAAAGCTTGCTAACATCTGGCGCTCTTCACGTGTTTTTGCCTCAGACAGGACACCATGAATGACAAGATTCTTAAGATTTGGACACCTTTCAATCATTCCAAAAACCCAGGGTCCAAAGTGCTCACTTATTACTGTCCAACCAAGTTCCAAGACTGAAACATTCTCCAATGGTGACGATCCTTGCAGGCTATAATGAAGTAGCCCATCTCTTAACTCATAACTCAACGAAAGATGCCTTAGAAGAGGAAATGAAACAGCAATGGTTTCTGAGTCCACAATCTCATCCTCATCATCAAAGACAACACCCCAAAATCGTAGCATCCGCAAGTTGGATGCTCTGGATATCATACTGTAGAGCTTTGGCCGGACAATAGTGAAGTTACTCACATCCACTACCTCGAGATGATCTGTACTTTCCCCAATATCCATATGTGTAACACTAACATCGTCAATCTTGAGATGCTTTAGTGTGCCCTTCCCAATGAGCTCAAACAAATCAAGGTTCAAAGCATTCAGGTTTAGAACTTCCAGATTATCTGCATCGAGTATGATCTTGTCCACACCAACAGATTTTGCAAAAAGGCTCTTCAAGGTATGACTCGTCAGCTCCATTGTAGACTGTGAATCTGAAGTGACAACCTCAAGGAAATCAAGTGCCAGTGACTCTATCTTTGGGCAAGCAGCCACTAAAAGGCTCAAATCCAAGGCTGAAATGCTCACATGTCTTAAAGAAAGGGATTTCAGACAAGAGAATCTCTGATAGCTTGGTTCAACACCTGTGATTGTGTTATGGTCCAAATCCAGCACCTCCAACTTCTGCCTCCCACATTTCTCCAGGATGTTTACATTAGGGTTAGTTCGAACGTTGTAAGACAAGGTCCTGAGTGTTTCCCTGGTATACATGAGCCATGCAATCACAGGTGCTGCAGAGAACTCATGGGTACTATCTATATGAATAGATAGACCCTGAAGCCCCATGGTCTGAAATATAGTCTGTGTGATGACAATCTCCAGCTGACGTGTAGTCATGTCCCGAGGGAAGTCATCGGAATTGAATGATAATGAATAGAGGTGCTTCCGGCAAGCCATTCGCCACTTTCGGCACACCGCAGAGGCAACCATGACGTCCCGTGCAGCGCTAATATGTGAAAGAATATTGCCAATGACTTCAACAGGAAGGTGTTCCATATTTGCCACCCAAAAATTACCCAACCTGATCCGCTAAAACCTTTTTTTCCTATGAAGAGGGGCAACAACGGACTAACACAGGGCACGTGAGTTCACTTGAACCCCAAAAATTTGTGCAAAAATTAACTGCCCTGCAACTTGGATACCAAACTCAATGGGTTCAACTCACATCAATCTTGCGCGCTGATGAAGAGGAAGTACCTAATCATGGAACCAAGGATAAGTGTATTAGACTAGCGCACCGCGCAGCAAACAAACCCTCCAGTCTCCACTAACCGAACGTACACAAGTGAAGATTTGGATCGAAATGAACATTCCAACCGCATGCTAGGGTTCCTTACCATCAAAAGGATGAAATCAATCCGAGCACGGATGGATCTACCCTTCACGCTAGTCCAGCAGGCTGGGAGGGGTAGGGGGCGAGGGCGCCGCAACGCCCCTCGACGTGAGAAGGCTTCTGGCGCCCCGTCGCCGGCGGTGAGAGCGCGAGGTCCCCGACGATGACGAAGTACGACAGATTGCGAGGAAGAGAGACAAAAATAAATTGGGAGCAGCCCCGACTGATGAGAAGGGATGAATTCGGGGAAGAGATTAGGGGAGGAGACAAACGGCGAGAGGAAGAAACAGTGGAGACGGGGAAAATCTCCAGAGACAAGCAGACGCCAACGAACGCGCTGCTGACGTCACGTCAGGCCCATATGCAAAGGATCATGAAATCCATTTTTTTAAAAAAAACTAGACCATTTATTGATTGATAAAAAATATTTTAGTAAAATAAATAAAGTGAAATGCAATTAAATATAAGTTGAAACATTTTAATTCAATTATGTTATAAAATATTTAGTTTTAACTACTTAAGCATAACAGTTGTTTCTCGATGTTACAAACAATACCAATTTTTTTAATCTATTTAAAATATTTTTAACATTATGATAAAATATTTTTAATTTATTTTCAAATTTTAGAATATACTCCCTTCATTTACTTTTAAATTATGCAATTGACTTTTATCTTAACGTTTGACCATTCATCTTATTAATTTATTTTTTGAAATATCATTTATTTTGTTATAATTTGTTTTATTACTGAAAGAATTTCAATTATAAATTATATTTTTGTATGTTTGCATAATTTTTTTTAAATAAAATGAACGTTAAGATAAAATCAATGGCGTCATTTAAAATTAACGGATGGAGTACTGAATTAAGCATTATTTTTATGCAAATTGCAATATTCTCAAGCCGGTTTTAACTAATGGGCCTTGTGTACAAAAACACCACCAGGCCTAGCCCAAGACGAAGAAGCACTTAAGCAACAACAGGTCATCTCGTCCTCAACCCTAGCGCCTCCGCCTCCGCCACCGCCGCCTACCTCGTCGCGGTAAGCCTCCTCTCTCTCGTCTGCACTCGATGGCGCCTGCTCCTTTCGTCTCATCCCGTATTCTTCTCCTCCGTCGCTGTGCAGGATCCGCGCTCGCACCACCGGCGCCATGAGGTACGGATTCGCTTTCTCGTCGCCGTGTCCATTCGTCGTAGCCGCGTGTTCATTCGTGCTGTTGGAATGTTATGCAACACTGGTTGCTATATCACATTGTGCTGTCTCGTGGATGTCTGTCTGGTTTGCGGTGTATAGGATTTAATGCCGTCGCTAGTTGCGTGCAACTGTGCCTTCATAAAATGTATATGCGATGCGTTGATGCGGCTGTTCATCAATCCGTAAGCTGGATGATTTTGCTATTATTCATGCTCGAATGTGACATGTGATTTGTTATATAGACCTTGGTAGATGATAGATTTAGCGTCCCATATTTCAAGTTAGTGGTTGATTGCACTGCTTAATGGAAAGGCAACACTGCATGTTTCAGTGTGTGTTGTGGCCAGGTTTTGATCACTCCTGTTCTGATTTTAACTTTGGTCCCTGAAATTATATCCTTTTGTTTAAGGAAAATTGTATGTACTGTAGCCGGGAGTGGCAATCAGTGGCAGCAAAACAGCAATCTGAATTCAGGATATGGACACTGCTGCAAGATTTTTTCAATGAGTGAATGCCACAAATTGGGAATTTAAGGCGAGCTCTCTAGTTTGTGGATTTTTTCGTTTTTAAGTATGTCTGCATTTTGTGTAAGCTGCTTTAATTTCGAGATGGCCTTTCATACTAGTTAGTTGCTTTGGTGCCCCAGATATAGGCATAGCATAGACAGCTATGCATTAATATGCGATATAACCTCAAATACCATGTCTAATCATGCAATTAGCTGATTTTTGTTGTGTGTTTCAGTAAGTTGCAGAGTGAAGCTCTGAGAGAGGCAATCTCGCAAATTACTAATGACTCCCGTGAGAAGCAGCGCAAGTTTGTGGAAACCATTGAACTACAGATTGGACTGAAGAACTATGACCCTCAAAAGGATAAGCGTTTCAGTGGTTCAGTTAAGCTGCCTCACATCCCCCGCCCTAAGATGAAGGTTTGCATGCTTGGTGATGCCCAGCATGTTGAAGAGGTATGGTACTCTTCTATCAGTTTTGCATCAACTTATGTGCATGGAAGACTCTTTTGGTTTTGGCTTTAGTCACGAAAGGGGCTCATCTATTTGCTCCTATCTTGGTATATATTGAAAGAATTTCTGTTTTGTTTCTTGTTATGCTTTAGGCAGGTGCATTTTCTTTTTCTGTTAACACATTGAATACCATAGATGCTTTACCTTGCTGCCAAATCCTGGAATACTTACACCCATGTGTTACAGTCCATGCCATGTGAAAGATCTATGCTCCTAGATACTTGAAGGCATTTATTATAATCCTCATATAAAGTAACCATATTTTTATTCTATTGTGAAAATGATTAATACCTTACGTCCATCACACCTTGATGCTTAAATCTGAAACATTTGCTTCCATGGATTCTTTTTTGGTACGTGAAAGATTTGTTCTCGTAGTATAATGCGTGCTCACCAGTAGGCAAGTCTAGATGAAACTATTTTGCTATTTGCCTTGGATACAAATGTTGATATTTATGTTCTCTCCCAATGTTGTTATGCAGGCAGAGAAAATTGGCCTGGACTATATGGATGTGGAAGCCCTCAAGAAGATGAACAAAAACAAGAAGCTAGTTAAGAAGCTTGCAAAGAAATATCATGCTTTCCTTGCATCTGAGGCCATCATTAAGCAGATTCCTCGACTTCTTGGACCTGGTCTTAACAAGGCAGGCAAGAACCTTGTTCCTTGATTCCATCTATTTCACTACTGAGATAGCTGTTGGGTTTGAGTTATTGACAATCTGAAACTGCTAGCCAGCTTCTTCCAGAATCTTTTATTCTGCCTTCATTGATCATGTCTTACTCGTGCTCTTAAATATGTGATCTTCTGTAGGCAAATTCCCAACATTGGTGTCCCATCAGGAATCACTCGAGTCCAAGGTTAACGAAACTAAGGCTACAGTGAAGTTCCAGCTGAAAAAGGTTCTTTGCATGGGTGTTGCTGTAGGCAACTGTGGTATGGAGGAGAAGCAAATTTTCCAGAATGTGCAAATGAGCGTGAACTTCCTTGTGTCTCTTTTGAAGAAGAATTGGCAGAACGTAAGTAACAATATTCTTCAAAATGTACATGCGAGGTTTATCCATAACCTTGACTTAATCAGATAGAATGATGATTGACGGATTGACCTTTTCATGTATGTGCAGGTGAGATGCCTGTACCTGAAGAGCACAATGGGAAAGGTGTATCGGGTGTTCTAAATGCTTTTCTTGAAGCCTCAGAATTTTTGGAGACTTCACTTGGAACTTTTTATCATTGTCAACCATCAAATTTCTGTGAAACAAGTGAGGATCTAGGAGTTTAACTTTATTGCCTATGAACTGAGCTCCTTTGTTTTATCGAACACCATGATTTCATCCATTGAGAATTTGAGATCGTTCTGTGATACTACCCCAGTAGTCAGTACTTGCTGTGCGGATTGTTTTTGTCCCTGAACCATACTATTATTGTCTTAGAATCGCCCTGCGAATTACACAATTCTTTTTAGAATGTTAGAAAAAGAGGAACTAGAATATTTTGTGCGCATTCATTGGTCCGAGCATGCTGATAGTGGTCGGACTAAAGAGAACAATAGTAAATGATAACAGACGACTATTGTACAGGCTAAGTATATCATTAGTTATAGGTGATAAACATAATTAGCTATAGCAAGCATTGGTATTTGTATTGTACTAGCTCTTAGGCTGTGCGCGACGATGGTCATTTTCTGACTTTAATCTGGAGGGTGGAATTCGTGGTGTGGATCCTCGGAGCATACCAGCGAACAATTTGGAGATTGCACCGTTTTAGCTTTGGCTACTCTAAAAAAACTAGATGTATCTGCTCCTGAATCCTCATCGGTTAACAATCTACAGTTAATTACCGATGATTCTATGATTATGAATGAAATCGATTTAATAAGACAGTACTGTATAATTTTTTTTCTGGTACGCTGTTGGGACAAAGAACTAAAGAAAGGGCAGCTTTGTCGCACGTAGTCTTTCAGTTGATAACACTCTGCAAATTAAACATTCCAGCATTTCGACTGAAACGAACTGTTTTCTTCTTTCATACCAGCTTTACTTAATCGCAACAACTGTTTTCCTAAACCTGATCCTAATAGAGCAATTACCAGGGGCAAATGGGTATCGGATACCCATTAACGTCCCCTACCGTGTCATCTACACCAGCGATGAAGAGGAGTTCGTTGAAGACGAATCTTGTTACCTAATCTTGACGTGAAACCAGATGTTGTCACAGCCCGGCCCCTGGCACGTTACGAAAGCATATGAAATATTAAGTGTGCATTTGGTTACGTTTTTTATTTTTTTCTACTGAAAAAAAATAGAAGCGGAACTAAACGGATTTATCAAACCTGCCTCTCTTACGAAAAACAGTTTTTTTCAGTACAAAATTGGAAACAGTTTGTACCTTCTTTTTCTATTTTTTACTACAAATTAGATAGCATGAATTCAATGTGTGTTGATTGATCTACCATCATTATGGTTTCTATTGCGTTGCATAGTTTCATGAGATAGCTATGTGATTGTCATTTACTTTATGGGATGAACTACAACTTTTTTATTTATCTAATATATTTTCTAATTATTTAGTTGCATCAATGTTGTTTTTTTCCTATTTATATATATGAATGAAATATTATAATGATGAAAATTATATCAGTATAAAAAATAGTCATCTTTACTTAAGTTGGGTTGTATGCCTGTAGTATGATATGGAATTTCAATTTTGCAGGTCGTACAAGGAAATTTTTGGTTTGATCCATATCTGCTGCCCTTCTACGAGAAATGCTTGTCCACGATCAATTTCAGATCAATAATACAGGCTTCTATTTCTGTAGCCCAGTAGTCTGGCCTAGCTGCCTTTTTTAGACAGGCTTCTCTTTCCAAGTCCATTCACATATATGGCCCGGTATTTAGGGTCTGTTTGGTTCCTTTAAATACTAAACTAAACTTTAGTCTCTTCTTTTTTATAGGACTAAACTTTAGTCCTTTGATGTTTGGTTCTAAGGACTAAAGTACTAAAAAAGAGTGAAAGATGAGAGGTAAGTAGTACTTTTAGTCCCCTTTAGCAAGTTCTTTGGGACTAAAGGCTAAACTTTAGTCACTAAAGTTTAGTCCCACTTTAGTCCCTTTGTTTGGCAATTTAGTCTCCTTTAGCAAGGTGGAACCAAACACCCCCTTAGTAACAGGGACGATTGACCAAAAGAAGGCCTCATCGTAATAAAATGTTCCACTGTTCAATGGGACCCACGCGCCAGGGCCAGGAGGTCCACAGCAAAAATCGTGCTCCTCCAGCCTCGTCTCTCCGCACAGCGTCCGGTCAACCTCTGGCCGCGTACCGCGTGCGTGCGGCCGGAGCAACCGACTCCGACGCGGCGGCGTCGACAGGCCGCCGGGCGCCGGTGCAACGCACGATCGACGGCTGTCTGCCTCCGCTGTGACGTCTTCCGGAAAACGACATACTCGACGCCGCCGGTGCCACCAGGGAGAAGAACAGCACATGTGCCACCAGGAAAGACATCTTAAAGGGTCGCAACTTTTCATGTGATATGCAAGGATCGATTTTTTTAAAAAAATATATATATCGTTTTTACAGAAAATTACAATTTTAGATTTTTTGGTCGGTTCTAGTAGGGGCGAAATGACACGTAATTTTGTGGGTGAGATTTTTTACATAATAAACTCACATTTTGACCATGTATACACCGATTCAACTTAATGTACCCCTTACAGCTCAAACATTAGTCTAGTTAATTAAGTTAGTCCATGTTAAGTCAATTGTGCACCTCGTCTATTTTATTCTGAGTATGTCACGTCAGCACTAGTCGACACTTAAAGTGCTGACACTTCAATTGCCGACCGCCTATTACTTTTGCAATTATTTGAACTTGGCATAAAGATTTGATTTTTTTTAAAAAAAATATTATTATTTTAAAAAATCATTGATCTCTAGTATCTATGGATCAGTGGTTAGTCGATAGATATCCAGGAACTTTTATGTTTAAAATTATAATTTTAAATAAACTATATTTATTTATTTATTAAAAAAATAAATGTACGGAGATGTAAATGTAAACACACCGATAGATGAGAAGGAAAAGGACACCACAACGTAAGGGACAGGACGAGAGAAGCTGTTTGCCACCGCAGCGAGGCTGGTGCAGATACGTTTGCGTGTTTTTTGTAGTTGTATAACGTAGCAAGTAGCAACACGCAGTTGCAAAAAATTAGCATGCTATCTTTGGTTCATACCAGCTAGCTAGCTGTCGATGCACGCACGCATCGCATGTCGGTAACATATGAGTGGTGCCTGTGGTCCAGAGAAGAGAACCGATAAATCCTATAATTGCTGTGTGTTCTAGTGGGATCGTTTGGTAAACACAGTGTAAGTGGGTAACACATTTCTTCAACCAATATTCAGGAACTCCAGTGCATTGCTCTCTTCAGAATACAAGTTTTGACAGAGATTCAGAACATCCGCGTAGTTGCCCAAGATTATTGATCCCATTTACTTGAAAACAGTGGTTATTTATTCCCTCGATGTGTCATGACAAGACAAGCAAGCTCCCCACCCCCTGTAAGACAAGCAAAACGTCCATTGGTATACTACCACCTTGTTCAGAGTTCAGAGTTGAGAGTTGAGAGTTTCAGAACTTCAGTGTAAAACCGGATCGCATTTCACAGGGGTTAGCTTGATCACTTGGACTCGTCCTCCCATAGCAAGAGTTCAATTCAACTCATTCACTTCAGCTCAAACCAGACAATTAGGGTTGGCAACGGTTACCGAAACCCGATGAGTTTTTTATTCTATTAGGGCACGGGTCTGGGTCAATTTTTCGACCCGCAGGTCTGTTAATGGGCAGAAAGTTGAACCCATCGGGTTCGCGGGTTCAGGTCTGGGATCGTAGAACCCGAACTCGTAAACCCATGGGTGTTTTTTACCCGGCCCAATATTTATACAGGCCTCTATTTTAGCCTTTGAACCCATAATCCAGCCCAATATCTTGACCCAATATACAGAGTATATAACAGAGAATAGCCATCCCAAACCCTAACCCAACCTAGGCTATATAGAATTATGGTTGGTGACCAATGAAATTGTTATTCCTGCTATTTTTATCAGTTTTGCTAGTGTCGCGGGCTCTGTGCATGGCTCTGTGGAGCAGACTAGTAGTGCATGCTTATGCTAGTTAACGGGCACAGGTGACCCATGGGCGACCCGAGACCCGAACGGGCACGGGTCTGGGCTTAAAAACAAACCCGTGACGGGTATGGGTTTTTTTAACGGGTCTCATTTTAGTGTCGCGGGCACGGGTCTGGACGGGCAAAACCCGACGGGTATGTGCCCGTTGCCAACCCTACAGACAATGTTGGACGTTGACTGTTGTTTCTGCCAGCTTCCTGGACAGCTGAACAAACATCTTCTGAAGGGAGAGAAAACTGAGTTCCTAACTTCACACTCCTAAGGGCCTGTTTGGAAGCCCACAATCCCGGCCCATTCCCTGGGGATGGGCGATTTAGAACTAAATCCCGGACCATCCCCAGGGAATAGGCCGGGATCGTGGGCTCCCAAACCAGCCCTAAGAGTGAAAAGCCCTAAGATCTTGTTTGGAAGCCCACAATCCCACAATCTCAGTAGAATCTCAATACAAGCCTCGTCACCTAGAAGCACAACAACAAGCACTGCAGTTGAGATTTTCGTCAGGAAACTAAACAACAAGGGATCCTTTTGAAATAGGTCATACAAGATATATGATAGATGAATATAATGGTTATGACAATTGTTTAAGGGTGTAAATAAACAAAATTGTATTTTCTAAATTTTTATATAGTTTTTTTAAAACGTAATGGTTAAAGGTTAATAGATCAAAAAACTACTTGAACTTACTATAAACAAAGCCTAAAACTAACTAGATGTGTTTATTTTAGCTCTATATTCTTAAAAGCTATCGTGAGCAACTATAAAAAGTTATTGTAAAAGGAAAAATCTGTGAAATTATTTGATTCAAATCGTAGATGTATAGTACAATAATGCCATTAAGTTTTACAATATAAACCTATTATTTCATAACTAAATTGACAGTGAATATAATAAACTTATGGAGAATAACAAAGGGATCAGGTAGCATAAATCGTGATATTGTAGAATATGGAATACGTGAAACTTTTATTTTGTACTAACATAAAGCTGTTTTAATTGGAAAAATTGATCGTGTCCTACTTATTTAGTTTAAAAACTGTTTGGAAAAATTTGATCGTGTACTAATATACACTTTTATTTCAACTGCCGACACGAAGAAAACATGTGTTTTCCGACTTCTATATTCTAATTCTGTTGGCGTAAAAGATTACCCTAACATGTTTAAATAACCACGAATGGTTATTAAGTGAGATGATTGTTTGTGGACTATTCTAGGCCTCCGAGTAGGATAATAGCCGGGGACAGTTCGGAGTGTCGATTGATTATCTCTTAATTCGATGTCTATACTTTAGTAAAGAAGGGATATTATAGACAAGAATATACAAGGAGAAGACCATTTTACCGTCTAGTTACAACCACCATAGAGGATATTGTTTCTTGACCTACGTAGGGCTAAAAAGATAAAAGGTTGTGTGAACACTTGGATAAAGCAGATGTTCAACCCATCCTGGTGGTGCCCCTTCAGGAGGGGACCCTTTGGGGAGTTCTCCTTGATCAAAGCTTCGCTAGACCCTTCATCATGTGACCCTCCGGAAGAGCTCTTTTCAGCGGAGCCTTGTCGATCGCTTGCATCTATGAAGAGTGAAGCTTCGGTTCTTCTTATCCTTCGAATGGAGCCTGTGGAGAAGCCTCCTATTTACCACGTGGATGAAAGTATTTCCCCCCAACAGTAGCCCCTCGAATACGCCTCTTCAAATATCCTGCATAGTGAGGAAAGCAGTATACGCAAGAAATAATTTCATGCTCCACACTAGATAAATCGAAAGTACTTATAACCGTTAAGCCATGGCTTCGAACTCGGAGGAGAGGCTGGCTCCGAGCTCCCAATCGACAGTACTTCGGTGGTGGGCCCCCAAATTTACTCAATTAATTCACTTTAATACATTAGTTTCCCGAACGTTGGTTCGATAATCTTAAAATATTGCCTTGGATAGCCAACTGCCACCTCTAACAACCGTCACCTCTTGAAATCCCATCTATTGTAGATGGTTAGAGGCGTGATTCAAACATTCCTAGGTAATGGTCCCACCTGTCATTGATGGGGTTGTCACCCGAAAAGAATATTAATAGTTGCCCTAAAGCGTACAATGCAAGTCACCCTCCTTATAAAAGAGGAGGAAAAATGATTTTGACGGTATGAAGTCTTTCGCTTTTAACACTCCTGACGCCCGAGCTCTCTGCCTTCGTTCTCTTCTTATCCATTCCTTGTCTTCGACCTCTTCGCTTCTTTGCCGATGGTTAGGACTAGTGCCAAAGTGCCCACCACGGGCTCGTCACTGGTTTAGCAACAGGCGACGGCAGAAGTAGTGGCAACAACGGCGAAGGTTCCAGGAAACCCTCAGTCTTACAGACCTTGGGACCTCTGGCCGCCCTCGAGCAAGTTCCCAGACCAGACATTCACTCTGGGGCAGACCACCTGCACCAAGAAGACGGTAAGCAACGTCGTCCGTGGTCGGCTATGGTCTGAGGTCAAAGTGAGGATCCCAGGGTCCGAGGCCATCCCGGTGCTACAAATGGAGAGGTGGTGGTCTTCGAAGCCTTTTTCGACGCGTGGATCAGGCTACCTTCCTCGGAGCTTTTGGTGGAGGTCCTCTGCCTATACGACGTGACGCTCCCGCAGCTCACCTCGAACGTCGTCGCCCGCTTGGCCATCTTCAAATGAGCCATGCGGGCCGAGGGGGAAGAAGGGCGGGTAGAGATCTTCGCGGCGACGCACGAAGCCAGCTGCCAGTCGAAGAAACATTACAACCCTAATGGCTCGGCGATGTTGGTGGCCTTCGGGAGTATCAACTTCTAGCTCCGAAAGAAGTTCCAGAACAACTTCCCAGCAAAGCCTACCAACGATCGTTGGTATTCGGACTGGATCCTTCGTTGGTTCTACGCCGAAGTGGGAGCGGACTCCAGCCTGGTGGGGCCTTCAGAAGAGATCTCATACCGAAGGGAGGCTACGATTATAGCAGACATGAGCGGCCTCCGAGTACATCTCTAGCTCCTGGACTCCGTAGCCCAGCGCATGAGCATGCTCGACTTGGCGGAGGAGTTCATCGCTCTTCACATCTCCCCCTCATGGCCAACTGACCTATTGACTTTAAACAGACCGCGAAGAGGGAGCTCCATGAAATTCCTTCAGGCTTCGTAGGTACGTTTTTAGGCTTGCCCTGCATTCTGTTAGTTGCATAGACATTTTTCATTTATTCTTAATAGAGTAATACTACGCCTCACTTAGGTCCGCGAGTGACGATGACTGTGGACGAGATAGTCGGGGTTGCGGAGAAGGTTGTTAGAGCCCCCACCGTTGTGGAGAGAGAGCGGAGGCTCGAACTGGTTGGATCTTGAAAGAGATTCAACAGGGTATGGAGTACACTCAGATTAGAGCCCCCTACTCTACCAGACTTCAACGCCGTCGATTCAGTACCAAAGAAGTATAATATATGCATCTTCTCATTTATTCCCCAACTTCTCTAGGCCGGCCATGCTTCAGAGCACTAGGTGCCCCAGTCTTAGTTATTTTAACTGTACCTTCAAGTTGTACTAGGCATTTATTTGATGTTGATATTTCATCATATTGACGACAGCTCAAAACCTTGTTTCGGCTAACTAACAGGTGGAACACGCAGCCCTCAACTCGTCGAGATATTTTTTCCTCTTTGTACCAAGAGATATCACCTCATCGGGAGCCGGGACGATATAAAAGCGGCGGCGGTTGCAGCGGCAAGCGATCCCGAGGAGAAGAGAGAGAAGGAGAGGACGCGGTGCAGTGAATGCGAACGTAACAACCCCGTCCACCCTCTCTGTATCTGCGGCGAACAAACGAAGGGGGAGAGAGAGAGAGGCGAGGTGCAAATGGAGCCCCGATTCCGCGCCGCCTCGCTTCTGCTCGGCCTCCTGCTCGCGCTCCTCTTCTCAGGTGAGTCACCCCAGTGTCCGCTCTTTCGCCCCTTGCGTCTTTTGCTCTGAGACTGCTGTTGCTATTCTCGTTCCGCTTCTCCAGCCATTGATATCGATTAGTCCCATGTTCGTCCTGTAATTCTGTAATTAGTTTCCGTCATTGTGGATGACTGTTTTTGAGGTCTACGGATTGATTCCATGTTCGTATTCCAATCGATTAGGAGTGTGTGCAGGGCAGGGCTCTTTTTTTTTCTCCTCGATTTGAAGAAAGTTGAAGGGATTAGAATTTCGAACAGTATGGAGATCTGAGATCCGTAAACCTGGCTGGAGCTGTACTAGAATGACCATAACTAGTAAGCTAGGCCATTTTCATGGAATTAATTGTGACGAGTTGCTTTCTCATCTTGATGCATACCCATGCTTCTATCCTGAAGCGAAATTAATCATTTCTCCCGTCGCGATATACGATTTCTATGTCGAACACATACGCATGCTAGTTGATCCTTGTGTATAGATGCTAATCCCATCATCTGCTTGCCTACATTATGAACCAACTTGTGTATTGTTATCGATTTTTTTTTCTGGGAATTATTCACGAAAGCGACTTTGTACCTAAAGTGTTCGGCTTGGCTCTGCCCGAAAAGGAAATTCGAATTCGTAGTTTAAAAATGTTATCCTACTACAGGAATTTTGTGGTAATCAGTGTATGTAAATATGTAATTGTTCACCGTTAAGCTCGCCGTGTGTTCGCAGTGGACGCGGCCGTCGGCGGCCGCAGAAGTTTGGGATCAATTACGGGCAGATTGCCAACAATTTGCCGGACCCGACGCAGGTGGCGGGGCTCCTCCGGTCGCTGAACGTGAACAAGGTGAAGCTCTACGACGCGGACCCCAAGGTGCTGACGTCCTTCGCCAACACTGGCGTCGAGTTCATAATCGCCATCGGCAACGAGAACCTGCAGGCAATGGCGAACAACCCCGGCGCGGCTCGCCAGTGGGTGGCGCAGCACGTGCAGCCCTTCATACCGGCCACCCGCATCACCTGCATCACCGTCGGCAACGAGGTGTTCGCCAGCAACGACACGGTATGATGGCCAATCTCCCTACCGGCCATGAAGGCGATCTACGCGGCTGTCGGCGACCTCGGCCTCGGCAGCCAGGTGACCGTCTCCTCGGCGCACTCGGTGAACGTGCTCGCCGCCAGCTTCCCCCCGTCGTCCGGCGTGTTCCGGGAGGACCTCGCGCAGTACATCAAGCCGATGCTCGACTTCCACGGTCAGACCAACTCGGCCGTTCCTGATCAACGCGTACCCGTTCTTTGCCTACAAGGCGAGCCCCGGACAGCGTGTCGCTGCCGTACGTTGCTGTTCGAGCCCAACCCCGGCAGTGCGCGACCCCAACACCAACCTCAACTACGACAACATGCTGTACGCGCAGATCGACGCCGTGTACGCGGCCATGAAGCTTATGGGCCACACGGACGTAGGAATCAGGATCTCCGAGACCGGGTGGCCGTCCAAGGGGGACGAGGACGAGACCGGCGCCACCGTGGGAGAACGCGGCGGCGTACAACGGAAACCTCATTCAGCGGATTGCCATGAACCAGGGGACACCACTCAAGCCCAACGTACCAATCGACGTGTTCGTGTTCGCGCTGTTCAACGAGGACATGAGCCCGGGCCGACATCAGAACGGAACTACGGTCTGTTCTACCCCAACGGCTCGCCTGTCTACGCCATCAACACCGGCGCTGGCACCGCGTCGGGGCGGACGGGGCCGTTCGACCCTTACTCGGCTCAGACCATGTTCTCGTCGGCGTCCAGATTGGCGGTAAGGGCGGCATCGTTGACACTTCTGCTAGTATTACCCCTGCTGTCTGCATTTTCTTGATAATTAATGATTCCTTGTATACAAAACGTGCATATCAACCACGGTAGGTCTTGATTCCAAAATTTGGCGCGACAGCGATGTTGTCCACAAAAGCTTTAATCTTTTCTCTATTCCCCTCACAGTGACCTGAAAAAGTGACCTTTTCCCCTCTGTGCACGAACCTGTCAAAGTGTGCAAACACCCGAAGGGCAGGTCGATAGATGGACGGGAATATCCCACAAAGCGCTGGCATTTTAGGGGTGTTTGACTGAAGAGAGAGAGTACATTTAGCCGCGGCTTTGCTGTACTGGTCTTTCCGAAAGGGTCCGGGGCGGCTCAGGGAATGTCATAGTAGTAGCTTGCAGCCTTGCACAGAAACATCACATTCTGTCACTGACAAACAAATCTCATTCTGTCACACAAACACATTTCATTCTATCACTGACAAACAAGAAGGCCTAGCCGACTCTATCATCTCATTTCTCACTTGTTTTTCTAATTGTTATCACTTGCAGATGACTTCTTGGACTGGAGTGGTTGTCCTACTCGTCGCATTATTCCTCTGAGCTTCCTCCTCACGTACCAAGCAGAGAGAAAGTCGCACAAACCGACTGAAGGAATGATTGGGGTTCCCTTCCAACTAACGTATCCAGTCTGAGTTGTCATTTCATCAGAGCTGGTGGATTGCATGTGTCGTCCTGACCACTGAGGTAATTAACCAAATTCATCCCAGCATCCTTCTATACCTGATCCGGAAATCCATTAGTGCCTTATTGTGCTTAGAAATTAGAAATTCCATCAACTACCAACGCAACCTCCGGTTAGCTCCTAGCGGTTAGGTGACAGGTCATGTACTCGACACTTTGGCAGGTAGCTTCTTGTGTGCCATGTGAAATAATGTCGAGTTAGCGTATCCTCCCAGGTCACCTGTCAATGGATGGAGCACTGTTTGTTCGGTGCAGCGCCATTGCTGCAGGTCCACTCAAGCTTGACGCTTGAGAGCTCCGTCCAAACCGACGGCAGTACAAGCCTCGATCGAGAACCGTCGAACTTTCGTCGCGTCACACCTGCAAGAATCCATCTTGCGTAGGGAGTAGGGACGTTTTCAGATAGGAGTAATGCTGTCCCTGTCTATCTGCACTCTGCAGCATGCTTGGGTCATCAAGTTTCTGATCACCACTAGCTAACGGATCTGGGGCTAATGCATCTACTGTTGTTTTGAGAGCTCAAAGCCAACTAATCTGATGCAAACTGTATCAATTATCATGGAGCTCGCCTGTTTCGTCATGTTGGTAATCATCACGTAAACGTGGATGCGCCTCCTCGAAAGAGGACGTACAAGTGGATTGTGGAATATGTACGCTTTTGTCCGATACTTTTATTCCAAAGCAAATACTCTTCCATGTAGCATTGTTCGGTTGAAGGCTAGGAGACTTTATTCCCAGGATTAGAATTCAGAAGGTGTACCTACTATACTATCTCTAGCAGCCTACACTGTCCCTGCAGTGTTTTTTCTGTTTGGCACTTAGGCTATTCACAGTAGTGAGTTTTATAACACAGTTTCTTAAAAATCTACGTCAGCTTTGCAACTGAATGGAATACTCTCTCTCAGTAGAGAGTTTCATTTCACTATTTTCTAGGCTAACTAGTATAATTAAATACAACTAGCTCTCATGAAATACTATCTCTCTGATGAAACGATTTGGCTCTCAATGGACGTTTCATTTAGTTTCATCCGTCTTGGGAACGGGTTAGCACCATATCATGGTGATGACACTACTTTTTTTTCTCATTAATTGAATGATATGTCAGCAAAAAAATCTGATGTGATATGGTTAATATCATGAAACACTCCATAAAACTCTCATTATGAATAGCCTTACATGCAAGTGTCATATTTTACTGGTGTTTGCATGCTTGGCATAAGAAAGAATACGCATTCTTCAATGTTCAATTCTTACTCATTGTGCTCTTCTGTTATGCAGGAAACTGAGATTTTATGGTTCTGAAAGGAAATCATGATCAGTACTTTAGTTGGACTAAATGTGGAGGAGGAAGCTATCAGATAAGACTGGTGTACTAACTAGCCTGACCGCTATTGCTAATCGGTCAGTCACGTCACTTTGAATGAACTGCAAGAGCAAACCGAATCGTGAAAGTAGTGGCTGTAACTGGTTCGTTAAGCAGCGGCAAGTAGATGATCGAGCTCAAAGAATTCATTTCTACCTTTCGTTTTCCGTTTTCTTGCTGAGGTTACAGTGTTTATTTACCATAGCATTCTTCGCAGATTTCACACGGAACAATACCTACTGATGAATTATATGTGCTGTGCTATTTGTTATACTTAAATACAGAGATCATTTTTTTCCCGACAGACTCATGGTTCAATCTGGTAGAGAATGGTTTGCAATTTTCTCACAACAGGCGGGTTCTGTTTCTAACTCTAAAGGTTTGTGCTTTGCGACATAGCTTTTTATTGGTATGATGATAAGAAAAATTTCAGTGAATCTAACTGTCTATATACAAAATTTATAGTTTTACGTGGTTTTTCAGAAATCTAAAGATTTTTGCGCAAAATTCTTAATTTGTATGGGACGGGACGTGAACAAAATCTGCGCTTTATATGACTAGAGACTAGTCGCAATAATTCAGTGGAGGCCCAGGAATCATGGTGATTGGGAGCTTTACGGCTGCAATGCCGTGAAGGCCCAGAATCCAATAACGAGCCCGGCTGAAGTCCGCAACCTGCGCGTGTTGCTGTGGGCCGTCGCCCCGGCGACCTGCCTGCCGCGCCGTTTACATCTCGTCGGGGTCACGGCTGGCGCGCTTCAACCGGAGACGGCGGCGTCGGCGTCGACGTCGGCGGCTCGGCGCTTGTGACAGGTGAGGAGCGTCGTGGCATTAGACAGTGTGGAAACCAGCTGATCACACGCCGTTGGCCTATTGGCGATGATGGTGTTTAAAATTGAGAATGCAAGAACAAAGATTGACACAAAATGAACACAGTAATTATTGAAATGATCTCTCTTTATTGCCATTGTCATTGAAGTGTACAATGATGTATATATAGAGGAGAGGGGATGCGACCAACGGACGCGCTGTTTGGCCAACGGGTGCGACGGCAGCGAGGAGGCGCGTCGCTTGGCCAGCCATCGCACCGCAAAGCCAACAGGCGCGTTGCTTTGGCAGGAGGAGATTAATTCCAACACTCCCCCTTAATCGAGTCCATCATAAATATTAATGTATTATTTCTCCAAAACCCTATGGGAAAAATATGAGGAATAAATAAAGAGTTATTGCTCAATTATACTCTGAAGAGTTTTAAGAAGCAATTATATGTCTTTGATATTTCTCTAAAAACCCTGGTAGGGAAAACTAGAAATATGACATATATTTATGTTTAATATTGTCTCATTAAAACTTTATATGAGAAATCTTGAAGAGGAAAAACTCATAGAAAGAAAAGAGAACAATATGATTATTTAATAAGGCATGGTGTGAGAGAATTCTCTCCCCTCAACCTTATTTTATTCTTCCAAAAACCACGTGGGAAAAATAGGAAGGAATATGATATGATAGTTGTTAAAACTCCTTTTAAAACCATGTAGGAAAATAAGGAGAAAATGATACAACATATCATTTGTACTTATAGTAAAACCTTTCTATGGAAAAGTTTATATACCTTTTGTATATTCCTTATAAAAACCCTTTTAGGGAAAAATAGGAATATGGTATATATGATCTTGTGTAGATATTACCTCATTAAAACTTTTATGAGAAAGTATATAAAACTCATAAAAGAAAAGAGTATAATACAATATATGTACAGTTTAAACCTTTAAGGAGATTCTCCCCCTAAGGCTTGCAAAATATGAAACTGTCTACATTGGTGCTATGCAAGCACTATTATCTTGAAAGATAATAATAGATGATTCAATGGAATCAATAACACAAGACTTGTATGTGATTTATCATTCTGCGATGTCATACATATTTGCATGATGCTTCATATAATGAAATTATTCAGAATGATTAGTGGATGTAGCCACTAAATTTTACTATGTAAACTTCTATGGAATGGGTTGTCCCATCATGTGAGAACACAAAAAGAAAACCTTGTTGAGATCTGACTTATGGGGATCTAATAAGTAGTCAGTATCTATATATCCAATTATGTTTAGATCTTGATTTCTTTATTGTTGAAAGAAAATATAAAGATCTTTGGTGCTTTGGAGATATTTTTGACTCTAGTCCAATGATATTTAGTTGGATTAACACTATGTCTAGCTAGTAATTACATAAGTGTTCCAACAATGTTGAGATATGGAACCTCCAATCCTTATATCTCTTCCTAAGGTCTCAATTTATCTTTCTCTAAATGTAGAGATCGAATGACCATAGTTATTTTCTGGATATATGTGGTTTAGTGTATTAAAATACTCGATAAAAGGTATTTAAGTTGTAGACCTAAACAAAATTTGGTTTTGACCAAATCCTTTGTCTCGAATTCCGTCATTCGAATGATTGCGCTTCATCAATATCATTAGTATCGTTGATGATGTCAACATACATCATATAATGCAATATCCCAGTGAGGATTTATTGATGAATACATACGGGCAATCATCTTTATTTGAGTAGTCCTTTTTAATGAACTCATTGAGTCGGTTGTACCAAATTTTATCCGACTATTTCAGTCATGTAATGACTTATTGAGTTTTACAAAATATATGCTGCATTAGTATTTGGATTCAGAATTTTGGATTCCAATGGGAACCTTTATGTCTGAATCAAGTGACTTATAGGGATTAGTCACTATGTCTATCAACTGTTTAGATAGACAATTGCACTGCCAAAGATATAATTTATCGGAAAATGATTTCACTTCTTTTTGGAGAGAATGCTTGATTGATAAATCAATTTGGGTCTCTGCGTGAATCCTTGTGCTACGAGCCTCGCCTTATGTCTCACCACATTATGGTTTTCATATTGTTTTATAGATGAAACATATTTAAAACCCACAGGGAAGGTTTGGAGGTGTATGTATTACTGATGATAATACTTTTCATTTGTGAGGGAGGCTAACTCTGCTTGAATTACCTCTTTATGTGTTCCAGTCCGAGCGCGTTTTTGCACTTGACCATGGATTTGGATATGGACCATTTAGAGGTTTTTAATAATTGATGCAGAGAATTACGTGTCGACAATCATAGTCTTATGATTATATGTTTCTCCAACCTCGAGATAGATGATGAAATCTCTTACACCTTAGTTGACGATTTTTGTATTTCCCAGTATGAGGATGTCATGGTGTTCCGATGTCCCAGTATCAGATATTGAGTGCACTGTTGATACGGGAGGGGGATGTGTTAATCCACTTGGTATTTCTCAATGCTAGGTTGAGTTTGCATTTACTAGTTTAGAAGTTATCCTTCTATTTTCTTCGTATGTCTACGAGAAGTATCACCTTAGAATTGTCTCAATTTATGATTGGACCTTTGATTCAACGGGGTCCTTTATGCTTTCAAGAAGCTTCACGCTTGTAGGTAACCATACTTCTCCTCTTATCAGATTGATTAGGGAGTTGAATAGTTTTATTTGGTACCTCTATCTTTCTGGTATATTCCTAGCAAGGTGATAGGATTTTGTGATATTTCTGTCATTAGTAATGTATTTGGCAGGTTATTGCAATATGTTGCAAATTGATGATTTTCTGAATTTGAATTCCAGATTTATGAGTACGTGGATTGAGGTGTCAATGTATAATGTCTTTGAACATTATAATTGATTTCCTGGCCTTTTTATTGGTACTTGAATTCTCCCCCTAATGCCTGGAAATGTACCTCATTAAATGTAGGCATACTGGGTAATAAATAGCTCCTCTTGAGAGAGGTTTTGAGATACATTATGATTGACAGATATTGGTATCTCAATATAGATCTCAAATTCCTGTGTATACCCATTATGTATGCTATGGTGTGAGAATGGTGCATTGTAGTGCAACCAAACTTACGCAGATGAGAATACTTAGTGAATTTCCACGTACTATTTGTAGAGGGAAGTTGATATTCAGTTAGTTGTAACTGAATCACTTATGCAGCGTGTAAAACTATATAATCCAACATTGAGTTGGTAAATAGCAATTCTATAATGATGGTCTAATAATATGCTGAATCCTCTTTATTAAATATCTACTTAGCCATTTTGAGTGTGAACATATAGGACAAAATTATTTGAATTCCTAGGGCCTTACAATAATGATTGAAGGCACGCAAGGAAGATTTTGTAATGTTGTCATTCGAATTGATTGAATTCGATGTTCTAAGTAATGTGTTCACAACCAATAAATTTGCTATAATTGTGGCAATACATGGTTTATGTGTATAATAGACACATGTAAGATTATATAATAGATGAATCTATTAAAACCATAAAATATCAGAATAAATCGATAAATGGTTGTATAGTACCATGTATGTCTTCTTGAATATGTTCAAGAAATTTAAATGGTTTTAGATGAACTTTTAATTTGATGGCCTTAGAATTATTTTCCCTATGACATATGTGGTGCACATAAAATTTTATAATTGAGGAAATGCAATATTATTTAAATTATAACCAATAGAATTACTAGTAATTTTTCCGCATCATCCAATGTTAGGATGATCAAGGCGAAAATGCCTAATCTAGAATGCTTGACATTCTAAAAATAGTTGATATGCAACGTGTGGTACGGTTTTGATGAATATTTAGTATAATTATGTAGAAGAGGTGATATTTATTGAAGTATCACATTCTTATATCCGTATTTTAGATAAAGATAAGTTTATCTTTATTTTTTATATGAGTTTCAATATGGAAACCATTTTGACGGATATGTTTATGACTTAGTGAAGTACGAGTTGAACCTAGATAAATTGTTATCCAAGATTATAATTTGAATACTCGTAGATAGAATAATTTATGGCATTTATGTGAGCCAACAATTATTACATCGCGTCATGCGATTTTTAAAATATTCCTTGTCTTTTTGATGAGACTTTAGAAATAATTTGTTTCACTAAGTATATAGTTTGTGGTACCATTGTCCACAAAATGCATCTCTTCCTTTATTGTACTAATTCCCGTAGAATCTATATATAAGAATTTTGTATGAAAATTCATTGAAATATAAATAATCATTGCATATCTAGTATGTAACAATAGTGTTATTTGAACCAATTTATGATAATTTCTTGTCTTTAATACAATTATCCCTTATAATAGATAGATAGTGAAGTATCCAAATAAATATTTGTATGGATCCTAATTAAAGTCTCCATATAGATCATTGGTGGTATATTCCACGATCATTTTATTATGCTGAGAGATTCTCCCCCTGATGTATAGTTTAAGTGATATTTATATTGTTGGACCGGAAACGGCGACCAGAGGGGGGGTGAATGGGAGCTTTTTAAAAAATCTGGCTAAAAACTTAGCCTTCGGTTCTGTTCTGTCTTCTGCGGAACAGGCTTCGAATACAACCTTCGAAGGTCTGGTTCGGAGGTACTTCGACACCTTCGAACACAGGCTTCGGAGAGGCAAAAGTTCGAAGCCAAGAAGACTTCGCTCCACGAACAACCCTCGAAAAGATACTCTGCTAAGTCAGTGCAGGCTCCGCACACGAGGTGCTTCGAGCAGGCTTCGCACTTCACCACCTTCGCAAGAGTGGACAGCCCTCTGAGGACTTCGACCAAGTACTTGGCGACAGCAACTGGTGCTGGGCTTCGTACTCGAAGGTCTACACGCACACAAACCGGACTACGCTAAGGGCTTCGACACAAGAAGCACTTCGGGAAAAGAACAGGGCTTCGCTAGTAAGCAGTGAGGTCTTGCCTCGTGTTACACAGAGCGGACAGCACACTGTAAAGCACACTTCGCCAGAAAAAACACCCTTCGCCAAGACAGGCTTCGGTGAACTAAAAGCTAGCGAGGTATGCAACGCGAGCTCAAGCAAAAGCACACAGAAACAGGGCTTCGCCGCTTGAACAAGGAACACTGAAATAAATTGAACTCAGAATGAATACAGTGAGGTCGGTCTACAGGAGCTCAACAGTAAATGCTCAAAGTGTTAAATGTTACCTACCGAGCCCCCATATTTATAGCCCACGGCTTCATCCTAGGAAGTGACTACTTTACCCCTAGGTTTACAACAGATTTGTCTCTATAGAACTAAGGGGTACAAAGGTAGTCCACCTTTATTTTGGAGGCTTCCTCTGTCAGCTGCAGAGGGGACAGTGTCAGCCTTTTTCAGAACAGACAGTGTCAGCCTTTACGTGTTGATTCTGAACCTCCCTTCGCACGCGAGGGGTGCGGAAGCTTCGGCGAGAAGCTGCAGCCTGTTGGCCTTTCGCTCCGCCGAAGAGTCCTTCGCTAACAGTGACGGTTTTAAGCCGAAGCCGTCAAAGCCCTTGGGCCTTCGCACCACCACCATCCGGAGTGGATCACCACGGCTTCGCAGCTACTCCCAGCTTGAACAACCGTCCGTCCGTGGTACCGAAGCCATGCATGGCCGAAGCACCTCAAGTCAACCTCACTCCGAAGCCCACCTTCGGAGTACCACCTCCTTCGAATTCCCTCCTTCGTCAAGGCCTTCGCATGAAGCATTCCATGGAGCACTCCGTCGAAGTGCCTCTCCCCGAGCACACTCCACGCGAGCCTCACCCGGACCATGCCTTCGATGCGACCGACTTCTGAGACCTTCGTCGGGTACCTTCGAGTGTCTCCCTCCGGAGCACACTTCGAACTCCTTGCCTCCGCAGAGGACTTGTTCCATCCAACTCCGAAGTCACTCCATCCGGAGTACCTTCGAAGTGCCTCACCTCCGAGGACTTTGTCTCGGAGTACCTTCAGCCGGAGCCACACTCCGCACTCTCTGCCTTCACCTGGCGCGCCTCGACCCGAGGACCGACCCGGACCACCTTCGCAGCCACCGTGACGGAGCTCCCCGCCCCCTGGCATCAAGCCACCCGCTTGACCCAAGTTCACCTGGCTCGAACCCTGTCCGTCGCCTCCGAAGTCCCTGCGCACCACCGACAAGCAAACAAGTGTATCCAGTACTCCGAGACCTCTCCGGGTTAGCAACCTCCGGCACACACTCCGGTGTACCGCCCAAAGTACCGAAGCCATCGGTACGAACCCAGCATCGTGTACTGTCGGACCCCTCCGACAGGTACACTCCGCTGCACAGCTGCAGCAAGCAAACACCGAACATACTCCGGTGACACACACCTCCGACCACCCTTCGGAGGTAACCACCTCCGAAGCCCCTCCGGAGGTACCCTTCGAACAGAGGTAAAATCCAGTCAATCACTCATCACAAACACCGAAACCAACCCTTGGTTCTCATATATCTTCCTTGGAGAGTTCGAACCACTTACAAACATGTATATGGGGAGATGAAGTGTGCTTCATATTTTCTCTCTTTAATGATGTGGTCGATGTTCCACAGATAAGATACAAATTCACCAATTATTTAGGGTCTTATATTTCTTAGAAGTATGATTATGACTACTTGTTGTCATATTGGACTAAGAAATTTGTTGAAGTGTCCATATGGCTTGGTGGTAACTCGTTTACGATTATATTTGCTTGACTCTACTACTTGAGGTTTCAAGTCATAAAACTGAAGTTTTAAGCAATATTATGAACATGGTCGAACCTCATCTATAATTTTAAAGACTAATAGATGGTTATAATAATAGATAGTCATAGAGGAAGACTATTGATCTATGTTCATAGCATTTGAAGAGTAAACCTATTTTATATGAATTGCGACGCCTATTTAGACTTGAGGTTGAGGTGAATATAGTTCCTTAGAATGTATAAAGGCTCCAACTATGTATGTATCTAGGATAACTCATGATCTGGATTAAATTCAGTGAGAGCATAAAAAAATCCGTGTACTGAGAGATTCATTATGATATCCATAGCCAATGGAGGAAAATTGGATTCACTATGAGTGAGATGATCAAAATTTTCTGACTATTGATCCTACACCTTAATGCTAAATTTGAATATGTAAAATCAAGGAACTTGAATTTAACATAGTGTAATCTCCCTAATTTGAAATAACGAGAAGAATCCAATTTACTAATATAGAGTAGACCTTTGAAAATTCATTTTCTAATTGGATACGCATTTTGAGGAGTAAAAAATCCCACAGCAATACTATGTATTACCTTGTGTATGACCAATTTTTAAGAAATGAATCAGGTAATCTCATAATTAGCGTAAGCCTAATTGAATCCGAATATAATTGAGTATGTTCATTGGAGATAATCACCATATGAATAATAAGGTGTAGATCCACTTGTAATACAAATGTATCACCTTATGCATACTCAATTTGAAAAAAACTGGATTTTTATAGTAATCACCTAAAAAGGTGTAACCTTTTATCCAAAACTTCGGATTTTATTTTGAGGATAATCATTATGCATGAGGCACAATGTTGATTCTTTTATAGTACATGAGTACTATTCGCATATAGTCAACATAAAAAAAATACGATGTTTTGGTTATTTCAAAATGGAGATTAATTTGCATTGGGATGAAATATATGTATAGCTTTAAAAATGAGTTAATGGGCTAGGATAATTATTTTGCAAAGGGATTTTATTGTAAAGACAATTAAAATTACCAATACAGTGGCTTAAACACATTTGTACAATAATTAAGAATAGTAGGGGTCTATGTATAAAAATTACATAGACTATTACTACTATTTGGATGGCAGTACTAATTTTGTAAAGCACATGGGCTAAAATGTA
This sequence comes from Zizania palustris, assembly GCA_019279435.1. Taxonomy (NCBI): domain Eukaryota; kingdom Viridiplantae; phylum Streptophyta; class Magnoliopsida; order Poales; family Poaceae; genus Zizania; species Zizania palustris. Next base: position 7,813,887 of record JAAALK010000282.1, read on the forward strand.
AAAGTACTGTAAAAAATACAGAAATTACATTTTTTTTAAGAAGTGGGCTGTATTAAGCCCGTTTGGCCCATATAGTTGATTTAGTATAAAAGGGCGGTTAGGGTTTCTCAACCCTAACCGCCACTCATACACCACCACCGGCGCCGTTGTCGTTGCCTGGGGGCGCGTCGGGCGAGCGCTGGCGCGCCGGCGAAGGAGCGGCCGAGGCACGCCAGGGCGTGTGCGGAGCGTTGACCAGTGGGGGCGCGACGGAGTCGTCTCGGCCACCGCCGTTGCAGCCGCCGGCCGCCGCCGCCGCTTTGGGCGCGCCGGCACTAGGCCACCGCCACCATTTTGGGCGCCCAGCACCGGGCTACTGTCGTCGCCACAGGGGGCCTCGGAGTCGCCGGGCCGCTGCCGTCGCTTGGCCGCCGCTGGGCGCGTCCGCACCGTTCTGCGTCGAGGCGCATCGGGCTGCACGGATGGCGCGCGTGGGCATTAAGGCCCCTAGGCGCGCGTCCTATGGCGCCTGGCTGGTTTGACGGGGCCTCCTGGCCAGCGGCGACGCCTGGGGCATGGGGGCGGAGCGCCCGTGCGGCGTGCCCTGGGGGGCGCGGGTGCGCGGCCGCGACGCGCACGGGCGCACGCTGAGATGCGGCTGGGTCGGCGTCCGACGGAGCGCGCTAGGCTGCGGCGTGCACATTTGCACTGTGAGGTGCGACTGGGTCCAGCGTGGTGTGTTCCGGCACAAGTATTGTTTAGAAAAAACAGTAAACAAGGGTGAATTCATCACGCTACTTTGATTTCATACCTTGTTTTCTTTCTGTTTTTTTTGTTAAACTTCATGAATCATTCTCTGTTTTTGATCTATTCCTGTGTTCTTGGTCTGTTCTTGTTTATTCTTTTGATTCGGTGAAACACCGTGGCCTAGCATTTCTCAGGAAAGGCAAACGTTGCTGATAACGTGTTTAAATTGAGAATGCAAGAACAAAGATTGACACAAAATGAACACAGTAATTATTGAAATGATCTCTCTTTATTGCCATTGTCATTGAAGTGTACAATACATGATGTATATATAGAGGAGAGGGATGCGACCAACGGACGCGCTGTTTGGCCAACGGGTGCGACGGCAGCGAGGAGGCGCGTCGCTTGGCCAGCCATCGCACCGCAAAGCCAACAGCGCGTTGCTTTGGCAGGAGGAGATTAATTCCAACAGATGGGTCTCACACGCTGAGAAAACGGGACAAGTAGGTCCGCGTAACAGTATAAAAAAAATACTCCAGCCGTTTTCAAAATAAAAGTTTAAAAATTTAAAATTTATTTCAAATGTAGCGAAATAATACTACTAATAAATAATATTTTTAACTCAGTATACACACTATCCATATATTTTTACACACTACTCCACGTCTCCACCTAAATACTTTCGAGCTTATACTCGCTCATGCTACTATATTACAGTCTTTTTTATATCTGTTTGATATATATGTGTAAATCTAAATCTAAAGTTCTTACAGAGGAAATGCTTCATTTGTATATTTTCATATAGTATCCGTTTTCACATTTTAAAATATTTATTTCTTTAATACAACCTACTTACCGTAGTTTAATGCAACAAACCACAAGTTACTAAGATCTGAGCGAGTCGCACGTGATCAAAAAAGAAAAAGCGGCACGAAGGGAGCAGCGCATTGTGCGCTCCAGTTTTATTCGTTCGTTTCTGGGGTTTGTACA